>VWZS01006296.1:82331-111158 GCA_013397075.1 Rhabdornis inornatus
TTTATTTATTTATTTATTTAAATAGATATTTATATACACTTCTAAAAATTCTTTGTAATAGTATTTTTTTAATAATACACTATTTTTTGTTTGTTTTTACTTTCTCAAAGTTACATACAGACACCGGATTAGCACACTCTACACAGATAAAATGGCTTATGCGAAGGAAAGTAGAGATGCCAAGAGGCCCCAATTCTAAAACCAGCCCAGCTCCATCTTCTTGAGAACCCAACTACTACATTGAAAAGACCTGATCTGGTGGATGTGTTTAATACCAATATCAGTAAGATATTCAGACATAACAAGGTATATCCTCATCTTAGATGCTACTTGTTTTTCTGCCCTGCTGCTCATACAGAACCTGGACACAAGTAATAGAATGAGTAATTCCTTGCAAAACAGAGCTTCCATAGGTTGTGTGGTTTGATCTCCAGCTCTAATTACTCTCAAAAACTTACAGCTTCTACTTAAGAGTGATAATAATGAGTACATAAATTGATTGCCTTCCCTCTTTTCCTTTATGTGACAGCTGAACATATATGAAATCATTTTAGGCTTGAAGTAAATGTGTTGTTATTTATTCCCTTCTCTATGTCCTCATACTTGCTTTAATATGTCACAAACAGCCATTAGTAACCTTGTGTTTAAAACCTTCTCTACAGATAATGAATAAAGCTTCCTATTATAGCTCAGGGAACAGGTTAAATGAATTGATGGTCTGATTTAAAATACAATACTCAGCATGTGCTCTCTTGCACCTTTGAGTCACAATACAGCTAAAGACTGTGCAGAAATTATGGGATAGAGACAGTGGAAAGACGAATGATCTGTGAGACTAGCTCCAGCTTCAGCTGAGCAGATGCTGACTCCAGTTTGGGATTTATTGAATCAGGAAATTTTCAGCTGAATCTTGAAGTATATAGGTTTAGTCTCTCTGCGGATTTTCCTGCAACCAAAATTCTCCAATATTCTCCAAAATTATAAGTAAATTCCAGTTATGGATGAAGAGGCAAAGGCTGCACTTCTTGGGCTAAAGAACCATTTGAAACTCCTAAAAAGAATATATTTCTATTAATGGTAGGCCTCCTCTTGAAGGAAATCAATAACAGCACTATTAGCAGGGGCTCAGTCCAGGGCAATTTATTCATTAGGCTAAAGCACACCCATGCACTCAAACCTCAAAAAAATCCCCCATTTTTATGACACAAAGCACCATTGCACAGCATTCTTCTGAGCCTCAAGCACAGTCTAGTAGGAAGAAGTACAAACTGGACATTCAGAAAAAGTGAAAGTGTATGAACCACAAAATCAGAGAGGAGAATTCTCCCAGACAAAGAAACCATAAAAATGCTACCTGGACAATCATGGCTATGTCATATACAGTTTGTATTTCTGAACAGTCAGTGACAGGGTTATTTTCCATAGACAGAACTCTCATAGACTGTAATTATACACTTCCCCCCGAGACACCAAATATCCTGGAACAGGTGCTGATGCAGTGCCTGATTGCAGTGTGAGCATCCTGACGCACTGACACTGCAGCCACGTGCTCTGAGCTCCCAGGTGCTGTACTTAAACCAGAGAGCATGGCACCACAAGACACTGTCCAACCAGAAGAACAAAAATGAGATGTTCAGAGGGAAACAAACATCACCACAGAGTGATTTCCAAAGGAGTAGTGAGATAATCTTGAAAAGAACAATAACCTTTTCTCAGAAGGCGAAGAGACTGAATAAAGCATATGAAAATGGATCACAGGGTAGAGAGGTTGTTTGTGTTGTTGGGTGGTTGCACTGTTCTTTCCAGTAACTACTGACCAGGCAGTAAGAAAATACAGAAACTTCAGAATTCGGACATTGTAATAAAACTTTTTTTTAAATGGATCTTTTATTTACATCACACAGTTCACACAAAAACATCTTTCATAAGGTTTGTTTTATCATGGTCACAAGTGAAGAATTATAAATAATGCCAAGCTCTGGAAATGATAAAACAGTAAGGATGACTAAGAAATTAATTTTTAAAAAGTGTGTTCACCAAAGATAATAAAATTTCTGTAAAAGTACTAATAAATCTATGTAAAATTAAGAGGAATATAGGAATAATAATATCATAATAATAGATTAATAATATTATAATAATAAACATATAATAATAACAGGAATATTCTACTTTCCAAAAACTAGAAACCAAAAATTCAAGAAAGCTATACTTAATTATAAAAATATAAACAACAAAACACTTCATTTTCTTCTGCTTACTTTTAATAGGCCCTAGCACAACTACGGTTTATGACAATTCAGTCATGATACTTCACTTTCCTATAGCTGAGCATAAGGGCTATAGGAAGGTATATGCCTTATTATCACCTTCTATAGATATTTAAAAGTGAGATTTTTAGGAATCAAACCCAATGGCTATGTAACCTCAGCATGTTATGAACCTCAACACCCTGAGGAAGTTCACAAGAGCCGTCTCCAACTGGAAACCCAAAGAGCAGCTGAGAAGCAGCTCATTTCCTGCCTCACCAGCAGACCACACACAATTACCTTCCTAATCAACAACACACCATGAACAATCTGCTCAGAGGTAATTGCTAAGTACATTTGCCATCAATATGCACAGAATTATTGCTAATAAATGTCACTGTGAATTACAGTCAAGTGCTACTAGACATGGTATAAACATGGGTCTACCCTCGTGACAAGAATCACTTTCCACACCACACTGGGATAAACTCCCAGTGCAAGGAATAAAGATCACAGAAGTTCCAGCTGACAAAAGTCTCAGCTTTTCCACCCATCCCACTGTGGCACACTGTACACTGAATCAAGAGGTGAGCCATTTTTTTAATCCAGGAATAAACCCACAGGCAGTCTGCAGGGATAGCTTATACACAAGCAGATACTCTTTTTCAATGCATCAGCGGGCCAACTTCCCTCCTGGAGATCACTCATCACAGCTTAAATACATTAAACCATTTCAACATGTAGCACTTAATCCTTTGGCACCACAATTCTGATTTCCCCAGAGCACTGGGAGTTAACAGATTTTAATGAACAGTGTTCACTGTTCGATGAGCAAGCAGCAATTCGGTGTTCTCAACATGTGTCCTCGTTGCAGGAAATCCATGGTCAGACACTCTTGGTTGCTCTCACACCATCCACTCACACTGCTCTAGCATTCTGAGACTTTTTAGGCTTCATACAACAAACAACATGCAGTTATACACTGAACAGCACTTTGACTTGGACTTGGCAGTGCTGGGTTAGCATCTGACTTGACGATCTTAGAGGGCTTTTCCGGCCTAAATGGTTCCCCAATTTACAACAAAGCTAGAGAAACCAAGGCTCCCGTGGCAGCACTATCCATCATGGACTTTGTGAGAGCACCTTGATACAGGGCTACACAAAGATTTGTGGCAGACAGTGTTCAGAATGTCTTTTTGCTGTAATGTAACTGATTTTGAATGCATTTGTATTATTCTTATTCAAAGACAACAGCTTCTTCCTTGAGCACCTCTCCTGCCATCTTCCATCTCGTGTGATACATATTCCATTTCCTGGACATGAGCCCGTTTCAGTAATTCTGCCTAAATTCTGTGACTGTTCCTGTATTTTGTATAAACTATTGCCACCAAATTAAATTTTAGCAGCTGCTTTCTCAAGGGGTCAATTCTAACCAAAGGGCTTCTACTTTCCTTCACTAGAACCCTAAAAATAACATTAATTCCTCTCTATGGCTGCTGTTGGTTTATGAAAAATATGTGAAAAGATGCATTAAATTGCAATATCAGTGTTCCCATGCTGGTATGTGGTCACCTTCACCCCAGTTCTGTTCTGTTCCTCTGAAGAGGACCATTACCACCTTTCAAACTGTATGAAAATCACTAAAGCTCAGGTAGGTCTACAGCACCATATCTCAACAACTGTTCAAAAAAAGCCAGATTAAGCTAAATTGAACTCCCTAGTACTTAATTTCTGGTTTTAAAGCCAAGTTTGGGACTCTGAGTCTAGAAAAAACATAGAATCATAGACTTATTTAGACCTAAAGCATCTAAGGGAAAAGACCTTTAAGATCAAGTACAACCATTAACCTAACTCACTAGTCCAGCACTAAGCCTATCCCTACATGTCCGTACACGCAACATCTACAAACATCAGGACATTTAAGTTTCTCATGGGATGTTTGTTTCATTAACACTTGCGTGTACCCACCATATGAGCTTGGTCCTGCCTTCTCTTCGTAAGTAAAATGAAGTTGCAGCTCCTCTTCTGACATTCGACTGATGAATACTTTCAGCAAACAGCAAATTATGAACAGCGCGTTGTGAGCCTGCCAGATAAAGAGGTGGCTAGAAAAGAAGCAGGAACAAACAAGAGTCAGTAATGCTTCACCAGCAAACATGCATCAAAAACCACAAAAAAATAAATGTCAGAGTAGACAAAGTTCTACAGCTGAAGCAAGGAAAAGTCAAAGTGTTTAAGCAGGGAGTCTACAGTTGATGTTACAGATAACACAATGGGAATGTATCCAAAAGTGGTTTTGAAAATACCACCTTATCCCTAACAACATTTGTACCATTAAAAACACCATAGGAGACAGAACTCTTTGAGGAATTCACCAAACAGTTCAGAAAACTTCCAGAGGTCTCTAGACACTATGGACTCAAGGCACACAGACATTTGAAAATTTCCAAGAAGTTCAGACCTGAAAGCTTCCTGGTTCCCTGAACCTTAGCCTTTTTCCCATGTAAATAGCCTTCAGGTGAGAGCAGGCATTTATGGACTTCATGAGCACCATCAGCAGGATTTTCCTATGCAACACACACAGATATTTTCCAAGCTGTCTGAATGAAAGGGAAATACAGCTGCATAAAATTTTTTTTGAGTCCCAGTCAGCAACTGCTGGGGAGCCCATGCAACACCACAGAGTCAACTATTGCCCAAAGCTGTACTTTCATGGTATCTTAGGATTAAAACAGCAACAGCTCTCTGGGCACAAATAATTTCTTATGCTAGATACAAGCAAAGAACTTGATGGCAGTCCTGGGAACAAGGAGGAATTCCAGCCCCAGATCTGATGGAAGTGGGACATTCATCTGTGGGTGTGAGGGAACAACTACAGAAAGCCTCCTGCAAAAAAACCCCACAGTGCTGCACAAGTAACCTGTTGGAGTTCTCTCCTACTGCTGAAAGGGGCAAACCAAACCAATAGCAGCTGCATGACATAGCCTGAAAGCAGTATTTTTACACATATTTACATATTTATAGACAGATATTTAAAATAGTTCCAAGACAGAATACTGGCTCATACATTAGGTTCAGCTAAAAAGTTCAGATAATTTTTAAACATCTCTAAGCCAATAGTAGCCATAGCTTACACCATTTATATAAAAATGTGTTCATCCAACACACAAACATGTCTTTTTCCCAAGTAATCTATTTACCTATTACACTAAATTTCTTTATTTAGAAAAGTACTAGACACTTCTTCTGTTTCAAATAAAAGATTAAGAGAATTCTAAGGTTTGGTCTGTGAGTATGTTAATTAGCAGAGTGAAAAAATTCAAGAGCTAGCAACAAAAGGAACATTAAAAAAATTAAATGGCATGCACAGATCTTTTCTGGGAACTTACTTCTGACATTCTGCTGAGATTTTTAACTCTTTGGTTCTAGAAAGAAAGACCTTAATCAATGATCCAAGGTTTCCTGTTCGAGGATTCTTCTCAACTAGATGAGGAAAAATAAGATACAATTATAAAGCATGCATAATCTGACACTATCTAGTTCAAATAATATATAGAAAAAAACCCGAATTTCAATGTCTTAAATATTTCTAAATAAAGCATGTATGTCTTGTTTTTCTGTACAGGCATTCTTCTTTCACGATTCTCCAGTACTAGCCCACAGTTGTTCTCTAAATACTGTTAATCCTAGATTTAAAATATCCCAAACATGGGATACTCATACTCATACTGCATCCTTTCCCAGACTTGTCTGCAGCACAACAGCCGCCTGTCAGAAAACCTGGCACATCTTCACAACTACCTTTCACCTTCTCACAACACCACTGATCACATTTATATCATCCCTTCCTTTCATCCTCTCATTCTACTCCCCTTACTAATCAGCTTAAGGGGCAAAGGGAAAAAGACGTAGTAGAGATGGAATTATTTGTTTTAAACCTTGCAGTCATATCAAGTTCTGTGAACGAGTTAACCATGGAAGTAAAGGTTTGGGATATACATAAACACACTCTTTACACTGCTTTCATCTTACTAGGGCAACATATACCAATAGAATGCTAAAGGCATAAAACAGGGATGCTGTTTCCCAATTTTTCTGGTAAAGTGCATAGAAAAAAGATGGCACAATGTCTCACCTAAAGACTTGCAGACTGAGATTGTGGCTTCTTCCAAGAGCTTTAAATCAGCACTAAGTAGGAGGAAAAGAAAACAAAAATGGTTACACAAGCAATTGGGTTCCTGTACTTGAAGTGAAAATTCATTACAAAACAGTAACAAAATCTTTCTATGAAGCACTTAAATTTTAGCCACCCATCAGCTTGCAGAGGTCAGTTAGTTCAACCTCCCTACTCAAGCAGGATCTCCTAGAGCCAGCAGCCCCAGACTATGTACAGGTGGCTTTTGAGTATCCCCACAAGCTCCCTGAGCAACTCATTCCAATGCTCCATCATCCTAACACCAGGCAGTGCAATATTCTTTTGACGTACTGCAACTACAAAACAGGAAACTAATATTCGAAAGTGAATTGTTCATCAGAGTGAAATTATGTCGGTGTCTTCTCCCAGGCAACAACGGACAGGATGAGAGAAAATGGCCTCAAGCTGTCCCAAGGGAGTTTTAGATCGGATATTGGGGAAAATTCCTCCATGGAAAGGGCTATCCAGCCCTGGTCCAGCTACCCCAGGCAGTGGTGGAGCCCCCATCCCTGGAGGGATTTAGAAGTGTGGATGTGGCACTTGGGGACATGGGTCAGTGGTGGCCTGGGCAGTGCTGGGGAATGGTTGGACTCCATGGTCTTCATGGGCCTTTTACAACCCAGATGATTCTGTGATTCCAGGCACATTTTATTACTGCTACTTTCGCAGCTTCAGTGCTGCCATGCTCAGTTTGGTGTTACTGAAAATACAAATAGAAGAGCAGCCTACAGAAAAAATTTGAACTTCTTTTACAAGAAATTTCACATGAAATGACACACTTTTAAAAACATGAATAAAAGAAACCTCAATCTGACATTTAACCTCAAGCTAAGCAGCTCTTTCCTTTTAACTCATGTAATTATACTAGCACAACAATCACATCAGATACAGCAAAGTGTTTGTAACTTCATTAATTGCCTCGTGATACGCCTCAGAAAAACATCACCTGAAAACAACAATAAAGTACTAAAGCAAAACCTGACAGCAACCACTGAAACCACACCAGCTGCACCAAACACATACTTCTAACCTACCAGTGCAAGGCAACTGATCCTCAAAAACATCCTTAACAGATGGGAAAACAAAACAAATCATCGGATACTGTGCTCACTGCCACACTGAGCTATACGAATGTTAATAACTAAAGGGCACCCTGTTCCACCACTCTCATCATTAAAATTTTTTCCTTCTATCTTGTCTGAATCCACCCTCTTCTAGTTGAAAACTATCACCTCTTGTCATATCATGAAGGCCCTACTGCTCAGTGTTTTGGAAGAGACGGTAGAGCCTCTATACAGACAGAACATATAGCTTGACCTTCAGGGACTTCTGAAGTTCAACAAATCAAAGGACAGTCAAAAAAACTTAGTTCAATGCTTGCAGTCATAATGCAGCCCTCCTTTCTTTTTGAAGTTCAGTGAAGTCTTTTCAAATTTGCATGGTAATCCAGTTTACAGCACAGCTGATGCTATTGCATCAACCTGAGATTATCAACTGTGCTGTGTGGGAAGCTGCTAAACCAGCTCCAGTGCTGAAAACCCCGTGGAGCCACGCTCTTTGAAGCTGTGGAGTTTGAGCTGTTCCCCAGCTCATGAGGACTAGAAGATACTGTAGAAAGAGCAGTCAAAAGAATTATTTCAAAACCCGTCAATAGGAAACTATTCAGGATAGAGACATCAAACAAATTAAGTTTTAAGATGCCTGCAAATTCTCTTGTATATCAGACTAATTTACTGTGCAGAGAGCTGACAGCTGAGACAGCTCTTCACCTACAGCTGAATATCCTAAGACAACTTCAGATTATGCAGACTGGCTTGTCCTGATATCAATTACAAGCATTCATTCTTCTCTTACAAACTGCTTTGAAACACAAGATTCAGAAAGAACAAGCTTACACTTTGATATATACTCTAAAAACATTAGGCTTGGTCTCAAAGGTGGTCTCTTGTTCCAGCACTACAAACATGCAGAGTAATTAAAAACAAATGGTATTAAGCAAGAACACGCCACCAAGCAACTACAGACAAGAGTTTTCTAGGTCTATGTGACCTTACACTTTTTTAAAAAAACAAAAACTTCTAAATTTGCCCAGCTGGCTGCTTGTCATCAGGATTTATTCCTTCCCGAGACCTGGCAGGCAGGGTGGGTGAATATTACAATGGACAACAACTCAGCAGAGAGTTCTTAGGTACTGAAAAATCATAATCTAACAGAACATGACCCCTCCCACTATCCAAAGATCCTAGGGACACAGTCAGAGTGGTTGTTGAATTGCTCCAGGATTTAAACCATAAATGCAGACATTCAGCTTTGAATTACAGTTCATTTTCTCCCTAATTTCTAAGGTTAGGTTTCAAAGTATAGCATTCTTACAGATTTTTTTTCTTCTCTTTGAGTTATTAAAACCCACACAAAGCCCTCAAAAAAATTCCACAGTTGTTTAATTTCTACAAGTTGCCAGGTTCAAAAACAGTGGCAAAGCAAGCAAGGCTTTCAGATCTTCAGCAAAGCTTTTAACACTCAAGTAATTCTTTTTCATACTAAAATGAGGTTTAACACTTAAAAATTAACTACAGCCCACTGCCTCTTATTCAACAGCAAGAACACAATAGTGAATTTTGCCACACTCAAGGCCAGGCAACAGCTACTGCAAAATTTCAGCTCATTCAAAAGAAACACCTAGTGAGGGGGAATTACAGCAGAATACCACCCCAATACACACACACACCTGTGAAATACTCAATACTGTTACATCCCCAAGGATGAATTCATGGAGATAATATCGTGGAGGGGTACAAAAAATAGCAGCTCATTCCTTGGGCCAAACTTAGCAGTGACTTTCTTTCTTTTGATTGGGCAGGAAAGAGAAGACATGGAAAAAGCTGTCTAGGTATTTTCTTGCGCAGTGAAGAGATAGAGGTAAATTACATTAAGATTTGGGCAGAATATGCCAGAGCCAAGATTCATAAGGTGGCACAAAAGAAGTAGCACAACCAATTGTGTCACTGACTTTTCTCTACAGTTCCTGTGGAAATGAGATCTGGTTAATGAATGAATGTAAGAATGGAAACTCAACACTGAAACATCTGTCCTTTCATTAAGCCACACAAAACACTGTGATTAAGTACTTAAACTGTATTTCAGCTCTAACAAGAGCAAGGACTGGTGAAGTGAAGCTTCTTCACTGCACTCATCACAAATAAAAGTTCCAATTTTCTCTGAAAACCCTCATCAGAGGAATACAGACAATCCTGTTGTCAAATACGTGTCTGAAGCACAAGTCTGATGAGAAGCAGCTGAGGGAGCTGGAAAGGGGCTCAGCCTGAAGAAAAGGAGGCTCAGGGGGGACCTTGTGGCTCTGCACAACTCCCTGACAGGAGGGGACAGCCGGGGGGGATTTGGGATCTTATCCCAGGGAACAGGGACAGGAGGAGAGGGAACGGCCTCTGGCTGGGCCAGGGCAGAGTCAAATTGGATATGGGGAAAATTCCTTCATGGAAAGGGCTGTCCAGCCCTGGCACTGCTGCCCAGGACAGTGATGGAGTTGCCATCATAGGAGGGATTTAAAAGCTATGTGGATGTGGCACTTGGAGACACGGGACAGAAAATATAAAAGTAAAGAACGGAGCGTAAAATATTACTTGCTCTATGAGAAACATTTTATGTATTCGTAATATGAAACAGACTTGCTAGTAATAAACAGGCAGTAAGTATGAAAAGCCAACTCTGCCTGCTGCTTGATGGCTCTGCTGAGCATCAACAGGAGAAACCCAGGCACTCCAGTCACATCCAGGAACTTGTGCCCTGGACAAGACACCTCTATGGAAACTGGTCACATACATATAAAACAAACTCTGAGGGCGGGGAGGCCATCACACAGGTTGCTCACAGGAGCTGCGGCTGTCCCATCCCTGGCAGTGTCCCAGGCCAGGCTGGATGGAGCTTGGAGCAACCTGGGATAGTGGAAGGTGTCCTTGCCCACGGCAAGGGTGTAGAATGGGATGATTTTTAAGATCCCTTCCAAATCAAATTGTTCTAAGCTTCTGTGACACCAGCTTCAAGTCACGGACCTTTAACAGCACGATCACAGTGACCTGGGTGAGTTTGCACATGTACTTCAACTGGCACAACCTGCACTGAACCACCTTGCTTTCAGAGAGCAGTACATATTTACATATTCACCAGTTCTACACTTTTCCAAGAAATGAACAAAAGGTATCACTTGATGTGGGGATTCAAATATGAATCCCCACATCAAGTGAACATATGGGGCAAACAGAATACATTCAAAGCAGAATATTCTTAACTCTACAGATTTTACTGGCTCAGTTGGATACAAGCAAATTTGTGAGGTGCATGGTTGCTTCCCACACACTTTAGTTAAAAATCCAGGCTTCACAGGAGTTCCTCCCTCATCCTGTGATCTGATGGGCAGCATTTTCCAAGTACTTAATAAAAGAAATAAATTGTTTTGTTTGCTTTTCTTTTATGTAGAGACTAAGTCCACAGACTTCAGCAAAACTAAAATTACTAATAGTGAAATTTGCTTCCTGAACAGCACAGACGTATTTAAAGAAAATTGGTTTGTCTTTGCTTATTTTAAAGGTATCCAAACGAGAGAGGTTTTACAGTGGCAGTGATTGTTTTCTGTAACATCTTAACACCATGCAATAAGAATATTTTGCATACCAATTGTCACTAAAAATCACTCTATACACAGGCAGCATCTGTGTGACTGCAGCTATCACACATCAGTGGTGAAAGTAAAGAGTAATCAAGGACAATCATTATTTCGTTGGGATTTAATCCCTTTGTGTTTGCAATCACTCATCACAGTCCAAAGAGTTTCTTCATCAGGAAGTTAGTTTTCTGTAAGAAAACCTCTTTTCAGGAGAGGTGGGAAAGAACGGCAAATAGAGTAGTCTATTAGTCAGTAAAACTTCATCATTTTCATTGACTGCAGATTTTTATTTCTGGCTTCTTACAACCAAAAAGTAGGATCCTGCAGTCAGCTATTCTGGCATGTATTGTAAAAAACATTACTTCCAAAAAGAAGAGGATGGGAAAAAAAGAAAAAGGGGAAAAAAACACAGTGGCATTATAAATAGGATTATTTTTAAACAGTTGAATTTAGCTGCCTTACTTTAAATTTAATAAAAATCAGTCTTCAGCAAAACCATAATTGTTAAGAGAGTGAAGGTTGTTTCCTGACAGCAGCCAGCTTTGAAGAACATGGTTTTATCCACCTTTAACAGCACCACAATATGTTTCAAAATTGCAGTGACTTCTGTTAAAGTATCTCCACATAACAGGAGAAAGCATTCTGCCTAAAAGCTGCAATTATAAACATACATCACAACACCTGCCCTTAGTATGGTAAGAAAAAGAACCAAACCAAAGCAGACAAGTACTCCTCTATAAAAGGCGGGGGGAAAAAAACCAAACCAAGCAGCTTTCCTAAGAATTTTTTCCACATAGTAAGGCCTTTTTCTTTGCCACTGAACACAAAACAGAAGAACCAGCCCATTTACTAAATTCAGACTCTGTGAATGCTCTTAATGGACTAGTTGGAGGACAGACATCAAAGAATATAAGGCAGCATATGATTTATTGCACCATTTAAAACATATACCATGTTAAGGCAACATAAAAGCTTCCCATCTTTATGTCTTTCCATTAAAGGCCCATGCACATTATTCTTGAACCAGCAACTCATTAATAACTCTGGGGAAGGAACAAAGCAGAACAGTAAATATTAAGCACATGATTTTCAGCAAGTTCTGCTTTAGTTAACTTTAAGTTTTCCATCAGAAAATAACTGTAACTAATACCACCACTAAGGAAGAGGTTGCATTCTTGGTAGCAAATCACAGAAAAGCCCGACAAACACAAAATCTGCCTAGACTGAGAGCTAACACTCCAAAGCAAACCTCCTAGCTCTCAATCCTGACAATAACTTAAAAAATCATCCAGAAAAGCTGTATCCAATATCCAAACACTGTTGGATTGATAGGTCAGTCACCTGAAGTATAGAAATGGTAAATTTAAAAGGTTTCATGCAATTTTAATTCAGCTCCAACAAGTCCATTCTGTGCAACAAGTAAGGACACATGAAGGAAAAAAAAATTGAACATGTAGGAGTGTGCAATTAGCCTACCAAGTACTTCCTAATGGCTGAAACCAGAAATGTCTCAGCAGACACTTCAACAGTACCTGCTTAGCACTCATGATTTGCTTCACAGAAGAGGATATTACAATAAACCTTTTACAGTGAAAAGCATGAGGCAACCCAAAACTAAACTGCTGGAAGCTGTTACTTTGACTGTCATTAATGTCTGGAGCACTGATCTGCTCCCACTCCTAGACTGTGAAAGGCCCTGGTGGCTTTCTTTACCTGCCAGATACCCGGGCTGGCTCTGGCTGTTACTATTCACTCATGCCAGGGGAGTTGCAGGCAGTGAGCAGGGATTCACCATCAGCTCATTTCTGATTACCGACAGCTGTTATTCCCGCTTAATATTTGCCTAATTATTAAGAAAATCAACAGTATGAGAGGAAGAACAAGCAGCCCAGAAAGGCAGAATATTGGACTCCTCGCAGCCAGCTCTGCTTTGACCACATGCTCTCCTGTTCATTTTTGGATGGTACAGCAGGTTTAAGCAATCCCACCTTTTAGCTCAATAGGTTGCTGTGCCCCAAAAAATCAATCCCTCATCGTGCCAGAATTGTTTTGTGCTGCCAAGCTATGAATCACCATACGGAATTATCTTGGCTGAAAAAATAAACACTTCTGCTGTGTTTTCCAGATAGATTAGTTCCTGATTAAACCCACAGAAGAACAAAATAAACACTGGAAGAGATAGTGAAAGGGCAAGAGCATCTTGCATCAATGTTGCTGACAGAGATACAGCAACTTTGCAGCCGGCAGCACTGGTATATGGCAAACTCTATTCCATATAGAAAACTACCTTGTGTTCTTCACAGAAACAGACCAAAAAGTCAACAGGACTGAAAAAATAAAACCCAGTAAAGAAGGCATGGCTGAGGAAATGAGCAATGCTAAACAATTTCACGCCAGAAAAATAGAGATTAACACATTCAGTCAGGTAGAGGTCAGGAAAAATAAACAAGGGAAGATGAGACATGGATAAAAGAAGGAAGAGATCAACCAAACTGAAAGGGGAAAGAAAGAAAAGCAAAACAACGACAAATAAAGAAATACAAAGTGCCAAGACACACAAATCATAAGAAAATGAAGACCAGCAGAGCACAGAAGTGATGCTGTTTTAAGATCTGGTGTCATGTCTTCATGTTTCTTGGAGTAGCAAGACAGTAATTCCCCATCTCTCAAGCCGAGGCGCAAAGACTACTGTTCCACAGAAGATCCAACTCTGTTTGACACCTGGGATCTACAGTGCCTGGACTAACTTGGAACAGCTTCTGTAAAGCAAAGCACTAGTCACAAGCTCCTAACTAGAAAAAGCATACATGGAAAAGCGTTAAAAACCCCACAGAGACTTTCTTACACACAGAGATTCGTATCTCCCTTGGAAGTCTTCCTTGCAGATACTGTTTCCTTGCCATGGCCAAGGCTTCTTGCCAAAAAGGTAAATTTGTTGCTGAAAGGAGTAAATGCACCCCAGCCCCATCACTTCCCCACCTTGCTGATTTTTGCTCGGATAATTTGGGTTTAGCTGATTGCTTTTCCTATCAACATGACTCTTTCTATCACCTTCTCTTCTAATGTTTTTCTCTGCCTCCTCCCCTATGGTACTGACATATGTAGAACAGAATTATGCCTAAAGCAACACCCAGAGAAGTCCTCTTCTCTCTGGGGATTGCATCAGTCCCATCTTAGCAAAAACTTCAGGAGACAGAACTTTAGTCTGAAGTATCCCCAACTGCCTGCAGAAAAAAAAAAACAGCACAAAAAACTTATACAGCTCCCAATAATACCTGCAAACAGTCACTAGTTTTGCAACAAACAACTGGAAAAAGTGAATTTAAAAAGAGAAGAAAACTGCAAAACTCTGTCCTGTATGACAGGTAAAAACTGGCTCCTTTCCACAAATTACAAACAAACATCTTGCTCCTGACACTCAAGCTTCATCAAAAAAAGAGTTAACTTGGTAATTTGAAAGATTTCAATCTCAGAAATTGACATTGACCTCTATTGTTACATTCCTGCAGGCAAGGTTATCTGATATAGACAAATGCTGAGGGTGCTGTGCAGCCAACATCATCGGATTTCATTTGCCAATGGTTGTCTCAGGTAGATGCAACTAAATGGGAAATTTCTGTTTCCTTCCAATACTAAGCTGCAGAAGAGATGCCTCTAAAAATATTTCCCCTCTAGCTCCCAGGCAAGAGCACCATCTGGTGTTCAGCTAATTAAATCTTTCAACCTGTGTTTGGATAATTTTATTGGACTGCTTGTCTTTTTAATTATGTTTCTTTTTTGAGGTTTTTTTGTTTGGTTAGGTTTTTGCTTTGTTGATTTAGGGGGAGTTCAGCAAATTTACTCTGCACTGGATCTGAATTCCATGAAACAGGCATAAAAAAGCTGCAAAACAAGCTCTAAAAAACTTCTTAACTTTCATGGGGAAACAAAGAAAATAGAACAACCAAAAGAAATCGGTGGGGTTTTATATGTAATTATTCCCCCATAGAAAAACCCAGACAACAGAATAATATATATGCTCTTAGAACACTGTCAGTCTTATTAGTCATGGGTAGGCTGTAAACAGTTCTTGTCTTCAGGGATCTTAGAGGAAAAACAACTGCTTGTTTGCACACTCCCAATTCTGTACCGCCCTTTACCAGCTTTACAGGGCTCCACAACACCGTGCCTTCTCACTAACCTCTGGCTATTCTCTCCAGGCAGATGCCAAAATACTTCCTCCTCCTCCTCACTCTTTACAAAAATAGCACCTAGTAAATGCCTCCCAGTTATTTACCTTAACCATTTTCCATTCCAGTTGCCTGAACTTCCACTTACAGAGAAGCACCAGTTTTATGCTGAAAACTGTAAAAATAGTTTAAGTAACACCTGAAGGTAGTAATATCAGATTGTTCCTGCAAGACTGATAATCAACACACAGGCCAAAGAATTTAGCAATGGAGTTGGTTAAGAAGTTACAAGAACTTAAATTCTCTACTTCTGGAGATGTGCTATGGATCCTGTAAAAAATTCTGACTTTATTCATACCTGCAGCACTAGCTGGAACAAAAAGGCATCCAAAGCTTGAATTTTAGGTATTTAGAAAATATCTTTATGGAGAATACATACAAAACTTCTTTTTAAAATTCAAAGAGGGTGAAAAAAACCATACAGACTAAGCAACTCAAAAGCTAACCTACAATTAAATCATGCAAGAAGTACAATTCACTCTAAATTGAGAGGAAACATCAAACGCTGGAATCTTCAGCAAATCCCGTATACCAAAGGAAAAGAAAGCTTCCGAAAACAAGGAAAAAAGTTTCCCCCAACACTAAAGACCCTATTTCTGATCTTCACCAGGAGAATGAATAGCAATTACACCTATTATGAAGAAGAAAGAAGCCCACAGGAATGGAAGAGGTGGTGGAAAAAACTTTCAAACTTAGAAACAACAGCATATTTTACACAGACATTTATCCCTCTGCTACCTAAAACAGGAATAATTAACATAACCACTCATTTGCTTTCAGACCGGTGACTTCTACAAACATATTATCAAAGCCAGCTCTTCAACACCCTCTTACCTGTTTGTTGGAGTGGTGAAGCTAAAAGACAGAAGCTGATTCCAGAACGGGTCATTCTCAGAGATGGGCTCTGATCCTGACAGTTTCTGTAAGTACTCATTTTCTGGAAGCTCACTGATGCTGCTGCTATTTGCCCCCATCTTCTTTATTTAGAAAATGTCTTCCTAAATTTTCATTTCTTTGAGGAAAAAAAAGAAGAAGAAAGAAATATTTTAACTCTTTTGCACAAATAATGAATATGCAGACCCTGAGTTAGCCACTAGTAAAACTTTAGATCACCTCCTTGAAAAATTACTGACATGTAGGAATAAGGTACATAGGAATACATCAGAAAGATTTCCTTTCAACAAACTTTGGACAACAACAACTTTGGTCAAGAAAGATAAAAGTTCCTGTGCTATTACTTCACTCATCATCTCAACTTGTATTTTAATAAATTATACTGGGCAAGAACACTGAAGCGCAGTTTCATCAGTAACAAGGTTGCCAGTAATGGGGGAAACTACATAGAATTCACAATTTTAATGGTATGCTGACATACCATTCAGAAATGTTTTCAAACTGAACATGCACAGATAGAAAATTACTGCTTCTGTAAGGATGCAGCTAATTCCTGCGTGCCACCAGCGATCCACACCTTTAAAGTTCCTGCCTTTCCAGAGTAAGCACAGCTCTTATCATGCTGTTATCAAGCAAGCAAAGGTACTGTTGACCACACATGAATCTCCTGACCTCTGTAAAATAGCATGGTTCCTTCCAGGCAACTACTTCAATGGGAAAAAGCCATAAAATGAACACATCAGAAATACAACTGCTTTTTGATGGAACGCTGCCGAAGCTGGCACTCCAAACACTCTTACTTACATGTGTTGTACTTGATCTACGCGAAGAATGAGAAGCTTTAAATTCCTCACGCTGCTTCTCATCTTTATAAAGAATTTCATTAAAGAAAGAGAACCACCATGATGCTATCGATTATGTGCCAGATATGATTCCAACCACTCACATCTTCCTAGGCATCAACTTCAATAAATTTCCACTGTTTGGGACAAAATAACTGTGATTGATAGGTTTAGAAGTTTGTATGAAAAAAAGGCATCCTCGTCAAGATAAGTGTTGTGCAACATTTACTGTAACCGAAATGCTCACTCCTGAGCTGGAATAAGACATAAGAACAGGCACAGCTGTACCAGAAGATGTAAGCTACTACTCAGCAGCAACTCTTCCCTTGGTTTCTATGAAGATACAGATATGAAGCATCAGATACAAAAATCATGACCCTACCGATACTCTTAAACTCATCAACTTCACAGCTGCAATAACTTCCAGAAGAGACACTTCCAATAGCAATTAATATTAATAAAGAACTGTGTAGACAGGAATAAAGCTTACTAAAAACAAACAAGAGCTGCAACAAAAAGCTGCAACATTAGCAGCCATAGTCGAAGTTCTCTAAGAATTCATATTTGATGTTTAGAGCAACTGCATAGTACCCAAATATGTCAGAAACAAAGGGCTAGCACAGCCACAGAGCAGAATATAACATATATTAAGTAATAAAGAGATCTTGAAAATGTGAAATCCTACCAAAAAAAAAAAAAAAAAGGGAAATTGGTGATTATTTTCTAAATGTTATTTGTAGGAGACTCCACAGGCAGGGACACCTTGCACTGGAGCAGGTTACTCCACGCCCCGTCCAACCTGATGTGTTTGCAACATGCTCAACTACTGCAAAAGCCAACAATTATGCTGTTGGCCCTGGACTGATATTTTGACTCAAGCCTCATCCTGTGCCTTTAAATGACTTAAAGGCCGTACATTTAAACCTTCATTTCTTGGAGAAAAGACAAGTCTAGTCTCTCTCTGCTTCAAGTTCCCATTCTCTGCTCATGTTTTCCAGCTGACTTGCTCCAAGACAAACAACTAATGGTGAAGACAACCAAGAGGCAGCTGAAGTCCTGCCTTCAAATCTCTCCACCTTCACCTGGAACTCTTGAGTTCTCCATGCCAGAGCACTGACAGCGCCCAAAATCCTTAGCCTGTTCTCCTAAGATGAGTCACCATATTCTCTATTTACAAATTACTCTTACAGCTCTTTGCAGCTCCCAAAGCCCTCCACATTTAAACCACTTTCCCAAAAATATGACAGCAACTAGTTTCAAGCTAATTCCTGAAAAGGAGTCATGCTTGCTTCCCAGATTTCCTATGGTATACCAGCAGGTTCAATAACATTAACACAAAATCCAAAACAAAGAGGGCTTTAACAGCAAGACTTAGCAAAAATTTATTGTCTGTTTTCAGAGTCAGTGTCAAATCACAGTGCCCAAGAACGTGCCCAGTTCCACGGCCACAGCCACGCTCCCAAGCAACGTGACAAGCTATGGAGCCCCTTGGGAGCCCTCCAGCCCTAAAGCCCAGCTGGCTCCTTCCAAACTGCAGAGAACATGTTTCACTCCACAAACCTTCCCCAAAGCGACACAAAAATAAGGCACTGGCTGATTATTTTCTCCTCTAAATGATATAAATATCAAGCTATCCAGACCTGCCAAAATAATCCACCTGCTAGCTTGAGCTTTAGATACCTGATAGCATTTTGTAGATAAGGAGACTTGGCGAGCTTTGACTTCCACTCATTCAACAGCCAATAAATCTTGGAGCAAACAAACAAACATACAGATTTTTTCCTCTCTCTTATACCCCAGGTGCTTCTTTCCTCTCCTAAGTACATTACACTCACTACACCCCTCTGAAGTAAAAATCTCAGCAAGTTCTACTGATCCTTCCCATAGATGACTTAGCTTACAGGCACACAAAGCCAACTCCTTCCATCAGGAACTTATGTTATCCCAAAGCTTGATGAAGTGCTCTGCAATGACTTCATGATGCAGCCTGAGCACCTGCAGCTCCTACAATCTGAACCACAGGCCCTGCTTTACACAAGCAAGACAGTTTCTGAGGAACTCCAGCTATGAAGTGACCCAGGAAACAAGTCTCTCCTTCAGAGTTCACAAATATCCTACAGGAAAAATGCCTAAAAATAATTTTAAAAAGAAAAAAAATTCAACATTTAATTTCCAGGCATTTTAACAACAGTAACAGATTCATCCCAATGCTTTAACTTAGCTGATTGCATGCTGGTCATGATCTCAAACACATTTCCAAGACAGCTGCTACTAAATAATATTAAATAAATGGCAGTCACCACCTTAAATAGTTTTCAAACATGCTGTCAAATGTTTCTTTTAGAAACAGCTGCCTTTAGCTGAAAAGATCACTCAAATAAAACATGTAACCACTTAAATGTCCACACTGCTTTTGATAAAGAGGCACTGCCTCTGTTCCTGTATGCTGGTTGAGACAGTAGAGGTTCAAGTCATTAGATAATATAAAAGGTATGTCAGTACTTGTAACAGATTTACAACAGTATGCCTTAAGCAGTATTTAAAACATTTATTTATTTATCCACGATTTTTCCTACACGTGAATTTCATAACAGCCTCCACTGCACAGAAAGCCGGCTCCAGGGGATCCCAGAGAAAGTGCAAAACACAAAGTCAAACAGCTTCTGCTTCCTCACATGCTGAAGTGGGACAGCCCCAACAAACATCAAATCATAGAAAATTCCCTTTCACCCCAGGAAAGTCAGTCCTTACTCTAGCAGTAAATTACCAACGAAATCTAATTTCCTTTTCCTTGAAATACACTAAATAAACAAATGCATGGTTCGTTAAAATGAGATTTTACAAAAAGCCAATCTACTTACTTGCCACCCCCCCCAAAAAACAAACAAACAAACAAACCAGACACAACTTATTAGCAACTCATTTAGTTTAACTCAGTATTATTACACCCCCCCCCAAAGAATCACAGCCTGGTCTGCAAGAGTCGTTCTCTAATAAATCCAACATCTGTTTAGTCCCAGTACTCGGCTCCATGATGCAGCAGCAGCAGAGGCTTTAGAGCAACAAGACAAGGGAGTTTGTTTTGCACATCAGGACTCACTCCAATCTCAAATTGCAAGGGGTAGACATAAATCCCAAGTTTACTGTTTCTTCTAGAAGATTTTAATATTAATTATTAACAGGGCTTACAAGAATATTATTTTTCCTCTGAAAGAAAGTTAAAAGCAATTCAGCAATACATAAATGCCATATATGAGTTCCTAAGTGTAACTCAAGGAACAGAAGTATACTGTTGAACTCGGAAAAAAGCTTGTCATGTTCTATGTATCTTCTAGTTAAATAAGTTTAGATAAGGAATTAGAGTTCCTTTCAGGATTGTATCTCCTACTGGTCTCACAACTTAATTGCTAATGCTGGAATTTTATCTGTCCTGTACAGCCAGCTGCCCCCTTCCAAAACTATGCTTGCCATGATCATCTGGCTGAGTCTGCAGACATCTTGAATAATATAGATTACATATAGCTGTGGGATTCTTTTTAAATGACTGTTTTAAAGTGTAAGAATTTGAGATGGTCATGCACATGATTTTACAATGTCATCTAAGATCTGGTGGCTAGGTTGAGTCTTTAACATAACCACATGAAAATACTGAAAACATTTTAAAACCTAACAAAAATTTAACTTCTATACATAGCAGAACTCTGGTTACCTTTATAGTTTGCAGCTTTATGAACTAAAGCATATGGACATCATTTTCCTTCCAAGCAAAGCAGCCACAATCACTGTAAAGATGAGAACATGAGATGTAATCCTGTTCACTCAGTATTAACAAAGCACTGCACTGAGGTTTTTGGCTGATTCCTCCTTGTATCCAAGAACTGCATGTTTCAGACCATCTTTCACCCATGAGACATTAAAGCATCCCACAAAATCCTAACATAAAGCTTGTCACAGAGTTATGAGACTAGTGAAATATATTTACACATCATTCTCCATACAATGGAAAACACAGAAGTTAGATTAACAGTATGTATTGTTCAGCTCCAATATTTGAATTTTACTGTCCACACAAGATATTTGAATTCTGACTACTCACTCATGTTACAGTAATATTTCATAGATGCATAGAATGGTTTGTGTTGGAAGGGACCTTTAAAGGCCATCCCATTCCACCTGTTCCATGGGCTGCAACACCTTCCACTATCCCAGGTTGCTCCAAGCCCCATTCAACCTGGCCTGGAACACTTCCAGAGACGGGGCAGACACAATTTCTCTGAGCAACTCTGCAGCTTTCCAGGCACATTAGGTGTTTACCTGCATCGCTTGGGGAATTGTTTTGGGGAAGTTTTGGTGCTGTTAATAAAGGCTGGGGGAAAAAAAAAACAAAAAACAAGAAATTAGATTCCCTCTGTATTTGCATAAAGCAGTTACGCAAATACTTCATTGATACTCGGAGATCATTCACTAATTTTCACACAAAGACATACAAAACTGTAAGAATTTTGGTTTTTCACCAATTAAATTGGAAAGATTTTGCTATGCAAAACGAATGATGCAGAAATACCTGGCAGTAACAATTCATGCCAGTAAAAGGGATCTTCAGGAAGAAAAATCCTTACAATTCTCAGACATTATAAATTTTTGCCCTTTTAAATCAGAGAAGAGCATTGAAATAGTATATGTTTTTAAAGCATGTTGATGAGTTGGAATATTCCAGCTATAACTTAATGCTTAGCAATCTTGAAACACTATCAAACCCCTATTAAAAATCCACCTTCTCTGATACATTAGTTAGCCACAACCAAGAAGCCTGGGAGATTTCAGAATGGAATAAACACATCCTTAGTGACCAATTAAAAAAGCTTCCTACTGTTTTTAAGTTAATGAGTTACGCAGGAAAGACTATTTCTGCTCGCTTTACACTGATTTGTAAATTTTCCCCTCTTTTCTACTGCCTTTTTGGTAATCACTCTTTTCTTCACTTCCTTTTACCCACCCCCGTATACTTTTGCATGCTGAAACTGTTCAGACACATACCAAATTCCCTCCCCCCCAGAAAAAAACCCACCAAAACCACAAAAAACACAGTCTTGTGAGAAGTAGCAGACAGGCAAGCTGTTTTGTGAAAAACACAAAGTAGGTGCTCTTTTAGAGAACCTGGTTGACCATGACAGGGTATATCTTTGCAGCTTGGGGGCCAATACCATTTTTCATAGTTTTCTAGACAATCCTGTGTTTCTCCTCTGCCCATTATTTTTCAGACAATGCCAAGTTTGATGGCTACTGATACAACCCTCTGACCTATCTTTGCAGCAGCCCAGCACACTAACTATTCACCAGACACCAAAATGTCTTCCTGCAAAGCTCAGCACATCAGGACAGAAGCACTTTTGGATGGCAGTAAGAAATGCAACAGAATTATGAAGTGGTCCCCACAAGGCCTAGGAACAAGAACAATACAAAAAAAAAAAAAAAAAAAAAAAGCCCATCTTAAGGTTTTTAGGCAGCTCTCAACATAAATTATCTGATTTGCTCACTGTTTACTCAGCTGGGTGAACAAACACAGCATCTCTTTTGGTTCTCCTGCTCTGTTCTAGCGCCTTCTCCTCGCACAGTAAGAACCTGAATTGAGAAGCAGTGCAGTGACATCATATGGTCCTTCTGGGTTCCACTGAATCCTGAAGAGTCTTGCATGTAGCAGAAGTGATTAATCTTGATAGATTTACTGTAGGCAAAGAAGGCCCCTCACAGGGAAGGCAAGCAGCTGAAAAAAGGAGTGACGATGCTGTGTTTTCTGCTCCAGCTCCTTTTCCACAACATTTTCGTGGGAGTCAGTCATCAATAAAAGCCTAATTCTGAAGAGCACAATCTGCTTCCTTCATGTCCCACCTACAGGACAGTTGTTCTGCTCACAGCTGAAGAAGGGATTTTTCAGAACCTTCATGGTGAGGCAGAGTATTTCAAGCAGAAGAATTCGGATGTGAGTGAGTCTGGACGTTGTGGTGCTTCCCCAAACTGCTCAACAAGGGATGCTATTATCTTTGACAGCTCACCCCACACAGTTTGTCACACTGTAATAAAGTGTTCTGAAAGGAGATGACAGAAAAATGAAAACCTAAATTCCATAAATAAGACTGAGATATACTGGTTGTGTTTCTCAGCACCATCTCAGAAAACTAACACATTTTCATACACTCTATAATCTCTAACCTCCAGGTTACTGGTGATCCACTCTGCTAATTTCTTATCACCAAATACAGTATTTTGATAAGCAGATGCCCACTTACTAATCTCAAAATACCTTACTTCAAGTGAACTACTAGTCACCTTCACAGGTCACCTTCAAAGTCGTGTCCTGAACTGGAACTACTGACTCACAGGAAGACAAAAACAACGCTGCTCAAGTTGCTTTTCTCTCAAGTTATAAGAGATCAAAAATCATTCGCACAAAAATGCCATTCCAACCTTCCACCTCACAACAGAAACTTCTGATACAGAGTGCTCTAAAAAACACTAAATGTTATGTGATGGCCCCAAACACTAATAAGCAGATACATGCTTGTGGCAAACTTAACCTCAAAATTATCATATTTCCACCCAACATGCCTTTCCATTAGCACATACCCATGAGTGACACAACTAATCTATATGAAGCTTTTTGTTCTCCATCCCCTCAGTCACCATGTTCTGTCAGGGCAGGGCAGCAGGTACATGGCAAACCTGTTGAGGGAGCTTTTGCTGAATCCTGCATGTGAAACACCTTTCTGTTAAGCAGTTCAGAGAGCTCCTATTTAACTTTACAGGTAAATAAGCATTTATAGCATTTAAGGACTTCTTTGTCCAATTTACAAACAAAACAATTTATGCAACAAAACATATCTCTAGTCCATTAATACAACATCCCACAAGGTCAATTAGGGAGTCCTCAATTTTGCCCATATTTAGTGCAGGCAGTTACATTCCTATACCAAAAGATGATACTTGTGGCCAAATCTCCCTGAAGGCTCAAAAGCCTCTCTAGATATAAAATTTGTCAAGAGTTAACAAAATTTAAAGCTACATCAAGATCACCTTTCTGTTGAAATTCCTACATAATAAGTTATGAAATAAGTACTGCACTAAGCCTACCAATCTGAGAGGAGAATCCCAGCCTCAGTTTTCAAAAACATCCTGTCCCAGAGGGAAGGAGAGCTAGTGTGGAGGCAATTATGAAAAAATTTAATTACAAAAAAAGACACCTCTATGCATACTCTTACATTCCAGCACCCCAAGAAAAGGTCAGCACTCAAACACAGCTAGCATTTTTTGGAGTACATGCAGAAATAAATTCTTTAATCCAATCAGTAAACACTGTCAGAAGGGAAGAAGGCTGGGTCAAGCACACCTTGTAATTTCTGTGTAAAAGGCTCTACACCTGTTACAAATCTATTACAGGTAAATAACACATTTTTCAAAAGTTTCAAGAAGTGAAAATTCAAATACTATCTCCACTGTCTGCAGTGGGCAGGTATTTCTGTAAAGGTTTTGTTTGCTCTCACCAGTGAGATTCCTGCTGCCAGCCAGGACAGGTGTGCTGGAACTATAAAATTAGAACAACAAGCTGAACTTTAAACAAGAATATCAAAGGGATATGGAGCTTTAAAAAAAAAAGCCAAATCAAGAATTTGCACAACCCATACTGAGACCTGACTTCACAGATTAAGAACATACAGCACATCAGAACCAATATTGCTGGTTTGACCTTATCTTCTTCCAGTGGCCAAAAAGAGACTTTTATCACCACAAATACACCAATGGTTTTTAACAACGATTTTACACCAGCTCCTGGATAATCTATAATGGATTACAGCATTGGAAATTTTGTTCAATATGAGAATGCTTTGATGACTTTGTCCCTTCCCTCTATCTAAAAAAAAAAAAAAAAACAAACCCTCAGTATACCTACCTAAAAAAATCAATTTATAGTAATTCATTGTTTCTAACATAATTTAAATGGACAGCTGGGTAGGATATGATACAAGTCATACTGAACCTAGCCTGATCTAATAAATCAAGTAGGTACTATATGGAAAAGATATTAAGATTACTGTTACACTCAAGTATTTCCTCCCTATTTCACTATCAGACATAAGTAACACCTGCCTAAAGGCCAAAGTAATGTTTCAAAACAATAATTCAAACACCATTTAAGCTTCAAACAGATGCTCAGATGTTCATTAAAAGGCCTGCATTTGTTTCAATATTGGTATATTTTGTTATATTTCAAAGCTTATACAACTATTTTGGTAGCTGTGCTCTTCAACATTAACCATATTTTTGCAACAGGATTATTTATCTCTGCTTTTAAAGTTTCTCACAGCTAAAGATCTAACTACAGCATAAAAAAGCACATTATGCAGAAAGACAAATCTGTTCTGTGTGTGTAATAATTTTATACTATATTACACAGTGCAATTTATATCATCTATCTTCAGGATCTACTGCAAATTAAATTATACTTGCCAGGGGTGTGGGATTACTTCAAGGTGCAACAGACTTCCCACTCTAGAGAAAACACTTTGAAAAATATTGTTAAAATCATTAATCATCTACTGTGGCATCAGTTCAGCAGCCACCAAACAGGATTTCTTACTTTTAGTGACTTTTGTCAGTCATCAGCGTGTTAAAAACATCTTAAAATCTTAAAAACACAGCATGTCAGAAAATGCCAGAGGGCAGGGATGGATGGATGGATGGCATACTGGGAAGGAATTCCTGGCTGTGAGGGTGGGCAGGCCCTGGCACAGGGTGCCCAGAGCAGCTGTGGCTGCTCCTGGATCCCTGGAAGTATCCAGGGCCAGGCTGGACAGGGCTTGGAGCAGCCTGGGACAATGAAAGGCATCCCTGCACATGGCAGGGGGTGGAACTGGATGATCCTTAAGGTCCTTTCCCACCCAAACCAGTCTGGGATTCTACGACCTCTGAATCTTCCTCTTAATCTGACAAAATAACTGGAAGAAAGCACCGGATCCATCTGAGCTTAGCAGTAATTTGCTGTAAGTACTTTTTTTACTGATTTAGTAAGAAGTATGAGGGATTGGAGGCTCTGCTAGTAAAACACCAGCACGGGACTATAAGAGGAGGAGCAGAAGGATGCTTCAGCCAGGTGACAGTGTTGAGCTGGGTCGGGCTGTCCACGAGCCTCTGCTGATGCAGCAGCAGTGGAAAAAGAAAACAGACCATGGAAATGACAGCAGGAGGCCCTCTCAAGCTCCTGGCAATCTGAGGAGCAATGGCAATTTTCTAGTTGACCCAGCTGGAGCACCTTGAACGCTTTTCAGTTGGGAATTGACACAATGTGGGATTACACAACCCTGCACTGGGACACCGGACTCAACCACCCAAGAGCCTCTATCCACTCCCCTGCACTCCAAAAGTGATCTCTGATGGAAATATCAACAGCTTACTTACTTCTGCAAATACCTACAATGATTAATACTGCAGCCCAGCATGTCATCCCTCGGCACGGGAGAAGGAAAAAAACAGATTACAGCCCCATGAACTCCCTACGCCCAGCACAGGAGATTAAGAAGAATAAATAAATAAACAAACAGCGCTTGGCATGAAGGCATATGAGGTAATACAAAGCCTGGCAACTAAGAGAAGATACCAATTCAATTCTAAGCTAAAATATGCCTCACTTTTGATAAATATAATCATTCATAAGTATGAAAACAATGTGGTTGGAGTGAAGAGGCAGACTGAGCCCCAGCAGACCTGAGATGCTGCAGAGAAATAGAAAAGCCTCTGCCTCTCAAGAACAGGATGGAAAATAAATCAATTTATCTAGCCATGAACGATAAATATCATTAAGAGCACATAACAAAATATGGGCATAAATCGCTGGCTTTCCAGTCCTAGGCGCATTTAAAGGGACACAGAGACATCCCAGGGACCCTGAGGGATCCCTGTAAGTAAGTGAACGCTCGGGGTCTGCGTAAACGGACACAGGCACACTCTGGGAACTCTGGCAGGGATCCCTGGATCTCTAAGGGACACAAGGACATCCAGGAGACCCAGCGAGGCATCGATTACTGGACCCCAAAGGGACACAGGTACAACCCAGGAACCCTATGAGGGATCCCCGGAGATGCCCCAGCCCGGGAGGGGACAGGGCGAGTGCCGGTGCTCCGGCAACTCTCCGCAATGCTGGTGTCGAATTACGCAAGGCATCCCTCCATCTATCGCGACATAGGCCCGCGCCACGAGGGGACGGTGACGTCGGGGTAACCGGGGGATCTCGGGGGCCCCTTTCAGAGCCGGCGGCTGCCGGGTCCGCCTGTTGCTCGTGGCCCTCGAAGGATCGGCCGAGGCCGCGCTTACCGTCCGTGCCCTGGGCCCGAGGTCGGTGGCGGGGTCGGTGGCGGGGTGCCTTGGCCGGTGCCGCTCCCGGGTCCCCTCACGGCCCCTCACGGTCCCCGCCCGCCTCCACGTCGCCGCCGCGGCCTCGCTGCGCCTGCGCGAAGCCGCGGGGCGGCGCGCAGGGCACCACGGGAGTTGTAGTTCGTGACGGGAGGGGCGGCCATGACACCCCCCTGCCCTGGGCTGATTCCCCAGCGTGGGCAGCAGGGCAGGGGGGATTCTGCCCCTGTGCCCCTGTGCTCAGGTGAGACCCCACCTGCAGAGCTGCCTCCAGCCCTGGGCTCCAACAGCACAAGGACGTGCAGCTGCTGGAGCCAGTCCAGAGGAGGCCACGGAGATGCTGCAGGGCTGGAGCCCCTCTGCTCTGGAGCCAGCCTGGCAGAGCTGGGGCTGCTCACCTGCACAAGAGAAGGCTCCAGGGAGAGCTCAGAGCCCCTGCCAGGGCCTGAAGGGGCTCCAGGAGAGCTGCACAGGGACTGGGGACAAGGCATGCAGGGACAGCACACAGGCCATGGCTTCCAGTGCCAGAGGGCAGGGATGGATGGGATATTGGGAAGGAATTGCTGGCTGTGAGGGTGTTGAGGCCCTGGCACAGGGTGCCCAGAGCAGCTGTGGCTGCCCCTGGATCCCTGGAAGTGTCCAAGGCTGGGTTGGAGCAACCTGGTCTAGTGGAAGGTGTGCCTGCCCATAGCAGGGGGGTGAAATGAGATGATTTTTAAGATCCCTTCCAACCCAAATCATTTTGGGATTCATTCTGATTCTCTACTCTGCATCCCGTATTTCCAATGGGACATGAGGTAAGCCCAGCAAATGGGACAGACAGTGAAGGTCTGAGGGCAGGAGGATTTACCAGGCCACATCTTGCCCTTGTGCTGCTTCAAATCATTTCTTCTCCAAGGGTAACTTCTGACGTGGGGTTTGTGCCATCACCTGCAGTTTCCAAGGCCCCCATAGGCTCATTAAAAGGGAAAGCCTTCCCAATGTAGTCCTGAGTTTATTCCTGCGTTCTACATGGTGCATGACAGCAAATCCCCGGCCAGGCTCTTACCCATCGCTGTCCCTGGGTTGTGCATGCCAGCAGCACGTCTGCAAACAGCGCATTTGGGGTGTAACCCTGAGTAAACATTGCCACAGGTACAGGAACAGTCCTGGCGTGGGGCTTGGCCTCCTGCTCACACAGCGCTCGATGGGAATGGCTGCGGCCCCAGAGCTGGTGCGTGGTCAACAGCACAGCTGTAAAACACCGTGTGCCAAAAAAAAAAAAGATTTTAGTAGGGCATGCCCTGTGCCAAAAACAAGCATTGCTACCTGTGTGTAGCAACGGGTTTATAAATTT
>VWZS01006298.1:0-13955 GCA_013397075.1 Rhabdornis inornatus
TCCCAAATCTTGCCCCACAGGGCCACTCTCAGTCCCTTCTCTGCTCAACCTGTGGGTGTGACTTGGATTGCCATGACCTGAGTGTAGGACTTTGCACTTTTTGAAGTTCACTTTTCAAGACTGTCCAAGGTCCCTTTGGCTGGCATCCCTTCCCTCTGACATGTCCCTGCCCCACACAGTCTGGTGTCATTAGGGAGCTTGCTGAGGATGCTCTTGATGCCACTCTCTTTGTCACAGTTGAACAATATAGGCCCCAGTACCAACCCCAAGGCACATGTAAAATCCCCTTTGTTTCTCGTATGAATATTTACAAACACAAGAAGGGCGGGAAAAAAAAGAGGAAAAAAAAAAACCCAATCAACCAACGAGAAGTCCTTTCTAACCTTAAAGGATGCACAATAGACTGGTCTTTGGTTAAAACAGGTAACTTAAATAATGTCCAAGTGCTGAAAAGCTGTAGTTCTAACCTAAACGGAACAGTTTTAACTCCTGTAAAAGAATACAGCATGAGGCAAATCCACACATCCAAAAAACTAACAGACATAAAAGTGTAAGGAAAGGAAAATCCTCATAGGTAAGACATTACAGAAGATGAGACCGACTTAGGAATATCTGGACTAGGTATTCTGCAAAAAATAATTGAAGAACCATCTGGCTATGGTCTTAGTTTCTGAAATTGCATATTTGACCTATAACTAAGGAACTAAATAATTTAATACTGCCATTAAGTTATTGAAAAATATTTATATTTAAATACAAATCATATAGGCTATTCATGTCACTTCATAAAATGACTATGCATTTCCAGTTAATTTCCAGGCATTGTATTTTTTTTGTATTTAGAGAAGAAAAAATCTAGAAATTATTTCTGGTAATATCACTCTTGCTCTGCGTACATTTAAAAAATTAATGTCAGCCAACATTTCAATATTTTATGCAGCGCCATTCTTTCAATAATTAATAAAACAGGAAAGTGCTGCAAGTAAATTCAGTCAGTGAGCAGAGTATGACTGTAGAGAATGGGGTCATGAAATGAAGAAAGAAAAATTAATTATGTGTATTGTCACAGCCATTTAACTATAATTACCTGCAAATATCAGAAAATTGAAAATGAAAATTAAATACTTCAGTGTCAAAATGTAGCATCAATGAAATGACACTGTTCTTTGGAACCTACTAATTATTTTTGCTTTGTGTAATTTCTTGTTTTCTTACTGTATGTGAACAGCAGTAGGCATTTCCTTGGACAGGCGAAAAGCAGTGGAAGAAGCTCCTGAGAATAATTTCGGCAAGGATATAAGAGAGCGTGAAAAGAAAAAATACAAAAAGTCTTCAATCAATCTAGCTATTTGAAAGGAAATTCAACTAAACAGTACAAAATTTGCAAATGATCCTGAATTGTTCTAGCACAATAATTATAAAAGAAAAGGAAAAAAATATAAAAGCAAAGCTTCTGCCCAAGTGTGAGGAGCCAATTCACTTTTGTTATGCCTCAGCAATTGTTGTCAGAGGCATGTGGGGAAAGGTTGCCCATGTGCCATGTTCAGGAGGTACCTAGAAGAAGATGGAGGAAAGCCTTGTCTCTGCGGAGACCTTTCGTGGCACCATTCCATGTCCTGCAGGAGACAGGCAGTCAGCAGGGGAGCACCACAGACACTGTACTGCAGAGACACTCTGCAGTCAGATGGCAAAAGGTCTCTTCTCTACCACTGGACTGCAGTGGAACACTGGACTGGGCCAGTGGTCTCCTGTCAACAGGAGGACTTGGAGAGGAACCAGGGGCATAAAAAGCAACTGCACCAGAAGCTCTGGGGGGCTGTTCTATCCTTCGCCTTTTGACTCTTTGGGGGCTTTTTGAACTTGCTTTTTGAGTGCGGACTTTTGGCTTGGGGCTGTGCTTTTGCTTTTGAGGTTTGGTGATTTGAGGGGCTTTTTGAGACTTGCTTGTCAAAACTTGCTTTTGAGTCGGGGCCCATTGAGTCTTACACTTTTGCCCTGGCCCCAGCCTGCCTTTTGGCTCTCCTGCCCTCGCTGGCTCTTGCTCGCCCTCGTGTCTGCCCTGTTCCCTGTGTCCCTGACCAGTGCCTTGCCTGCTCTGTCCCTGCCTGAGCCCCCTATGTCCAGCCCTACCTGCCTCCAAGCCTGCCCACCATCATGATCCTCACCGCCACCCCATGCAGGCTCCTGGCCCTTCTGCCCGAGCATCCCTCACCTTGTGTCCGGTCACCACAGAGCCATGCACAGGCAGGCAGCATGCACAGTCCCTGCCTTGTGGACATTGACGGCACTCCCCAACCTCCGTGGGTAATGCCCTCTTTCTCCCTCTACTCCATTTTTCTTCCCCTTGCTGTGTCTTCTCTATCCTTCTTTGGAAGATAACTCCTTGCTCTCTCATTACCAATAAATGGTTCTCAGATGCAACATTTGCCTCGTTTGGTTTAATTTTGTTCCTGACCATCCATTATTAAAAGAACTCCTTGCAGTTCCCCACAGTGGAACACGACACCAAGAATAAAGAAGTATACACTTCTGACATCTGGCAAATAATCTCACACCTTTCAGTCACAAAGAAAATGTCACTGTTTTGAGAGGTAATAAATATGTGCTTATGACCAGAAAAATCTCAAAGACCAATGTCATTCAAATTAACCTAAATGTTAGAAGGACAGAATGCTGTTGAAATCCCAGTTCTCTCCCTTTGATCTCAGTTTTCTCAAACAGCAATTTCTGACAGTCCCAACCTAAAACATTTTGTTGTCTAGAGTTCGAATTTTTTTTTATGTTCTGGTTGTAATAAGACGGCAGCAAAAAACTGAACACATCAAACATTTCACAATATGTAACAGCTGTTAATGATCATGATTATGTTTATCTTATGAGTCATCATACACAGGTTAGGAGCTACTTACTTAATGAAAAGTTTTCTTGCTACACCAAAAATTGCACAATTGGAAAAAAAACAATATAATGCACAAACAAAAATTTACTATCAACTCACAGAGCCTCCTTCACTCTAAGGATAACTGGGCTGTCCTGTAGGACTATTAGTAAAATCACCAGCGTCATACACACATAAGAAATGTGTTTGTAACAAGCCAACAAGTGAAAATGCAGTATTTTTCTTCCATGAGTATGGATGGATGGTTGAATGCATACTTTCCAGGACCAGCCTTACTACAGTTTTCCCTGCTGCAATCATTGTGGCTGGCTTTTGTTGCCTTGGGTTCTGATTTGCCTCCTACCCACCTGCACTCTTTATTCATGATCATACTTCTTTCCCATGCAGAATTAAACTGAGCATTGTTCATTTATTTAGGTTCTATGGCAAAATTTAGTATCTAATTTCTCTCGTGCAAATTGTAAACTGTAACAAATAAAAAGAGAGGAAAGCATAAAGATAAAAAGGGACTGTAAAAAAATTCATTTACTGCTTGGCACTATTTATTATTTGGTTCTCATAAAATCACTTGCCGAAGTCTCAGAATTGTGGACATGAGAAAAAGTATTTTTCTCTGCATCGCCTGAGCTCATTGAATAGGAGATTTTATAAAAATTAATTCAGAGAGCAATCAGAATAAGAATCAGATAAGATACAGCCAGATGACAATAGTGACTCTTGCTTTTTCTTCTGTTTTGGGTGTTTTCTATGTGAAGATGAACGAATGGGTTTATATTTCTGCTTTTACATCAATTGTAATCCACTCTCAAGCTGTTAAGACATGTATTAAACTTGTGTCTGTAAGCACTAACTACATTAGAAGGAAGTTTTAACTTTCTCTAGAAGGAATTTATCTAATTGACTGATTACATTTTAGGGTAACTGCTTGCTCCACCAATGAAATTCTTCTGATTTTTGAACATGCTTTCAGAAATGAAGTGCTACTCATTCTTCAATCCTCTAGGCTTGAAAATGGAAATTCCCAAATAAAGTTTTATTATCTGAATATACCAGAGCATGAGATCACAAACCCCACTTATTGTTAAAAAGCATCATATAACTATTCAGTGAACCTCAAACCATTACAGTTTCTCCACCAACTCATTCATGACTTTACCCATCATTAACAGAAAAATAAAAAAATTAAATTCAGCATTTGCTCAGCTATGCATGGTGCATAGCTGAGCACATTAAATTATGCATTAATTTTGTATTGATAGTTCTGGTATTATTTTAAGTTTAATTGCTGATAGAAGACCCTACAGCCAACTACAATTCAGTGTCCTGCACCTTTTGACTTTAGCATTTCACCACATCCGCCATACAATTTGCTTTAAACCAGGTCGCATTTTATGACTTCCTGTCTAGCATTTAACCCTTCAGGGGAAGCCCATGGGACTCTCCTACCTTGTAACTCCAGCAGCACCACTTAAATTGAAAAGCAGGTGCACCTCTAGAGGAATGGGGTTTTTTTAATTTCTTCTTTTCTTTTAAATAAAAAGTGTGGCAAGGGTTTGTACCTTGCTTTCCATACTCCATGAGCAGCTCCTTTCTTTCTTTCTTAGTGGTCAGTGAAGTCCTGAGAATAACTGGCACGTCCCTTCACTGATTCCTACAGAAGAGGGTTAAGAATGCTCTCCCAAAGGATTACTATGATGACAGAGTTTCAACCAAGCTGCTTGATAAGACCTAATCTCAGGGATCCCATACCAGCTGTGAACCCATGCTCACCCAGCAGAGGCAACACAGAAACCACAAACACAATCCAATAAGTGCTACTCACTTTGCACAGCATGAAGTTTTGACAAGAGCGACAAGGTAAGTTGGCAAAGAATTCTTGAAACAGATGTTGATGTGACTGACTTTGGTGAAAGATAAAAACTCTGGAATCTCAAAGACTGGTTTTTGTTGACAACTACTCAGGCATATTACAAGATGGTCAGTGAACAACTGAAAAGAAACAGAAATGCCTAAGTGTTTCATAAATATTTAATCCCACCATCTTCCAAACTGTAACAGATTTGGGCTATGTTTCTCAGAAGCTGAGAATAAGAAAAGCTCTCTCTGCCTGACAAATTGCTGAAGTTCTCTTCCATTGACTGGAGTTCTAGACATGATATAACCTTGACATTTCAAATTTATAGGGCCTTTTTAGAAGACAGCACATCAACTATGAAGTGGTGGCCATGCTTTTAATTAAGCAGTTTATGAGGTCAAAGACCACAGTTTCTTGTCATCCGTAACACCTTTTGTACACTTTTCCTTTGTATTGAAGACAGTGAAGCATTTTGAGGGCTGTTTTGTAGTACTATGGTATTTTAATTTAACAATAAGTGTTCTAACAACCTGATTATATTGTTTGCAAATAGATGTTTAGCAGACTGTACCCATTTTATGCACAGAGAAAGAATGTCACAAAAAGGTCAGACAGAAGGGAGTAAATAAACTCAGCAGGAATGACCCTTTGACAAATGCAGTGCTGAGTAAGAAAATTTGTGTGGTACCTTGAAACTTCGCAGTTTATTGCCACAAACAAGTTTATAAATCACCCTGAAGGTCTTGCCTCAAAACCATTATGTTTACCTTTAATAGGTGGCAAATGTACAACCTATTTCAACAGTTTTATGATGATGCATTTTACCACAGGATTCCTAGGATCTCATATAAATATGAGCAAACAGTTTAAAAAAATGTTTAAGAAAGAAAGCATATGGTAGCATTTACCTCACCTACTAGCAGATCACATTTTTTTCTAGTTCATTTCAAGCCCATCAAACTGTGTAATGAAGAACACCTAAATTCAATTGGAAAAATGGGGGAAACTGAATTTAAGAAAATGTTAACTACCCTGGGCAAAATTTAACTATGACATCTGAGCTGAAAGCCCATCCTACATAGAAAGACATTAAAACCTCAGGGGTTTTTATTTATTTATTTTCATAGAATCATTGAATAGTTAAATTTGAAGGGACCTTTTAAGGGTCATTTAGTCCAGCCCCCCTCCACCTGGCCTTGTTCAACCTCATGAGGCTTCCACAGTTTTACTTCTTGAGCTCATCCAGGTCCCTCTGAATGACATCACATCCTTTAGGAGTGTCACCCCCCCACTCAGCTTGGAGTCATCTGCAAATCTGCTGTGGGTGCACTTGACCCCTTTGTCTGTGTCATGACTGAAGATACTAAATAACACTGCTCCCAGTAGAGACCACTTAGGGCATCACTTGCCACTGATTCCCATTGAAACACTGAGCCATTGACCCTCACTGAGCCACTACTCTCTGGTAGCGACTGTTCACCCACTTCTTCATCCATCAGTCTACCTACCCAATCCATCTCTCTCCAATTTAGACAAAAGGTTGTTGTAGGGGACCCTGACAAAAGCTTTACAGGAGTCCAGACAGATGACACCTGTAGCCCTTTCTTTGTCCACTGATAGTGGTCGCTCCATTGTAGAAAGGGCTGGAACTATATGATTTTTAAGGTCCCTTCCAATCCAAACCATCCTATGGTTCTACAATTTGCAAGAGAAATTTTTTTATACACTGTAGAAGACCTTAAACTACTTGCCAAAGCAGTAAAAAGCAGGTAAGGTGAGCTGCAATGAGCTCAGCTCCAAATAAATGCTGGAGAGGATATCTAAGAGACTGGGCAGATTACTGGCTGGAACATTTCAGGCACATGAAAAGGGCAGGTTGGGCCTTGCCTTTTGTGAGGCAATGCCCTGCGGTGCACACCCCACCCCAGGCCTGTATCCCAGACCTACATTTGCCACAACACAGGCAATACTCCACACCTACCCTTGGAGCCCCAGTCTTGCCCCAGAGTGGTTGGATGAGGCAAGACCCACCTGGGGAAAGGGTGTAGGAAAGCCAAAGGGTAGTTTAGCCAGGACATGAGGCAACCATAAGTCTTGAGTCGACTTCCTGTTGGACTTCTGATCAGCTAAACACCACCGGAATCAGGAGTGTTTGTTCTTTTCTACAGCATTTCTGTCTTTCTCTCTTCCTTCCAATTTCCTCTTCCTGGAGTTTTGAGAAACTTAAAACTGGATGGGCTTGGAGCATGCTAAGTTGAATGGGGCATCAAGTTAATAAAGCGTTTTATGTTGATTGTACGTTGCTTTAAATTTTGCCAGAGTTCTCTGCTTTTCTTAAGTTGCCATTAAAGCTTTTTTTTTGTTGCCTGAGGATGTCTTGCCATCATTTCTCCCATGCATCTAACTCCGAGCATGTGAAAAAACTGTAAGCCCCTTTAAGAGATTTGTCAAGCCATTTTTGGGGGCTTTACAGGAATTACTTTACATGTGATGGAAGTAAATCTACAAAGACTGCACATTAAGAGAGTTGTCATCATATTTGATTACTACTGCTAAACAGAAGGTCAACAAATTGGAATCCCAGTTTCAGTCAACAATTTTAAAAATTCCTATAATGGACCAACAAATAGTTTTTCAATTTGTATTACTACAAGAAGTGTTCAAGGTGTATTTGGTGCAAAGATTTCAAAGCAGAAAAAATCTCATCATCAATGATATTGCCTAAGTGCATGACAATTTAACAATTCCAGATCTGGTTCAGGATTTGAACTATTGTCTCCTGTGTATGCAAAGTCTAAAATGTACACAGATAATGTAGTTATCTTCTATTTTTTTGTAAATTTTTGTGCACTTTTTTTATTGGAGGCCTCTGGGCATGAAAGGGACTGCATGCATTCAAGCAAGCAGATGTGCATCTAGCTCTTGGGCACTGAACTGAGGTTTTCATCAAATCTATTATTATAATCCCAAAATCTCATTGCTGACAAGTAAATTTCCCTGTTAAGAGATTTTTAAAAAAAGTTTTTTTAATATGCTTTCATTAACATTTATCTACAGTGAATTTTCTGTGCTGTAATAATGTCCAGTTAGTGAACTTCACAATCCACCACAGAGTTATCACTACCACTTTCAATAACTTAATGTCATGATGGCATTTTGTCACTTAACTAGTATACCTTTAGTATTACTTCAGAATATGCTAAACGACATGGATTCATTGCAGGCTCCACTAACAATTTCTCTAAAAATAAAATAAAATTACAACCACTATGAAAACAGACCAGTTACTGATGCCTTTTTTAGTGTTTTTTATACAAGACAACATTTCTTCTTACGACACAGCTCTATTGAGGGTATTTGGTGAGGGATTTGCAAAAAGTGACTTCTGCACACTGCTTCAGTCAGATTGCTTCTGAAGGAGCCATGAAGCAGGTGGGTAAACAGCTTCAGTAAACTTGTAAGACATGTCACCTGTTTTCAACAGTTGCACTGAGTTAGACCAGTACTACGTATATATCCCTGGATCTCCTAATCCTATTCTTAATCAGATTTTCCACTAAATTATTTGGTACAGGTATTACTGCAGTGTACCTAGATATGTGAAAGGATAAGCAGAAGCACAGCCAACAATATGCAGTACTCATGCAATAATCAGGGACTGTGATAATCTTATACTGTGATGTTAAGACTTTCTGAGTCTTCACTGTTGACTGGCTAAGAAGCCATTGACACACGACTGTACTCAGAAAACTGACAATCCTGAAGCTGAGCATTAAAATTTTGTTCCCAAAAGATCATGCTGTATACTTTATTCTTATTTCAAGAACTTCCTTTGCATCACTTGTCCTGGAAGTTTAGAGCATTGGAGGAATGACTTTTCTTCCTAAGAAAAGTCATGCACGACTTTATACACACATCATGCAGTCTAACACACAGGAGATCAGCACTCTTCTGATGCAGATAGGTGAACAGATCAACACATAGGTGAATATATCAACAAAATCATAATTACAATTTTAAATTACCTGGCCCTCACTAAAAATGCTCATATAGAAAGCCTGCTTTGCATCAGTTGAAATAATTTCTTAAAATTAAAGGTTGTTTTTCTACAAGGGTTACTGCAAATAGATGCTCTTGATAAAAAACTCTAGCCTCCAAATCTCTAATGTTCACTAAAATGATGGTATAGACAGTATTTGGCAAAACCTCTGAATAACAATCAATACATAAATGTATGTGTACTTTTGAATGTACACATACATTCTTGCAGTTTCTGGATGGTTCTGCCATATATTCTCAGTATGGTGTGGAGGCTGAAAGCCCCACAGAGAAAAAGCCTGCCGCTCTTCCATGGAGGGAATGCCCTTATGCCCTTATGCACTCTCTCTTCAAAATGGTTCTAATAAGGTGTCCCCTGGCATGCCTCCCTGTTTCATGTAAAATGTTTGTAACCTATCGGTCCTTCCCCCTTTGTACTGCCCCTGTGCCCTCAGATGATTCGTTAGTTGGTCTACCCCGACCCCTGGCTCTCCTATATCAACCCGGTTCCCTCTGCCCCCTTTGAGCCATTTCGTCCCTGGACCCTTCGAGAAAGAATAAACTCCGCCTTGGATCACCACACGTGGCTCCTGTCCCTCCCTCCACCATCAGCCGAAGCAGGGCTCTCACAAAAGAGCTGATGACTCTCCTCCCGAGAGCGGGAATGTGCCTGTTACCACCAGGATGTCTTTCTAAAGACGCTTCTCTGGAAGGTCGTGGCACCAGCGCACGCCCCGCGCCCACCGGCTCCTTCCTGCTGGTGCCGCGCGGCCGCTCCACTGCTCCTCCACCGCGATAGTATGGTATTTGGAATTCTCAATTCTCTTGCAGGAGAAGAAATATACAAATTATTTTCAACTGTTAAAAGAATAGTTACAGTAAGTTAGACTTATGATGATTCCCTGATCTCAAAGCTATCTCTTGTTTTTTAAAAACTCAAGCAAGATCGCCTACAGATTTGTTAAACTCTTTAAAAGTGAGATCTTGGGCTCCAAGAAAGCTGATCAGAAAATAAATTCCACCTCAGAGAGGGAAAGGTGAGAGAGGAAGAGCAAGAGAGATCCCAAGCATAATTTAAGCTGGATATTAAAATACGAGCTTGCTTGAGAATCAGTGCTTGACAATACAAGCATACATTCACAAATGCTCATGACTAGTCAAGCAGATTTAAGAATACAGTGCAAGCTGAACTGAACAGTAAAGCTCAAAGGTTAAAAATTTGCTGTAAGAAACCAGATTTCAGCTGATGATATCTGATGATATACAATTTTCATGTAACAAATATAGTATAAGGAAAAAATAGATGTGTCAGAAATTGTGAAGGCATGATGGGAAAAGAAAATTAGGTATTGAATACATGAATAACAGCAATGCTGTAATGAATGCATAAATAGGATGATTTGTTGGCACAATGCTGCTGACATTATTATGCCCATTGAGTAGCAGAAGAGTGCATTAACAAAGAATTAAAAAGTCACAATGAATATAAAGCTTCCCCCAACCTTAAACTGAGCCCACTCATGCACAAGCAGACAGCCATTCAGACTAACAGTGAGTTAAAGGAGAAACAAGAAGTTAAACAGTCTGTACAGATGGTAACATCAAAACTGGAATGCTAACTTCATGAAAATATTCTATAGAATTCTGAGATATTTACAAAGTAATTTGTCACTACAAAATGTAGTTTATTAGGTATAAATGTTACACATAGCAACATAGGAAGAAAAAGCAAAAAAAATTAACAATGAACAATATTTTATGCCCCATTCCTGACTGTCTAAAATCGAATTTTTCTTGACTGTTGGCTAGATTGATGCTGATGCCTCAGCCTAAAATTAGAGGGAAATAAAATTTTTATTCCACATTTACTTAGAACTATTTACTGGTACCTGAATACCAGAATATGAATTCTTCTCCCCACCCCTCAAAATTCTCAAAATAAAATGTGATGACACTGAGGTGGTGAGAGCTGCTCCAGAACATGAGCAGGGACAGTCCCCCTGGCATCAGCATGGCATGGTGCAGCTCCCAGTGCCACCGCTGCTCAGCCTCACCACACACACTGATATGCATCGTTCTTGAACCAAAACTCCTCTCCTCGGAGGAGAGAGCACATGGGGCACCAGAACAAAACAGGATCCAAGAGGCGCAAAACCTCTGCTGAGCCCCAAATCAGAGCCAGTGAGCCCTGAAGGGCACTGAGCCACCCCCAGGGCTGAATCACTGCCAGCAGGGCAGACAAGGCAGGGGGAGGACTCTACTGTCCCCTCCCAAGGAATGAGCCAGATAAGATGAAAGGTGAGCAAGGACAGATGCATGCCAGCAGGACTCATGGACATGGCCTCACACAGAAAACAGCACAGTACACCTGGGACAAGCATGGATCTTGGAGGTCCAGGGTGGGAGGAAAACACATACAACAAACAAGGGTTTCAAAGCCTTAACTAAAGATGACCAATCTCCCCTTGAGTGGGCACAGGGCTTGGAGCAAAGCCTGTCAAACCCTCAGAACAATCACATGCTTCCTCAGGTCCTGCCACATTTAGCCCTGGAACCCAGCTCTGCCTCAATGCCATAGCAAGGTAACCTCTATCAAACTATCCCAAGAGTGGGAAAGCAGGGAGCCTCAGGTCAAGCAGGGACCCTCCTGTCCTGATCTGGCTGCACCTTGGGCAGCCACAAGACCACGAAGATGGAAAAAATAAGAAAGAAGTAAACCACACTATCCAGAAAGTGCCTGCAAACTTCTCTTTACTTTTCATCCCTAGCAAAAAACAGCCAACAAAACCAACAACCAACTGCATAGCACTTTCCAATACTTTTAAGGGATGGATATTTTTTTTCTACAATTATCCAGCATAAGCATGATGACCTAAAGATTGTCACTGTGTTCTTAAAAAAGGAAAACAATATCAAGTGATAGAAATAATTCATCCAGGTTTGGGATAGCAGATTCCTGCATTTACAACAGTGGTCCGGAAATACTTATCCATAAATAAAAATGATTTCTGTATTACCTACTTCTGATAAAACAGTAAGCACTTGGGATAGATTGTCTACTTTTTGTATATGTGGTTTTCAGGCTAACTTTTTCAATTTGTACTTCATGCTGAAGGAGTAGAAAGCCAAAAGTGGGGGTTTAGTCATCTCTTCCCACTATCCTGGGATATGTGCTTCTCCAGAGGGTGCCAGTTCATGGAGTACCCTATGTAATCAATGTAATAATCATATTAAAAACTATTAAAGTCATATGAGGAGCAGCTGAGGGAGCTGGGGGTGTTTAGCCTGAAGAAGAGGCAGCTCAGGGGAGACCTTATCACAGTCTACACCTCCCTGAAAGCAGGTTGTAGCCACGTGGGGCTTGGTTTCTTCTCCCACACAATTAAAAATGGGACAAGAGGACAAAGTCTTAAGCTGCCCTAGGGGAGGTCTAGGCTGAACATTAGGAGGAATTTTTTTACAGAAAGGGTAATTGGGCACTGGAATGGGCTGCTCGGAGAGGTAGTGGAGTTGCTGTCCCTAAAGGTAAAATAACTTTTAAGAAAATACTGGATGTGGTGCTTGGTATCAGTCCCACCAAGTTGACAAGGTGGTATTCTGTCCTAGCTTGGACTTGATGACCTCAAAGGTATTTTCCAATCTAGTTGATTCTGTGATTCTGTAAAGTTACCTTAAGCCCGATGCCTCATATATTTTTGCAATAAAGTTTGTTCAAGTTCATGCTTTGTAATTTATGAAAAAAATTCCAGATAATTATTTTGGCTCAAGACATAAATTTACATTTTTCTGATAAAGTTAAATATGTTATATTCAAATATATATTTTCCCTGGGGCTTTCTGGAAGAGCACCATTTAAATTTCTTTTAACATATTTTTTCAAAGAAAAATGCTGTGCTGACTGAGCTGTTAATTAAAAGAGCTTTTATTGGAGATCTCAAGATTTTAATACTAATTTAAAACAACAGTTTTAAGTTTATTAAAGCATCCCACAGTACCTTGACAATCATTCAACATAGCAGTTTGTATTACCCAAAGTCAACAAAGCTGTAAAGTAATACAATTAAATATTCCTTTCAATGCCTCCAATCTATTGTGTCCTTGTAGTACATCTTGCAATTAAGAACTCCTAACATCTTCATTACTAAAATAGCTCTTTTCTACCTCTAGAATACTGATTAAAAGCTCAAATCACCATTTATTGAATAATTCTAGTTTCTTTTTGTATTACAGATAATGCCCACAGGTATCACATCCGCTTCACCTTTAACATCCCTTCTATAAAGCTGTTGTCATATCCACTTCATTCTCTCTCGGGGGCCAAAGCCGCCTTCTTGAATTTCAAATGTAGGGATATTCTACTCACTTTCATCTCACAAAATTGTAATATCAACCCAAAGTTTCAAGACATGATCAGCAAAAACTCTTTTCAAATAGAGAACCATTTACAGAATATTTAAATATGAACTATGATGCAGAAAACAAGAAATAATGTAGAAACAGTAAAAAGCTAGAAAAACTCTACAGTGTTGACCATGATGTCTAGCTCAGTGACAGAAAACTGTCACAGGGTGAACAAAGTGTAGTCCTTTACAATGCTGGTATTTGCAGACAGTTTTATAATAACCTTCTCCCATATAACTGCTAATTTTAACCACTTACAAGTTCTAGGGGGTTGCACAGGTGCCTCAAGCTCATTTCAACACAAAATAACCAAACTTAGTCTAACATGCAGGTGTGCACACAGTGCTCCAGCACAACTTTTTGCATTGCTCTGAACTCAGCTGGTGCCTTCACAGAACCTTACCTGTCTCACAGGTGACTACTTGCAACTACAGCACAAGTTCTGACTTAGCAGTGTTGGGGGTTGGGTTTTTCCCTTTGCTCGCTGTGGAATTTTCCCCATTGTTATCCTAAGAATTTGTGGCGAAATCCTAGCTCAGATGGCTAGTGACAGTTTCTCTTGCCGGGGGGATGGGGCGGGGGGAGGAGGGGGAAACACCACGATATCCAGGGGGCAGGTAAAAGAGAGGTTTGGGAGTCGCTGCGTCTCTCGCTCCTTTGGCTCAGAAAAGGACGGTCGCTGGGAAAACTTCGCCCTGCCACACCGACGCCGGGAGCTGCCTTCCTCGGCTCTGGGATCCCGCAACCTCCCTGCTCGGACGC
>VWZS01006298.1:14009-59748 GCA_013397075.1 Rhabdornis inornatus
ATATGTATCTATATATATTAAATAAATTATTAATTGATTAAGAGAGCCCCTTAATTTAAAAATTATAGTAAATTGGAGGGAATGGGGGGAGTTCACCCTCTCCATTTCAAAGAGAGGCTCCAGTCTCTTTTAGCAAATACCTGTCTTTTCAAACCAAGACACACATCACATCATATCACAAAAAAAGCTTAAAAAACAGTCAAACCACTAATGTAACCTGTAAACTTGATCCAAGAGACTGAAGTCAGCCAGGTCACACTTCAACATGGGAAAACATTTTTTTCCTGCGGGAAGCTATTTTTGCATTTGGGAACTCCAACAATGTCATCATAACACATCCATGTGATTTGAATAATAGAAAGTATAAAGTAGCATATAAAATAAAAATCAAACCAAATACTGATTTTAGCTCCAGTATATTTACCAGATGGATGAAACTAACTACCACAGTTTAAGAAAAAATTAATACTTTTATTAAATTAGTACTTCAAGAATCACTGTATTATCCATTTACTCTAAGAATTTAAACACTTTAAAATAAGAGCAGCAATGCAATTCCAATAAAAGAGGGGTGGGGATGGCAGAATATAGCTTTCCTTGAAAAAAAGGATCAGATAAGAAGTAGGGTGTTGATTAATAAATGCAACCATTAAAGACTGCAATCGATGAAATACAGAATTCAAGTATGCACAAAGAAGCAAATCTCCTAAGAATGTTTTTTGTATTCCTGCTGTCTCCTGATGTTTTTCCCCAAAGCTTGAAGTATGATCCTTTGCATCACTGTTCCATAAATCAGTGCCTCTGAGCTTTCTCAGAAAGGAAGTCTGTGACTCACCCCAGTGACAAACCATATCCAGTCACTCACTTCTGCAAAGTCTTACACCCTGTACAGAGGTACCTGCTTGCAGAGAAGGAAGGTACACAGCATCCAGTTATCAACTTCCATCCAGAAAAACATCTCTCTGGGCTGTCACGTCTTTACATGGTTTTGTGCATGTTCATGTACAGAGGGTTATAGATTAACATCCTACACCAACATTTGCTCCTACAGCTTTGAAATTTTGCACAAAACTTCTTAACATACAGAAAACAGTTATGGGCAAAATTAGGTGTCTATAAAATCACATGTAAATGTGATTTATATCTAGTATTTCTGGTGTAATAACCTCCCATGATAAGAACATATTTGTTTGTAAACATGAAACGGTTTTTTCCTTTCTTGTAGTGTGCAGGTACATTTTAATATCTTGGTGAAATCTAATGCAATAGTAAAATAAATCTAAAGCAAAGTAACAACTGGGTATTATGGATTTTTTTAAAATATATAATAATTACTCCTATATTTATTAATTTTATTAAATAATGTTTAATGTATCATAGTCACTACAACTGCTCCATTTTCCAAGAGTTTTTTACTTACTTTTACTTGTTCTGAGTAAAAAAAACTGAGTTATTTACATTATTTTTACTTGTTCTATCACTTCAAAGTCTTTATCAGTTCCAATTTGCCTTAGGCAGGATTTAATAATTTTAAAAGCATTACTTGTATGTAAAACGTAAGTTTGCTGTCCATTATTTTAATAAAATAAACATTTTAACAGCCTCAGGGATATTATTATGATCCAATGAGGAAGGAAATTATTTTTTCCATGTTCGTATTAATACTTTTTCTAAAATATGCTTTCGATAATGTCTCTGAATAAAAATGGCAGCTTTGTCAAAAAATCAAACATAGACAAACAATCGTAGTCTGATGAAAATACTTAAGAGATAGACACAAAATTATTGTTCATCCAATTAAATGGACAGTATTTGTCACATGTTATCTGAGATAGAGTTTTTAATATGGTAGAGACCACACATGAGAGCCTCTTTCCTAAGAGGCTACAAAATTTAACTTTCAGCTTTCCTATTTCTGCAATGTAAAATACTTATGCAGGGGAAAAGAAATGCTTATTTTAATCAAGAAGTGCTTATTTCAATCTATATATTTTAACATCTTAGACAAGACACTAAGATTTTCTACACAAATTAGTTTTAAATTTTGCAGAACAATGATTCACTATGAAGTACATACACTAACTCAAAAACAAACAAAAAACTAATTTCAAGTGAGAAAGTGGAAACTCTCAATATTTGCAATGATCTTTCTTACAATCTTACAAATTTCTTAAGTAATTGCTCAAGCTGTCTTTCTCTTGTTAGCTGGTTACACCCTCAGAAAACCACTTCTTCTGACTGATCAAATTTAGACAAATCTGGAATTTTTATTTTACAATTTATAACTCACCTGCTTAGGAAGGCGGAAGAGAGCATTTTTGTAAAATATATCTTTAGCCTGACTCCATGTTCCATCAATGATGATCATAACAGATGGACTAGAAGACATCACTGCAACTTCTTCCAGATTGGTTGCTTCAGCTCCAGGATACAAAATTAGAGTATTGGGATTTCTGCACACAGTTGCTAATTCAGGATACCTTCAATGTAGAGAAACACAAAATTAAATTAATTATTCAAAGTTTTCATTTCATACATATACTTTCAGATACTAGCTCCCACTCATCTCCACCAAATTTTATTTAAAATGTCCTTTTCTCATCTATCACTTTCGCCTTCCAACACCTCAGAAGTTGTTGGTTTTCCCCCAGCTTCTAAGCAGGGGCAGTCAAAAAACAACCACAAAAGTAATCAATGAAAGCTGAATAAAGCAATATATCATATCTTTTCCAAAGTTTAATCACTACTCTAATGATTTTTGGAGCCAAAGACATTTTGAATTGTTTAACAAAATTTAATATATGTATTCTAGAAAAATTTGTTCAAACACTTGGCATAAAATTACTGCAATTATGCCTTTTTAACCTTGCATATATAGAGAATATTAGCAACTCCTGGTCCATACCTACAGGACACTTTTGAAAATGTTATAATTTCCACTGGGACGTCTTTTTTTTAAATTATGACTTGCACTAACTGCTACAGTTATAGTTCCCATGCTTTTACACTCTCTTCTTCCTTCCTGTTGGCTTCTACATTTGTCAGTGGTACCACAGGAGTAACTACTGTCTATTAAGTTAATGTTCATGGAAACTCCTGAAGATTTTGCAGCACACCATTGTCTTAGTCTATAAAAACCTGTGAAAGACATTTCATTTAAATAGTACTCCAAGTCTCAAAAACCAAGCCTAAACTAGTCTGGCGCTGAACATTCCAGGGATGGGGCAGCCATAGCTTCTGTAGGCATCCTGTTTCCATGCCTTACCTCCGTCAGGGTAAAAAATGTATTCCTAGTATCCAATCTACACCTACTAGTCTCTTCCAGTTTAAAACTATTTCTTTTGTCCTAGACCTTGCAAAAGTCCCTTTCCAGCTTTATTGAAACCCCCTTTAAGTACCGAAAGGCTTCCATAAGGTCTCCCTTGGAGCCTTCTCTTCCCCAGACTGAACAATTCCCACTCTTAGCCTTTCCCATAAGAGATGTGTCTAGCCCTTTGATCATCTTCACGGCCTTCCTCTGGACTCATTCCAGCATGTCCATGGTCCATATCTTTTCTGTGTTAAGGGCTGCAGAGCTGGATACAGTACTCCAGATGGGGTCTCACCAGAGTGGAGTAGTAGTCTCAAGCAGACTGGCAGGGGAGAACCCAAGAAAAGGCTAGTCTCGTAACAAAGTCTGTATTACTTGTCTGAAACTCATTTCAGCACTGTCATTACATAGTCTTCAGAATTGCCTCAATCAGAAAGCATGAAGAAATACAAAGCAAGGGTTAACTGTCCAAAGAATGTGACATTCCATAGGAAATTAATTCTGCATAGTACTTCAGTGGTTATAAGGTGTAACTGATTTGGTAGGACAAGAGGAGGGATATGTAGTTGAAATACCATGTGAAGTAGAAAGAGAAGCCAGCACATCTTAGGTGTATCAGAATGGGATTAACAATAGCCAGCACATAAAGTGGGCTCTTCATGATCCCTATCAAAATCCACTTTGGGCAAGATCATGGACATAGACACAGGCACGCTGCAAATACGTAAGTTCACACCAAGGAATTCCTATTATCACTGTCACCTGGAGAATTTAAGTTCCAGGAACCAGGCACCTGCACTTTTCCAAAAATCAAGCAAGAATAATGTGTATTTGTAGGAGGAAGCACTAGTAGGAGTGGGGAGGACTAGGGAAGAAAGAAATTATTCATAATCAATTTTGAGTTGATGTATACGAGGTGTACTTAAACCTGCACTCCATTGTCCACTCTCTGAGGAAGCATGTGAAAACAGAGTTTTAAGAATGTTAAATCCAGGCATGATTGAAGTGCAAGACATTGAGATCCTGAGATTAAGACTCAAATGGGACCATACAGGATGTATATGAAATGAAAGTGGAACGGAATTCAGTGTACCAATAAGCCAGGAGATAGTATTCCACCATCTGACCACCCTCACTGCCAGCCTCCTCCCTCCAGCAAACAGTTCAGATTGATTCAACACTATGTGTTTCATTACTGTCAACATCATTAACTACAAAGAACAAACACACAAACAAACAAACCAAAACATAATGATCCATCTTTCCAAAATGAACAGAACAACAATTGTAAATAGAAACCAGAAATCTGTAAGATAAGCCTGTGGCAAACAGAAGTATATAGAAACTTCTCTGCCCACAATTTTTTAAGCCTTACATTATAGTAATTTTTGTAGTATCAGTTTCGTTTAACCAAGATGCTTGCTACACAAAATCTCAAGCAAGGGGCCGTCTCATTACACGGTGCCTAGTACTCAAGGCTTACACCTAGAAAACTGGTTATTATTTTCATGTTTGCCTTAAGAATCCAAGTCTTCAAAGAGCAAACTATTGTAATTCTGAGACAGAAGCTATTTTAAATCATTAACACTCTTAGAGGATTAAAAAAATGAATTCTTAAAACTAATCCAAACCCATGTGATTATGATTATGATAATCATAATATGATTATCCAAACTCATTGATTATGAAGCACTTTAAGTTCATATTACAAACACCACAACTGATGTTTTAGTCTTCAAAATACAATTCAGTTGAAAACAATGGTTTTCAATGCATACTCATCCAAGGATCATCACAAAATCATATAATGGCTTGGGTTAGGAAGGGACCTTAAACATCATCCTGCTCCAACCTCCTTGCCACAAGCTGAGACACCACCCATTAGACCAGGTTGTTCAGAGCCCCATTCAATCTGGCCTTGAACATATCCAGAGACAGGGCATCCACATGTTCTCTGGGCAATCTGTCCTAGTGCCTCACCACCTTCAAAGTAAAGAATCTTAACATTTAATCTAAACCTACTTTCTTTCAGTTTGAATCCATTCCCCCTTGCTCTGTCAGCAAATGCCCTTGTAAATAGTCTCGCTCCATCTGTCTGGTAGGCTCCCTTCCTGCACTAGAAGACTGCAATTAGCTCATCTCTTTTCCAGGACGAACAATCACAACTCTCCTAGTCTTTCCTCTTCCTAGCCCTTCCATCCCTTTAACTCCCACCAAATGTTACTTCCATGACTTCTCCAACACTGAGAAGACACAAGATTTGGCTGAACAGGTTTAGTCATCTTGTCTAGACTGTGTTTTTGCTAAAAAAGTTCGGACCAGATGATCCTTGAAGTCCCCTTCCATGCTGGTATTCTGTAATTCTATAGTACTTATGTAATGAATATCATCAGCCAATGATGGCCTTTAGTTGCTCTTATGCTCAAAACAGAATGATTTCAAGTAACTGAAGGAATATCCTCCATAAAGACTATGCTGAAGGAAAATCCTTTATACAGACACTATGACATTTCCCATACATTCATTGGCATTTCACAATACTTGCAGACTTGCAGACTTCAGAAAATGGTGGAACTCCATTGGAAATTGTGGAATTCCCAAGAGAAAGCAATTTGTATCATTTAAAGTCATAGTAATTTACTTCAATCCAGGCAAGATTTTTATTGCAATAATGAAAAGTAAGATCAGTCTGAAGATAATAATTTTCTCTTTCTATAAATACACCAAAACAATTTTTTTTATCTGCTTGACACGGCCAGCAGCTAATGCAAAGCTCAAACAGATGACACAATTTAAAAATTAGGCTGTGAGATACAACTATGGTCTTGAGCTCCACACAAGAAATATTTGCAATACTTGCTTCTCTTATAAATCAGCTTTAGTTTTGGTATGCAGCAGGTATTGCACGCCTTTGTAATCAATCCATTTAGCACTACAACAATCTCTGCTAAGCAGAACTATTCATACTTTTCATTCTTGTCTGGATATCCAACCACTTTGTCACAGAAGATTTATACATTCTCATGATTGTACTTAAGTAGCATTTCATTATTTCTGGGATGCATGCTCTTGAAATATGTAATTTAAATATAATCCCATTTTTGTACCATAAACATTTTCATTACACATCTACTGAGTTGCTCTCAAACTCTCTAAGTGGTTTTAATTCAACATGGATCCAATGTGAAAGGCAAGCATTCAAATCTTAAAAACACAACACTGCCATTTAGTAGCAAACAATACTAATAATAAAGAACAGATGCTAACATATTATCTGTAGAAAACCACCAGGTTAATGAGGACTTCTCAGTTATTCTTATAATTTTTACTATTTAACCTTAGTTATAGGCAGGTGCCTTTGCCTCTCTCAGTACTCCTGTGTTTGAACAACTGCAGACTGGCGTAATTCCTGTAAGGTGCTAATTCCCATTAAGTAATAAAAAGGATAAAAAATAAAGGTAACTACCCTCTGTCATTTCCACATTCAGAAAGAGGCCCTTAGGATCAGGACTGAAGCATAAGAGACATCCAGCAAGAGTGCCTCTGTTTTATCTACTTTTTATCATTTATCTACTTTTTTTGTATGTAAAGCATAATCTTTAAGAACAGAAACATTAGCACAAGGATCATCATAGAATTGTTTACATTGGAAAGGACCTCAAAGACAATCAAGTCCAACTGGATACCTAACAGTGCCAAGTCCACCACTAAACCATATCCCCAAACCCTCTATGTAGATAGGGTCTTTTAAATACCTCCCAGGATGGTGACTCAACCACTTTCGTTGGCAGCCTGCTCCACTGCCTGAAAGTCCTTTTGGTGAAGGAACTTTCCAATCTAAACCTCTCATTGAAGCACATCTTGAGAGACATTTCTTCTTGTTCTGTCTGTTGCTTGCTAGTTCAGAGAAGAAACCAACACTCACCTCACTATAACCTCTTTTCAGGTAGTTGTAGAGAGTGGGAAAGTCTTCCCATATGTGACATACGCTCTGTTGGGTTCATGTCAAGGTTTTGGAAGAGAGTAAGCTGCAAAAGTTGTTGTGTGTTCCCGATAAAAAAATCCAGATAAATAATTGAACTGGTTTTTTATTTGAGAAATGCTATCTGATAAGCCAAGTCACCATGCAAACACCTCCTATTTCCAGTAGAATTAAAATGCCAGATTGCAGGAAGAATAGAGAAGACTAGGAAAAATCACATATTAGCTCTTAAAAAAACGGATTAATCCCTTCTCATCTTTCCCATTATGGTGTCAATTATACGTTGAAGATACCAAGTTCCAAAGTTGGTTCTTCAGCTTTTCTGCAATATAGGCAAATCAAGAATAAGGTAAATGTAATTTACACAATTTTTGTGTCAGTTTTCAACCACATGAAAAAAGTGTACCCAAGAAGGAACTGAGTACAGGAAATTCTCACCAAAAAAAAAAAAAAAAAAAAAACAACAACCACTTAAAAAAAAAAAGAAGAAAAAAAAATTCACAAAAAAAAAAAAAAAAAAAAAAAAAACAACAACCACCTACAAAAAGAAATGCTTTATGTTTACTCTTTCATCCAAACATGAAAAAAGTTGAAATCCTGATTTTCAGTCTTGCTGTCATAATTGCTGGACATCTAAATGTTACACTTTCATTCAGGTCATGCCAGTTATTCTGTAGGACACAATTCTGGAGCTCCTTATAAAACCCCTTTGTTCTCCTCATATATTTTGCATGCTGATTACAAAGCATAGGAAAAATAACCAAGGTACACTTGGACAGCAAACCTGCCTTCCCCTTCAAGCAATGGGCACTGAGAGCTACCCAGCTGTGATGGTATGTACACTTTCCCTTAAAAGAACACCTCAACCAGCTATGGATTCACAGCTGTCAGTTTGCTAGTTGGCAAGCCACTGCTAGAGCTGCTGTGATGGAGACTTCCAGAGAAAATCAGCTGCAGCATATGGCTTAGTTTTCACTCAAATCCATAAGGACAATTACTTACAACTCACAAAGGTTGCCTTGAACTGTTCTAAGTTTTCAGAGTTGTTACCAAGAGCTGCTAGATCCCTTAATAATACAAATATTTAATGCCATTATGATTATTTATAAGAGTATGGGCAACCATCCAGGCTGTCACTTGGCCAGGTCTGCCGCACAGTAGGGTTCTACATGTATGCAGAGAAAGAATGTGTACATCACATCATGCCTCCATCTGCAGGCACTGTCCAAACACAAGGTCAGTGACAGCAGAGATTTTGAGTTATACTCGTTTATACCCTTCCAAACCACGCACTTCTGGTGGCAGCAGCAAAGGACACAAATAGTACCAGACAACATCAAACAAAAGCAAAGATATGGCCTTAATGTGCTTCAAAACAAGGATACTTCTAAAATATATCAGCAAGCATTCTGTAACAATTTATTTCTTCAAACTAACAAAGACAGAAGTCTTGCCTTGTCACAGTGCAAGCTGGCTTGTACTGGGCAGTTAATTTGGCCATATATGGGAGAAGCAGCCTGGCCTGACAGACAAGCCTCCAGGGAACAGTGATAGGACAGATTTGGAAGCAGACAGAGATTTGACCCGACAAGTCCCAGCCTAAGCTGCAGAGACTATTGGTCAGAGAGCTGAGCAGCCTGAACTTTCAACCAATCACAAGTGCTTGCCTGGGAACATTAAGAAAGGTATTTAAGGTGAAGTGAGAACAATAAAGTGCTTTTTGTCATATGGATCACAGAGTGCTGTGTCTCTGTCTCGGGAACAGTGCCAGTCAAGGTTACATTGCCTCGACTGGGGGCAAGGTTGATTAAATTGCCTGTACAGTAGGTACCAAACTCCTTACAGACAGCATGGCTTTTAAGAAATCCAGAAAACAAAGCCCTGTTTAGTTTAATGTGTCATAAAATGTAAGATGAAGCACTGCAATTTGTGGGGCTTTAGAAGACCCATTAGCAGAGACTTTCATCCTAAGAGAAGATCAGGGACCAGTACAGTCCTTCCCATTTACAGTAAACACTGAGATGTTTCTACAAGTCTGCAAAATACCTGTTCCTTTGTTTTTACAAGGAAGGAATATTGCTTAAAAACATTGACAAAATGCATTTATAGCCAAGAAGAAAAAACATGTAGAAATAACACATTGCAAAGCTGGAAAATAACTTTTCTCCATCACTCTTCCTTCCTCTTCCCAAGAAGGTAGGCACAAATTCAATGACTGAGCACTCCAAATTTCTACAGTTTCACATCCACAGTACAAAGCAGGCACACTGCAGATGTTAAGTTTTAGCCCCACATCTGGGTAAGAAAGATCAACAAAATTCATATTAACCTAATGAAAATGTTCATTTCTATCACCACCTCCAGCATGGTTTATAGGAAAAAAATCTAACAGAATTTGAGGCTGAGATGTTCTACAAGAGGTTTTGACCTAAAGAGGATCCTCTAGTTTACAGAAACACTTCTGGATTCAAACTTGAAGCAGCTTTAATACTGTAATCATCAACTCTAAAAGAATTCAAAAATTTACTATGCACAGACTGTATTGACAGTGTTCTACCTGAAGTGTATCAGTTTGAAAAGCTGCTTCATTTTCACGTTTAACATGAAGGGAGTAATATTTTCCTGTATCCTAGAACCTTTTACATAACTATTAGTTATTATCATAGAAGACTGAAAGAAAAGCAATATATTTTTTATGTTTTCTAGTTAAAATACAGGCAGCACAAAGATGTGTAAGCCTTATTCTGTGTTACCTTCCAACATTTTTGTACACTGACCTCCACAGAGTTTCCTCTATGGATTCAACTCAATCTGAGAAATAATTTCCTTCGTAAGTATTTATGATTTCTATTTGCTTTACTAAAACTATATGTAGTAAAACTTCACTGGCATTTGTACCAAGACTTGGTTTCTAAGGTTTAGCTTCATCTAATTAGAAGAAGATTAAAGATGCTATATGGGAAAGCAATATTTTCCAAGGTCTCAGAATATTAGAAAAAAATAATTTTAAAATTCTGAAAGCTATGCTTTCTTATGATTAATTTTAAGAGGAAGAAGAAAGTGATATATTTTTTCAAATTTTAAGAGTTTCTCACCACAAGGCTGCTTTCTCAATCTCCTACACTTAAGCAAAAACTATCAGTTTTACTTCAGTGACACCAAATAGTTAGATAAAGCAAATCAAAAAAGAACAAAATAGAATAGCAAGACAGACCTAGTACTAGGAAAGTTCTAGTACAGTTCTAGTTTCCTAGAACTGGAAACAGCTAAGAGTTTGAAAGTAGTTATCTGAACACTCCAAGAGCACAGAACAGACTATAACCTAAAGGAAAAATATCAGGTGTTTCTGACTATCTTTGGAAATCAGAAGCTTATATCAAAAGTGAGTGTGCACACTTGAAATAAAAATTGAGAATACTGTTGGCTATTTTAAAAGACATTGAAAGATATATTTTTATAATTTAAAGAGAACCAGAAAATGCACAGGTAATCCTGCTCACCTGTCTTCATTAAAACGTCGACCAACCAAAATTTTACATTTGTCTGGAGGGAGACAAGCCGCTAGCAAAGGTACTGTTCTTAACACTCGACTTTCCTGTAAAAAAAGAAAAGTTACTTTTGAACAAAATCAAGAAAGGCTTCTTGAATTGCTAATGTTTTCATTTTCTATTGAATTTTGACTATAGATAGAGGAAAAAATTTTAGCAGGTAACAGGACAAAACAATCTTCAGAAAAAAAAAAAAACAATGTTGGTGCTTCAAATTCTATTGTTTTGATTGACAATATCGAACTTAGTCTCAACTAATCTATGATTATCTTCATAAATTTGAACTATTAGGTTATCAGTATAAAAAACAGTAAAAAAACTTCAGAGAAAATCACAGAATAATAAACAATGGGCAAAAAGAAAGCATTAGAATTAATGTAATAGTATCAGGATCAGTAGAAAACTAGGGTAGGGCTCGATTTACACAGATGCTTGAAAAAAAAGGATGGGTTGCATGAGAACAGAGTGTGAAATGCAAACATTCTGCTGTCACTTCGTTCAGAGTAACCTGGACAATGACACCTACACTGTCACAAAGACACTGTCTCGTGCCATGCAAGCTGTGGTGACCAGGCACCTGTGTACATCTTTGTGCCACAGATGAAAAAGGTGACCATCACACCTGGGTGGGGAGCAGGGGCTCTTCATTTCTCAAAGAGCATTAAAGAGAGCTGTGTTGATGCAGGACTTCAGAAAATGGAGGAAGAAGAAAGTAATGACAGCTGAAACAAACCATTTACTCCTCAAACAGAGAAATATATTTCTGTGCTTCATTTAGCAGAGCTGGCAAAGAACTTTTCTCTAGGCAATAATTTGTACAATTTGAGCTTCAGTTAGTGGGATTTCAAATTTTGTTTTCTCATCAAGGAAGCAGAAGCATAGTTTTATCTTGCACTTAGTGAAAACAGCAAGCCAACATCAAAAATGGAAGTCTCAGTTTCTTTATTTCTCATAAGATGAACAAATGAAGGTTATTTAGCTGAATTTAGCATGAGGTAAGACACTAGATGTCAGGTAAGGATCATGAAAGCCCTAAACTCAGTAAAAGAAATGAGTTCTTACAATATTCTCAATTTGAATGTTTCACGATTCAAACAATGAACATCCAAACATCAGTCCCTAAACCACGGGGTTAATTAATGAAACCAGGGCGAAGGGGGCAGGTTTTGTTCTGCCTTTTGATTTAAGAGCCATATCTCTTGACATACTCAACAGTATTTGTGAACACATGTGGCCCTGATTAACTCTGGGCACATGTTACTTCTGCAAATATCAACATGCAACTGCCTGCACTCTCACACTGTATTACTACCAAAGTACTCTTAAAATAGTTTTCTGAAGACTTATTACTGTTGCCTAAAACTTCTATTAATTTTGCTTTTTCTGAACCTTATGTACTGATCCTCTATACAAAAAAAAAAAAAATCATGGAGTTGAAGGAGTAGTTGTCCTGCTACATCCACCACCATTTTTCATGGCAGCAGCAGCATAATGTCTCCTAAGGACAAACAATAATCAAAGTAACTTGGGAGTGAAGTGCCAGCAATGGGAGGGAGAAATATCCTTCAAACTGCCATCAATTTCTTCTACCTCAGCAAAGCAGAATAAGCCATTGACAGTGGTACAGTATTATTTGTCTTTATTTTATCATAAGTAAATAACATTCCAATTCGGCAGTCAGTGGCCTCCCTTCTTCATAAGAACTTAAGAAGCGGTAATAAAGGAACTGGAAGAAAATCAACTATTTGTCTCTGATGAGCAAAACCAAAAGAGCTGTCATCAGTCAGGAGAAAGTTATCCAACTGCTCCCTCCAATGTCGTATCCTTACTTGAGAATTATCTTTCATATCAAAGAAATAAATTCTCTTACCAACACAGGAAATGGAATTTTCCAATCTAAAAACAGTGGAAGCTAAAACATGAAATGCAAAGCTGAAAGAAACTGAGAACAGAAGCTTAAGAAGAGCTAAGTAAAACTAAAATTAAGAAGGGTTTCATTTGTTTATCATTTTCCTCATTAAAAAATTTGTATTTTTCCAGTCTGTATGTAATGTTATCATACCAGCAATCTTTTATTTACTGGTTTGAAAGTGAGCAGTTACTCTCTTTTGTTCTTCTCAGTGTTCTAATAGTCATTTGCAACTCTTTATTTATTCATTACTTGGCCACTGAAGTACATAGATAGAAATAGGACTAAAGGACTTAGGCGGTGGGCTGACCTTGGCTGCCCTCCTGCTGCCCACCAGCCACTCTTCCTTCTCAGTGGAATGTGGTGGGGAAATAAGATGTAAATGAACTTGTGGGTTGAAAAGGCCATGGATAGAAGCAAAGGAAAATAAATATATTTTATTCTCCATTTCCTATCAGCAGGCAAAGCACAGCCACTTCCTGGGAAACAGGGCCTCAGCACACGTAGCAGTTCCTACACAAGCCTCAATGAGAGATGCCATTCGCCACTCACCTTCCCCAGCCCTTACTGTGTTGTCATGTGGTATGGAATTTGGTCAGCCAGGATTACCTGCCCTCCAACCTCTTGTCTGCCCCCAGGCTCCTGGCCTTTGAAGGCAGTCTTGGAGGCACAGTCCTGATACTGTGTGACCGCTGCTCAGCAGCAGTCCAAACACTGGAGGCACAGATTTCTGAGAGCTGCAGCATGAAAAGCTAACTTCTTGCCAGATTCAAGACAATTTACTTTTGCATTGTGGTTGGGTTTTTTTTTTTGTTTTCTGGGAATTTGTAGTAATTTTGGTTACCCCAGAGCATTATCCATCTACAATGAAATGACAGTTCAAACTAATACAAATATTTATTAAAGCCAGCGGGAATATATTTCCTTCATGTTTGCTTATGAATTTTTAGGGCAAGCAGAAAGAATTTCCCCCTCACATTTTTTACTGTTCACTAAGAAATACTATATGGAAGAGGTATTATAATGAGCAACTCAAAACTAATTACTGGAATTAGATCAATATACTAAATCAGTAAATACACACAGGTGTAAATTTTCCTCTCAGATGTTTAACATGGAAAATTCTTACAGAAAGAAAGGCAAGAAACAAGAAACAGATACCCTCTGCTATGCTTCGGGGTTCTGTACTGAGTTACACTCATCACTCAGGTTTTGAAAAGTACATAATGGCCTACATCCTACTTGCAATCACTTCAAGAATAATCAAAGGCAAAGATAAGACAAAAAGGGGTTTGAACACCTAGCTATGCCACTGACCTATGGATCATAACAGCAGGCATGAAAAAGGAAAAATGACAAAATCATTTTATTTACTTACATATATATATATTTACCTATATGCAAAGAAGAAAAACAAATCAGACTGAGAAATAACTCCATCACCTTTGCACTAGTTCTGATGCTGGGTTTCTATATTTTTAGTTTTTAAATTACTCTCTTGATGAGCAGTGGCACAATAACACTGATCTGAAAACAGGTATTTACACCTTGACATGGTGTATTATCCTTGGATTCCTTCACAAACAAAAATCTAAATAATTCATGTGGCTATTATACAAAATGGAAGTTAGGCGATTTCTCACATGTGATTCACTGTTCTACAGTGATTCCTGTCCCCTTAACAACACCTGATAAGTGCACAGGTCTATCTGATGGCAGCTTGGCCTCTGGATAGTGTGACTGTGAAGACATTAGTCACATTAATCAGAGCACAGGAAATGTTTTTCCTGACTCTACATTACTATCTTGCCTCAATACCAGTCTCAATAGCATCATTTGACCATAGTTGAAGGCTTACTCCAACGCACTGCAGACTTCCGAAGCCAATAATTGAAGCATATGGAGGACGACAGTTAAGACTGATGAGCAGCAGGGGAATGACATTCTCTACCTGGTTAATTTAATGGGATATTTCTGAAAGACTGTTAGAGTGTATCTGTAATGCAATGGCCGACTGAAGGATCAGATACAGTCCAGAAGGCTCATCTGCCTTCAAGCTACAAGCAAAGGAAACCTACCTTTTGTCACGTATGCCTCTGCAATTATGCAATCAAAAGCACCACTTGTGACCATCGGAGATAACACTTCCGAAGATGATTGTATGATATTCTTAGTTTCCCATCATTTAATAGAACTTCTCTGATAAGCCAAGGGCCCTCATATAGTTGGATAGTTACTACAGTGGTCTTCAAATGATAGTTTATTGTATGAATTATCATTATGTAATACAGAGCAATGGAAAACTTACATCCCATTGTAACAGACAGCTGTTGTGATTGCTAAATAATAAAAATTGTAGATAGCCTTCCAGACAGACACAGGAATTGTGTATTAAATCTAGAAAAATCTGCAATTTTTTTCTAATACCCTCCACCATGAACACAAAATTCAACACAATTAAAATGCCAATTCAATATCTCTGGCATATTTTTAAACTTCTTTTTCCCAGCAAGTGACTTCAGCATATATTTAGGTACTTTCAAAATAAGTAACATGGAAGAGTATTCCCATTATATACAGTACATTAAAAATCAGTTTTCCTATTTAGGGCCCAAATATGGCTTCTGTTTCATTTCCCTGCAAGAGAAGACTTTTTTTATATTGGGTTTTTTTGTATTCTGCTTAAATTCCTTCAGGAAATTACTCTCTGCATGTTGATTGAGCAGCTATGTAATGTCAAGCAAACAGCTGGACCATGAGAGTACATGAATTTTCTGAATTCCACAGTCTAATCTGCAGACCCACCATGTACCCAGATCTGTGTAACTGTGGTACAATTTCTAAACACCTTATGATCCACCTCCATAGGCCACTGTCAACCAAAAAGAAAAACATCAATGTATGGTCTTCTATTGGTAAACCAAAACATACTGTTCTGAAGCTGAACTGTAGTTTTTCATTGGGGAAATAGCTAAGGTCGTCACTAAGATGAATAGCTTAATTTATATTTTTAACAGAACTCTAACATCAATAAAAGATCACTGCTGCAATCAAAAGAAATTTTTCCACCGTTCAATTCTAAGCACCTCTGTGAGACACTGTCTTCATAGAACCACAGAATCACAGAGTATGCTGAGTTGGAAGAGACCCATTGAGGATCATTGAGTCCAACTCCTGGCCTTGCACAGGATACTCCACAAATCACACCATGTGCCTTTATGTTATTTAATCATAATGTTATTTCATTCTTACAATTTGTACAAAGGCAAATAGATTTCAATTCTAGTAGGAGAATTGAGATGTCTTGCATGCACGGAATTACAGAAATAAGGTGTGATTTCAGAAGACATAGTAATTCAGAAGAACTGAACAAATATAGCAACTCAGATGAACTGGCATTCAGTCATGAAGCGTAAAAGGAAAAATCATTATATGATTGCCCTGGCTTTGGCTGGGATATAATTAATTTTTTCCCAGTAGCTGATACAATGCCGTGTTTTGGATCCAGGATGAGAATAATGTTGATAGCAACAAGAACATCAGTGTGTTAAGTAGTGTTTACCCCAAGCCAAGGACTTCTCAAGCGTCTCACACTCTGCCAGTAAGGAATTGCACAAGAAATGTTGAGGGAGCAAGTCCAGGTCAGATGACTCAAATGGCTTATCATGGATATTTCACACCATAGAATATCACGCGCAATATTTAAACTAGGGATGGCCAGGACCTGCCAATTGCTGCTGAGGGATGGGCTGGGCACCAGCGGGTGGTGAGCACTGTACTGTGTATCACTTCCTATTATTAATAGTAGTAGCAGTAGTACTATTTTACTTTGTTTGATTTATTAAACTGTTCTTATCTCTCTCCCAGAAAGTTTTACCTCTGCCCTCTGCTTCTTATCCCCATCCCATCTGGCAGAGGGGCAAGTACTGTGGTAATACGTGGTACTTAGTACCTGGGAGATGGCTGGGGTCGAAGCATGACAATGAGCTGACAGCACAGCTGCTCCCTCCTGCCTACCATTTGCTGCATTAGGATTCAAGCTCAAGTCCCACAGTTACCACAGCCTTACTCACCTCTGCTGGATGCTGAATTATATACAAGCAGGTAGAGACCTTTAGCGGATGTACAGGCAGGAAAGGACACAAACACACCTTCTGAGGACGGCTATACAGCAAAAGGGAGTGAGAGAACAATAAAAAAACATCAGCAGTTTGTGAAAGAAGATATAAATAGATTGCATAAATACATATTGCATTCCCTAAGAACTTCCCTTAACTACATTGTATTAAACCTCATGTAATTTTATGTTTGAAACTCCTTTCACTTGTAAAACCAAAGAGACAAGGCTTTCATTGAAACAGCATTTTGACAACAATGTTCAGATACTTCCTGTGGTTTGGTTAGGGTTAAAGCACTCTAAAAATTCTTCTGTCATCTTCCAGATGAGCAGCTTACTGACATCCATACCCTTATTAGACAAGTCTGTTACTGCTTTCCTAACAAGTTAGTTTGAACAATATGATGAGCTATAACAGAACATACAATATTTATAATTTATATAATAATTATGTTTGATTAGAATATAGCATTTTAGAAGTATACACACATGAAACCCTAGACATGCTGTATTTTAATTTTTTTAAATTCCATCTATGCTGAAATATGTAGCAGACATGTAGAATGAAAACAGAAAAATCCTTTTTAGTAACATCTAATCTAAGTCAGAAAAAAAACATTTAAAATTCTTTGGCGTACTGTCTCAAGCAGTTGAAATGACTAGCTGAAGAACAGTATCGAAAGAAATTAACTTATACTTAGTATGAAACTGATGTGCTGAATGATCAAGAATAAACAGAAGCAAAGAAGTAAGCTTGAAGTTATTCACAGAGAAACTGTTACTGCAGAAAACCACACATTCACATGCACAGACAGATGTCACTCTAGCTCCTTGCATACATTATTCAACTACTCAGAAAAATGAAGAATTTTACTAGCAGTGAAACTACTACCTCTATTCATCAATTAAAATCACACCATCTCTGCAAACTTAAAAAATACAAAGTCAGTATTTTCAGCAGTGTTAGGGACTCAGAGCAGAACTTGACCTGCACCCTCCTTGTAACCTTTATTGTTATCAGTTCATACCTTGATCACACAGGAGAGGCAGTAAGCAGTGAATCACTGCAGCAGATGTGATTCAAAGAAGTGAATTCTGAAGACAGGTTCAGATTAAATTCATGACGTGTGACAGATACAGCTAGTCTGTAAGCTGCACAGATAAAACTGGCGATAACAGACCCCAACTCGACTATCCTAGTTCCTTAAAGAGTAGAAGCAAACAAGTGCCCAGGTAAGACAATGACGCGTTGGATTCGAACCTAAACAGGGGACCCTAGCCAATCCCATTCAAGACTGAAGGCAGACATCTAATTGGCCAGTGAACTGGGCGGTGTTAAGACCTCAACCAATCAAGTATGCAAGCACGGGAATTTTGAAGCCCCTCTAAAAGAGGCCGTCCATCAATAAACTTTGGCTGTTGTCACATGAACTCGGTGAGTTCTGTCATGTGACTGTCCCAAAAACTGCGATAATGACAAGCCCAACTGAGAATGAATTTGCTTGTTCACAAGACCAAATGTTCACACACCCAGACAGGTGGACTAAGTAATGTCATAGTGATCCACACAATTACAACTGTTCCCCATTCACACATTAGTATTTAATAGTAAATGACAGCATTATATAAAGGCAGTAAGAATTGATAAGCTCCTCTTTATCAGCTGACAGGCTGTGCTAATTTAAAACCTGTACTTCAAGCTCCAGCTACTGAGGCACAGAGGCTATCCCTTCTCCACAGGATATAAAGGTTACCTAACACCAGTCTAAATACAAAGTGAGGATGGGGGAAATGTTTATGCAAAACAGGAATTGGTACTTCTCAAAATAAGTACCAGAAAAACTAATGTTAAATATTTATACTAAAGGGCTCACAGACAATAAATCAGCCTAATGACAAACTGGAAATTACTCTGATACATTCTTCTGGTGTACTGTTCCAGTCGCCTGCTGTCCATTTTTCCTTCTAGTACTGGCATTTTCCTTTTGCTAATGCTGCATAAATTTGGCACATTGTGCTGTATTAATGGCTAGGCCTTGGGCCTAAAATTAAGCACTCAGTAACCTGACTCTTCAGTGGGCTACCCAAGGGACCTTCATCATGAACGAACTGAAAACACACTTACGGGTCTGATGGGTTGTTCTCCAGTGCAATCCCTTTGCCTTTTTCCCAAATGTTCTCACATGTGAGCAGTTTGAACAGAAAATTCTGTTTCGATAATAACCTAGAAGCAGCAAATATTGTGGAGGCTGTTCGTTACCTGTGCTCTGATTGTTAAGCCAAAGTTCATCCTCTTTTTGATCATCAGGTTTATCAGAAACTCAGGTGTGTGTACAAAGTGTGATTCTTTGGTTTCTCCCCAATACCTGGTTCACTTCTACAGCTAATTTCACTTACAAGATAAGTTGTTAAAGTTCTCCCCATTATGGCATTTTCTGCTGAAGAGAGATGAAGGCATGAAAATCTACCAAAGCAAGCTGTTCCAAAACAGTTAGCTGTTGACTTCAACCCCATGAGCTACACTGTTCATACCTCTTATAAGCACACAGAAAGAGCTTCCAGTGATTTCTGACCTCAGGGTATTTAATTATAACAAATTTCACTAGATATAACTTACGTACTTTCAAGTCTCCCTTTGGCATATGCTTTTTGTATTTTCCACAGTGGTTTGGATTTTTCCCAGATATTTTTTTAAGCTTTGTTAATCTCACAGAAAGAAAATAAATAAACAAATCCGAACAAAAAGAAGGAAATTACTGGAAAGTAAGTATTTTCAAATAGCTGCAAAACAAATTCTGCCTATAATTTGATCTGTAGGGAGCAGAGCACAGCCTATGACAAATAAAGAATTTCCCAATATAATTTAATTACTTACATATGCATATACATCACTTAAATTTAAGCACCCAATTAGGTACCTAATTATGTTGAAATCATACTTTTACAACCCCATCCTGAGGGCACAAGACTTGTTCCTGTAATTTTACTTTGGAACCTAACAGTTATTTGTGAGACAAAAAAACCCCAACATTATTCCTTCATCAACATAACATTACCAGTCCACATCTGTGGGACAGGAAGCACTGCAGAACAAACCAAGTTCTGTTCCACCCTCACAAAAGCTGCCTTTGCTTTCAGAAAGGTGACCTGGCCAGAAAAGGCATTTGTTCTTTTTCTTTTGTTTAAAGATGCTGTTTTAGTCCTGCCCTATATATACAGAAGAGAGGGAGCAGCACCAGGAGCTTCTTTAACACTGAACATCAGCTTTGTAATTTCTGAGGAAGCAGAAGCAGTACTGTTCAGAATATTAAGGAAAAGGTTTGTGTGTGGGGATTGGATTTTAAGGAGAATTAATTTTTTGTTGTATTATTCACTTGTATGGAATTTTGATAGAGCTTAAAGCTACCCATTCGATTCTTACCTGTTTTTCAATACAGCTTTTCTAGTCTAAAAGTAATGATAAAGTAATCCATAACAATGGCATAACTACAAAAAAAAAAATCATCATACCATATCTTGCAAGAGTGTTCCATATGAAAAAAGACAGCCATGTAGACATATTGAGTTCACAGCTTTCTTTTCCATTATTTATATCAAAATTAATGATACTCAGAATAACATTAGCTTTATCCTCCCAGCAGAACTGAATGTGGACAGTAGACTGTCATGTCTGGTTTTGTGTGAATACCAGATTCTGGGCAGAGATACTGCAAAAGTAAATATACTGTAGTCTGAAAAATAGTGAGCTAATTCTGAAACTCTTTCCAAGTCTCTGTATTATTTTACTGCAAACATGTCCTCACTTGCTTCATAACTAAATTTTACCTTGCTACATGTCCAAAGCCTTCTTCTGAGAACAAACATAATTTTGTGAATTGAAATGCTTATACTCATACACCCATACTCAGAAAAATACAGGTAGGTCAAGGATTTAAACCCCAAGTAGGCAAAAACTAACAAAGTTACAGTTTTATGCTCAGCATAAAAATTGTAGACATTTGTATGGAAACATACAGAAGTTGAGTGAGCCAAGCACATGTTCTAGAAACAATGTTTCCAATATTAAAATATGGAAGAAGCTGACGTTTTTTAACTACTAGCACTTGTAGCAAGATATTCATGTTACAACACATACTGCCAAGGTCAGGCCCCAGACTGTATTTAAAAAAAACCATGCCTGCCAAACCAGAAATGGCTGCTTCAAGTAAATTAGATTTATCTACTGTTTTTATCAAAACACCAAGGGTTTCAAGGTCAAAACCCACCCGAGAAATCTGAAGAAAACCCACAAAGTTATCATATGTTTGTTTTATACTAATGCTTTTATGTATGTTTTATACTGATACAAGTCCATTATATCCATGCATAAAAACAACATTCAGGAGTTTTATAAAGCTGTATATGGGGCGTTTAAAAGAAAAAGCTCATTTTTTAAAAATTTGAAAACTAATGTTATTTTTGTCTACATTTATGTTAAGAGGACAAACACAAACTAAAAATTTATTGAAGATGACATTTTGCATTCTCCACCTTAACCACTACAGCTATAGAGGGAACATAAAAGAAAGAGTGGATTATACATAGACAAGTAGATCTTACACATAGATCTTATACATAGATATGTATAAAGTTATGCATTTAGGAAGAAACAATCCTAACTCAACATTTAGGAAAAAAAGACCGTCTGAAGTTAATATAAATTCAATAGTACGAACTTTCAATAAATAATCCTGTGAAAAAAGCAGTTTAATACCGAGCAGTTCTCAAAAATGCAGATCAGTTGTAAAGTGTTACTAAAAAAAGATGAAGTAATTAAACACAGAACATTATTTGACATTACACAAACCTCTGGTGTGCACTCTGAATGTTGAAGAAGCCAGATCAAAAATACCTGGAGTAATTTCTAATGCCATTGGCACTGTCTAGTTTTATTCTAGGCTTATTTTGGACATTCTTTACTCAAGCAAAATTTCAAGCCATAGTTTTAATGGGGTTTCCTGAGAAAAATGAGGCATAGAAGATTACTCTGATTTTATTATGTTCCAACACCCATTTCTTCCTCCTGTCTCTTTCAAAAGACTTAGAAACTCACGGGTCATAAGGCATAAAAATGTGAAATTAAATCCTTACAAATTTCATTAGGAGTCAATAGCCACATAAAACACAGTATCAGAGACACAGGTGAAGGGAGAATCAAGAACAATAATAAAGCACTTCTTTTTCCACTTGGTAATCTGTGTAACACCAGCTTCGTGGCAAAGAAAAAAGGAAAACAAAAAACAAACAAACAAAAAAAGCATATTGCTGAAGTTTTGCTTCCCACAAGAAGTTATAAATAAATAAAACAGGTGTACGGGTTGGTTTTGTTTCTGTATTTTAGTTTTTTAATGGTGCAACCAGTGAATTTAATGGAACATATCTTTGTTCCCTGAGTAAAAATATACACTTAAATATGTATGCACAGGAAAAACATCTAATACAAATCAAAGTGAAAATCTTCTTTTCAAAGAATAGATTAGACACAATAATGGAAAAAATGTATGCTACCCAACAATATGCATCATCTATTTTGCAAACAAATTGCCTTCAAGTGTAAAAAGGTAACTATTTAAAGAAAATTTAGTTATCATGCACAAAAGCTTTTATAACCTTTTAAACACAATAAAGATAGCAACTTTAAGCAACAGAACACAGAAATAAACTAACTCACCTGATCTGAAATCTAGAATACTTGTTCTAATTCATATAAAAAGTTCTACCACAGCTCTCACACTATGATGAGAGAGAGCTATGAAGTCATTTAGTGTCTCTCCATTTTGCAGATCATTTTCCAATGCACATCAAATGTGCACAGTCCTAAAGAGCTTGAGGCCCTGAGTTTGAATGTCAGGACTTTATATAATACCATATCACTACCAGCTTCCTCCTCCTACTGCTCCAGAGTACCGGCCAGGAAAAAAAAAAAGCATCCACCTAGAAACACTCATTTAGATCAACAGTACCAGTAGATCAACAGCAGAATGGCCTGAGTCAGAAAAGATTTTCAAGATAATCTCATTCCAACTCCCCTGACATGGATAGGGACACTTTCCAGTAGATTAGATTGCTCAAAGCCCTGTTCTGGCCTTAAATGCTTCCAGAGATAGGGTACCCACAGCTCCTCTGGGACAACTGCCTGGCACGTTCCAGTGCCTCACTACCCTCACAGCAAAAAATTTATTCCCAAGATCTAATTTAAACCTAATTTTATCTCTATTTTATCTCTTTTAACTTACAGATCTTATTCCTTTTACACTTCAAACCTGTAATGTATTCCGGTACAGGTTCCAAACCTTTTCTATCTAGTTCCAGGAAAAACCACTGCAGTACTAAATATTAAATTCATTAAAATATGCCAGATGAAATGTAGCATTTTGTACCAGAAGACATTTAAGACAGTACCACAAATTTCCAAACCAACAAGACCATAAAACTGACCAAGTAAATAGAGGTTACCATGGCATTCAACAAGTTCATTTCCAGGGCACTTTCCTCATAGTTGTACCATTGATAAAACATAGCATCTGTTCTTCTTTCCATGAGGTACTATCAATACAGCATACTTGGTCACAGTGTAAAGAAGCATAATATACAACAGAGGCATTCAAAAAGCAATGCAGTATTTTTAGACAAAAACTGCCTTTGAACCAACCTAGCATCCCACTGGAACTAACAGGATCAGGGATGAAGCAGTTGGAGAAGGCAATGGGATGGGGTCAGAGATACTTCAGAGAAGAGGTAGAGAAAGAGGTTCAGAAGAGGGACAGGGAGACAGAGCCATCTCCCTGTCTCTCAATAAAGCATGCCCTATTAGTGAGCAGCTGGAAGATCACAGAACAACTTCCTAGCACTCAGATTTCTTGGCACCAACTCTCAGCAGTTCTCCTACTCTTACATTGTATGGTGAGAAGATATATCCCTTGCCCTTATTTCTGTTTTCCACTCTAACTACAGCCTCCTGTGCAAAACCCTGATTTTCCATCATAGTCAATCAATTTGAAAACATTGCTTTCTTGTAAATTTGAAACTATCTTGGGTCTCTGCCCAGAGCATTGGACTTCAGAAAACTCGAAGAAAGAATACGGTAGTTAATTCACAGAAGCATCAAGGAATACCAGCAGAGACTAAGGGCAAAAAGAAACACCTATTTACATCTGCTTCATGAACAGTTATGCTGCATCACATAATGGGTGGGGGGAGAAATTCAAAGCAATAAAAAAGCTGCCTGTCATCAAAAGTTATTAAAGCATGAAGATACACTTTTTAGTTCAGAAAATCACAAAACCACTATTCCTGTCAGCCACAAATATCACTCTACAGGTGCCCTGTATTTATGATCCCCAGGCACCTGTTATTCATTATTTAGCTCTCCACCACAGAACCTCATGTTTGACCCATTTGCTCTAAGTATGGTCTACTGGCACAAATCTCTATTTAAAAAAAAAGAAGCAATAGGCCATTATCCAGCTCCTACACTCAGCAGGAGAACATAAAGCAAGGTAACTGTTGAAAACAAAAGTAGAGACTATACGCAGTTTCATTTTAACATTTACTTTCAGAGCAACCCAATATATTTCACAGATTATGTCCTGAGTTCTTAGTGGGAAGAAAAAAAAAAAAGGCAACAAATCTATCTCAAAAATAGCTGAGTTTTCAGCTGTTGACAGCCAGCTATTAGAAATGGGATTTACATCACCAACTCACTTCTTCTTCAGCACCAAACAACGATCAGCTTGTAATGATTTTCAGTCAAAGTTCAACTGGTCTGGATTTGAACAACTGTAGCAATACACTTGAAAAGCCTTACTTGCAAAGATTACAAGATCTCATTTTTCCTAGATTTAAGACTAAAACTGGACTAAAAAGGCAACTTTCCAGAAGTAAGGGACAGAAGCAGTCACTTGGTTCATGACAAGCTCTGAGATCTCATTAAAGAAAACCTTCCTATTTTTTTGAAAATTACATCAGTTAGTGCAGTTCTTCAAAAATTAGGCAAATAAATATACATACACACATAAATATACATATAAATATACATATATTTCTCTTTAGAATATGTGTATTTGTAAAAATATCTAAAATTAATGAAGTATCTTTCCTTCCAAGTATCTGGTAGCTTATGCATCATTCCAAACTTCTCTTCTACTTTGCCTTACCGTATTTTTCAGAGTGCTTTTCAACTAAGTAAATAGTACAGGAGATTTTATCCTCATCATCAGTAGTAGTAGCAGCATATATTGAAGACATAGTATCTAGAGAATTACCAATTATGGGTGAAGTGGCTTTTATGGAAAAGTTTATAACACTATAGCGACATGCAATTATATTGAAAGAATTTTAAATTAATTTGGACATTTCCTTTGACTTTGTAGACTTTGACACTACAATACAAAGCAACAGGTTACCCAACAAAATCACTAGATTCTTTAGAACACTATGTGCATGAATGCTACAAGAGTAGGCTATCCTTAATGAGTGATCTTTTGCATATTTTTATTCTGAAGGTATACAGACAAAAAGCAATATATCTCAAAAATGTGGACCAAGGCAGCACAAACCTTATTAAAGGCTTTTAAGTTATGCTGAGTTCTCATGTGTCCATTTCCCAAGGCAAATAACCTCTCTGCCTGACCAATTAAATCATAAACGAAGGACAAACAAGTGAGATTGGGGATTTTTTCTTTTCAGCCTGGTATGTTCATGGCAGCTTTACAAGCCTAATCAAAACATATCCAATACAACAAATATTTTCTAGTGCTTTAAAAGAGAAAAGGTACAAAGAAGAAAAGAACAAAATATCCACACTGTATCATTTTCTGAACTTATTACATGGAAGCAGACTTTGGCAGTCAGCTTTCCTTGTAAATAACTTAAATTAACAAATCAATAGGAGAACATTCTTTCAACAGCTTAACTGTTTACATTAAAATTGGCTGTAGTTTCTACTGGAACTAATAGGAGTAAGTAAATAAAATAGGATTTAGCTTATGCAGGACTGCAGTCATTATAGAAAGGCCAGGAAAGCCAAAAACTAATGAGCCTGAGATTGTTGACATTTTCATGCATCTTGGCTCTACAGTCTGGCAAAATACCTGGCACTCTGACAAGCTTGATGCCAGACAGCTAGCAGAGCTTTAAATTTATTGAAAAAGGTAAAGCAGTAATGGCTTTTAAAGGATGCCATTGAGACATTAAGAAGTTAAACTCAAGTCTTGCATTGCCAGCTTATAATTCCCAATCTGTTTCACAAGTTTAGATGCTACCACAAGAAAAGACAAAGCAGAAAAATTGTGTAATCAAAACATCTCATGAAAAACTCCAGAATTTCCCATGGCTGAGGGGAACCCACCAATCTAAGCAAGAAAGAGAAAAAAGAAAATAAGAGAAAAGTTCCAAAAATACAGCACCAGCATCTTGGGTCTGGTAGGCTTGGTAGTCACTTGCATGCCTGCACAAAGAGCCTTTCTACAGATGATTCTCAGAAACTGTGGTGACTCCCCCTCCTCTTCTAAGTCTGTAGCTTGGTGGAACACAGGCTCTTTAGCACCCCATGTATAATAAAGGTTCATAATTAACATTGCAGTAAGACAGGGAAGCTGGGATTAAGACACTGCTAACAGAAGCCACTGACAGTACATTTCAGGTGCAGTGAGGGGTTCAAACAGCAACTGAAGCTGTGTAAATGCAGTCTACAAATCTCGAGTTAAATTTACCTAAAATCATCCTGCACTGTTGTTCTGCTATTGCTTGTTTATTGATCAAAAAGGGATGATTACAATTTGTCATTAAGCATAACATTGCAAAAATCTATGCAGGCAAGAATAAAAACTTCTAACACTAAATTTCTAAGTCCCATCTTATAGGATTTTTTCAGTTTTAAGTTTGAATTACATGAGTGACAGTCTCTTCCAAACACACTGACCAAGTTTCAATGAAACCACCCTTTCCATCTCCACAAAAGCAATAGATCATTTCACATTTGAAATTTAGATTTCTTATGCAACTTCCTCTTATCTAATATAGTATTTTAAACACAGAACCTATTTAATTGTGTATTTTATTTTTTAATAACAAAATGAAGTCTGAGTCCTGGTTTGAAACAAGCAGATGAAAAAGGGAGTTAAATTAAAAGGTCACTTCTGCACTAAATGAAGGAAGTCAAGGGAATTCTGTCATTGATTTTTAATGAAAGCAGGTTCAGTGCCCACACATCTTTCAGAAGTTAAAAGAGCTAAGTTCTTGTGTCTCTCAATCCACACAGCAATGCTATATCCTGTCACTTTCAGCTATGAATTTAACCTTTATTCCTTTCAAAAACTTTTTAAAAACTATTAAATGAAGGTATTGTTATAATTTATTATGGTAAAACAGAACACACAACAGATTTAGAACCCTTTCTAAATTATATTTAGCATTAACATAAAAGTAGATAAGTTCTATCAGACAAAACACCTTTAAAGAACACACATTCCTGTTAAAAGAAAGATTCTGTAGTTTATCTTTAACTGAATGCAAGCAAAAATACAGTTAATGGAGCTTCATATGACAAATAACCTGTATTAGGAAGATGGTTAAATATGAAATAGAATCTTCAGTTAAGGTATTCTAGTATAATATTAAATTCTGCCATAGATGGTAGAAGAATGGAGTTGTTTATACACTCAGAAAAATTCAGTATAACTCAACATTATAAAACCATTCAAAAAAGGCCGTGTGCAGTGTTCTGTTCAGACTTCCCAATGCCACTTAGCTGTGAGAGCACTTTAAATGCCACACTGCGCTCTAGTGTCCTTTTTCTGAATAGCAGCGCTTCTGTCAAATACACTGATTCTGATGTAGCATCTTTCTTATTAAAAAGAAGTCCCTTTCCTGATACAATGCAATAAAATAATATATTTTAAAACAGTGTACCTGTTATTTAACAGTAAAAAGTTATTTTTTAAAATATGTTGTTTTTTACTGAATACAGAATATCTTTTTTATTTAACCAGGCACATCAAGTTCATTAAGCCATTCTAAAGCATTTTCTGAATACTGGAAGTCACAAATTCTTTTTAATGCTTAATATAGCAGTCACCACATCAAACGTCAGAACCACACTGATTTTTACCACTCAAGGTGCTTTGCAGGCTTCATGTCCTAGCAAAAAATACCCCACAATAATGCTTTCTTTTAAATAAGAAACTTAGAAGTCTTTCGCATAAATGAAACTTTCTTGTTTAACTTGGAAACACTACTTTTATTACTAGTGTAGTGTATATTTAGCAAAAATGTTTATAAAATTAACAAAAATCAAGGTTAGACTGCACTTGAGTATCTCATTTAGCTACTGACAGGAGTAAGAAGGATCACAACAGTTAATGTTGCACTCATAAAAGTATGATGGTCTGAGAGACCACTGGTATTAATTTAAACAGAGCACAGCAGTACAAAGCTATAAACAGACTCATAAAATAATTCAGAACTGGAACAACTTTGGACATAAAGCAGGCATAATTTCAAAGGCCTTGAGCCAACTGATGTTAGCCTACCAGAGTCTCACCAGGCAACCAGCTCTAGCATTTAACCACTCTCAAAAAATTTAATTCGCTTTTTGTGAAGCTGAAATACAGCTACATTCTGATTGAAACTGACAGAACAGGGCCTCTTCTCCCACCAGGAGATGCTGCTGGCCCACACTCACCCTGCTGCCCACCTCTGCAGCAGAGTGGCTCCCTTGCAGGCCAGTACACAAACTGAAGTGATACCGGGGCTTGTTTAGCCCTGGTTACTGAGCTTCGAATGTGTTGAATTTTGTGAGGTTCCTCATGACTAGACAGCTGTCAGCATCTCTCTGAATGGCAGCTCTAACCTCCTGCAGTATAGCAATTGTTCCCTCTGCCTGGCTGCCACCTGCAAGCTGGCTGTGCATGCCTTCCACCCTGTCCACCTGCTCCAGTGGGAGCATGTTGAACCTGCCCACAGTATAAACCCCCACAAAGACCTCTCCTACTTTGAGCTGTTGATTGCTTGAGCTCAACTGCCCAGGAAGCTCTCTTTTATTTTGTTTATTTTGTAGACCCATTCCCTAGTCTGTATCTTCCCAGCTTGACTTCTGTAGAAAGCTCTCAAACACTCCCTTAATATTCTTATAATCAGACAGATGTAATGGCCCCTTACTCCAGAACCAGAACCTGTCATCATGGTTAGATACCGTTAAATCCATTAACCAGTCTGTCAAAAAGGTGGGCGTGCTGCTTTTCCATTTGTCTCCTACCCACTTTTGTTTTAGTGATACATGACTTCATTAGTCCTCTGATAGTGCCCTTACTATATTTCTCCCCAACCCCACTCCCAAACAGTTGCAAAATCTGCATTTGCCAACAGTGAACAGAATACAAAATGAAAGCAGTGGCTCAGAACAGAATTATATTAAAGCATAACCAGCTTAATAGAGTTTGACATATTATATCCACTGTACCATTATAAATGTCAAAGACATTACTGAAGCAGTTTTAAAGACTTAAACTCCAAGATATTTGGTGCCTAGATATCTTTAAAACTACTTGAGTTTAAAGCACATATTCATCAGCATCCCTGTTCATTTTGTAAGGCATGAAGCAGCTAGGTGTAAGTAGGCCTGTTGTACACTAGGAGTTATTTTTTAACCTATCTGGAGATGACATAAATTACATATTCTAAAAGACACTTAAAATCAACTTAATACACTGTATTTGCTGCCTGCTTTTCATGCATTAGGGTTTTTAAAAGAACCTTGATGCTGAAGGAGAATTTGACTTAGGTCTCCAGAAGAATTAGTAAATTGGAATTCATTGATCTTTCTTTGGTATTTTAATGAAGAAATTTCCTAATAGAAAATACAATTAACAAGCTCTTCTAATAAAGACAATAAAATAAATTTAAACTCTAATGATTTTACAACCTCATAACTTCATTTGTTGAAAATTATAACAAAGATAATTTCTAGTTTATAACCAAAATTTCTAATAAACCAAGGGGGGAGGGGGGATGGGAAAGGGGGCTTATTCCTGAATAGTTTAAATGTAATACTGAATTCAAAAATACCAGGAAAAACAAATTCCATACATTATAAAACTGAATGGGACCACTCCTGTTGTTTCATATACACAGCAAACCACAAAACCACCACTTAAACAATTTAAACCACCTTTTTTTGGATTATCTTTTCTATAAAATACCACTCTCTTGATTTACCATTTTACAGCTATTAGGAATATAATCCATTGTTAACAAAACAAGCCTTATCTCTAATTAACTTCTCCGGCAGTAGATTTCCTCTGACTCTTTGGTATCCTTAATTAACCCATAAACTCTAGGTGCTTTTAGACAAGGAGCATTCTCTTTCCACTATCTGACATAAGCATCAAAATACTGAATTCCTGAACATTTCATTCATTCCAATTTAACCCACTTATTCTCTCCCTAGTGCAAAACTTGCCTACTTTCAGTTTCAATAAACTGGACTTTTGGAATAAATAGAAATGCTGAAGGCTAAACAGAAATACAGGCAAGAATGCCAATTCCATGACACATAAGAAAATAAAAGTATTATAAATATTGTAAGGTTTTATAAGCTGATACTGTCAATTCACACAAAAGTGTGCATTAAAAGGCACTCCTTCCAAATGTAGGATGCATGCGTAGTCAATTTTATTTAATATTTCTAGCCTTTTGGACAACAGTTGATTGCTTAAAAAAGGAAAAAAAGACAAAAGGAAAAAACTCTCAGAAAATCGTATTATCAATTATTAATATACAAAAACTAAGGAAAACATGTAGAAAGAAATAAAGCCACAGTAAGTATTTTATTCACTAGGTAAAAAAAAATCATATTAACTTTACAACATAGATGACCTACTATCTACTACTTTGTGCCAGAAGAGCCATAGGATGAGGCCTCAAGGATTTTTTGGTCCATTTTCTTTACATGTTCCCAGGAAAACAAAAATTAAGTACTGCAAGGGCACATTCCCTTCACATAAATAATACAGCTGGACATTTCCATGAAACCAAATTTGAGATTAAATAAAAATCATATGCTAGAGACAGTTTGTGGTATTCCATATTAACATGCTAAATAGATTTAGGAACTGAGTACAAGAATTTTAAAATAAATTTGTGCCAGAAATCATAGGCATAATTGGTGTAACTCAGAAATTGTATGTAGAAAGATGGAGAAAAAAAATCTGTTGACTGTGTCTCGCAAGCCAAAAGACAAGGTATGCTTCTAGTAACAATACAGACAATTACTAGGCTGACAGATCCAGGAGTCTGAACTGGGATTATTTATTCCAAGCAAAAAGCATTACAGACTTTGATGAAAAACATTACAGCAGAGCTTGTGAAGCAAAAGCACAACTCTAAAAAAGTAAAGCTATAAAAGTGCCAGGTGCAAACTGAATCCAGTGCTCAGAACGCGACTTTAAAAAAATGAGAAAGGGACACACAGGTGCATTGCAAGGGATAAATGTGGATGGGAGATTGGGTGGTGGAATGACATACAGTCATTAAGAGGAAGAGACAAGACTCCAACAAACACCACAGCTGAAAGGGAAAACAAACAAACAAACAAAATCATAAATTAAAGATATCAGAAAAAAATCAGATAGAAAAAGTCAGATGACCCTGATAAGTCATTTTTCTGAGACTACTCAGAAAAAAAAATTCTAAGAAATTCTACGCATACTGTTGTAACAAAGGAAGAAGGTTTGAGTGATGCACCTAAAATGACAGGAAATTTTTTTAAAAACAGAACTCAAACTGAGGGAAAACATAAAAAAGAAAAAAGAAAAAAAATAGGAACTGAAAATAATGTGACTGAAGTAAAATTAATTAGTCACAGGATGCTCAGACAAGCTCTAGAGTACATTACATAACAAAAAACCCTGGGATATGTGAGGGCTGGCTCTCCTCAAAAGAGTATCTCTTTCAGCACTGCAGCTGAAATTTACCTATGCCAATATAGACGTAAACCCCAGAAATTACATGAAAAATTACTGGATTTGCTGCACTTAAACCAACTCTTATTTGGGTATATGGATAACAGTCTTCAGCTACTTTTGTAACTCCCACAGAATGGAAAGTAAAATTCATCTTTTTTTAGGTTTTTGCTTTGTGCTATGTTTATAAAAATAAAAAGCAAATCTAGAAAAATAACCATTGGTATTTTTAGTATTCCTTACAATTAAACTGGGAAGGCTTGATCAATGTTGAAACATTTTTGACCTCTTTTACAATACACTACCATCCCCAAGGAAAAGGTATACTTGGTGTAATTACAGACCAGAAGCCAATCAAAGGTTCTACACTGTTTTAATTAATAAGATTATTCTCTGCTGCAGTTATTGTCTTTGGATGTGCTCCTGTTAGCCTATAGTTATCCATAGCCCATACATGGCCGGCCTGATGTATTCTTTTTCCTTTTTTTAATACTAACAGATCAAAAAGGCAGCCTAAAAAGGTCTCTACTCATTAATCTGATCACAATATAGTAGGAAATTAATAAATGCCTTTGAAATTTAGTGCAGTGGAAGTAACTAACAAAATCTTTAATTCACCACCAGCTCTGGCACCACTCATTATTGGTAATATGGACCAAAGAAACAGCAGCATGAGAAACTACTGCATATACAGTAACTGCTAAACACAGAATAAAAATAAACAATGTTTAGCTTGATATTTATAATTCTAGCAAATAGAAGATACAGAATTTAGTGAGCAAACTACAATAATTTAAAGCAACTTTATCAGAAGCATGTTAAGATTATAAAAGGCACTGAACTTCCAATCTAATGCTTGACAATTATTCCATTTATCTTTAGCTATTATTCTTAAAATGTGGTACAGATTGCATATATTGTAGTTGATCAATTTCAAACAAATTACATCTTAATCTGTAGTTGGTGAATTCTGCATCTCTTTTACAACCAAGTACACAATTTCAAGACACCCTCTTTACATTCCTCAAATCTCCTTGTGCATCTTCTATTGAAAATAAATAAAAAACTTAGAAGATATTTGTGTCTATCAAACAAAAAGGGTTATTCTTGAATGGAAGAGACTTTCAGTTTGTATACTCTTGCTATTAATGCCCCCAGCCCAATTAAAATTGCTTAACTTCTCCAGAAGAGCTGACATATTACAGCACAAAGATCTCTGCTTTTCCAGTGGCAGGAAAATCAACAAAACCACTTAATGCTGAAAAAAAATTTCAGTTTGTAAAATAACTTTCTGCTGTTGCAAAAATAGGCACTTACTGTTAAAATATTCTGCATTCTTCTATAAAACCATTCAGAAATGTTCTTCTCTTAATGTGTTCAAGCATAAAACTCAAAACAATAATTTGTTCTGTGGTCTTGTGGCTGGATTCTCTGCTGGCCAGTGAACCAACTGCAAGACTGGGGGCAGGAGGCCACTAGCACCTTCTTGCTTAAGAACTTAACTTCTAGCTTTCTAAATGCAGTGCTTCTGATCTCTCAATTCGAACATACATTTCCCCAAGCTGGCTAAGAAAGCTTAAATCAAGTAACAAAAAAATACAGTCATGACAACAGAGTCCTTCTTGCCATTCACTTTTGCTAACAGGCTGACAAGGTCCTGGAGAAGGGTCAGACACCTGACTGACACCCAGGTCTTTCGTACCTTCTCAGCTGCCTATATACCTATGCTTACAGAAACAGAAATAGATCTGCATATCTACCCTTATGTATCCATATTTATCTAAAACCACTGAATATTGGGAATAAGCACGTTACATTCACAATAAGGAGATAAGAAGTCTTTGACAAATACTTCCAGCCATTTTTTGAAGAAATACAACTTATAGGTGAGAAGGCCTCAAACATTTTATCAGGCTTTTCTGTGTTAAAATTAGCTTACAAAAGCCTCATTCCAGTTAAGGCAATTATGTCCTCAGGTCTGGAAGACACTTTGGAAAACCTATGCAAGCAATTACTGGGTCAACACAATAATACAACAGAACTGCAAAGGCACCACATTTTTTGAAAAGTAATAAATGAAAAAGTTACAAGAACAAAAATTCAGTTTCATAGGCCAAAAATCTATTAAGAGATAAGTAATTTCTGATTCCTTCAGCTATACTGCAATACACAGAACAATTTACCCGCTCTTCTATTAAAAGCAACAGCTGAAGACAGCCCCTTTAAAAACTTAGTTCCTCTCTCCAGTGCTTCCCTTCTAGGCAATTCCCTCTTCCCTAGCCTCAGACTGGAGTTGTACCACTTACAAAGTCCTTCTGCAAATATCTAAAAGCAAATATAAGACTTAATTTCATCAACATAATCACTTTTCACACATACTGTTAGACATATCTACAAAATATTGAATACTACCTACCAAAACATCTCTTTCAGCAAATGCTGATGCTGCAAAGACTCTAGAGTCTTAAAAATGACAGCATGTATTAGGATCTTCATAATGTAACCTTTGACTGTGATTAAGAACTGGAAGGCCAGATCCATGCTTACTAAGGATTACTATCACTAGCGGTTTCTGCCTCATCTCAGAACTAATTACCAGCTACTTGTGCACTTCTGACAAGTCTCACATTTGCCATTGTCTCTTTACTATCTGTGGTGGGTTGACCCTGAATAGGTGCCACATGCCCACCAAAACCTCTAGCACTTCCCTGCTCAGCGGAACAGGGGGAGAAAATATAATGAAAGGCTCATGGGTTGAGACAAGGACAGGGAGAGATTACTCACCAACTACCATAGCAGGCAAAGACCCAACTTAGGGAAACAGGTTTAATTTATTATTAATCAGAGTAGGATAACAAGAACAAAACACAAATCCTAAAAACATCTTCCCCTCATCGCTCCTTTAATCCCAGGCTCCAATACACTCCCAGTTTCTCTACCCACTCTTCCCCAGCAGTGTTGTGAGTTCATCACACAGTCTCTGCTGCTCCTTTCTCTGCAAGGGGAGGACACGTCACAGTCTTCCCCTGATCCAGTGTCCCTTCCCATAGGGGACAGTCCTCCACAAACTTCTCCAACATGACTCCTTGCCCTGGTTGCAGTTTTTCCTGAACTGCCCAGTGTGGATCTCTTCCATAGGGTCTCAGTTTCTGCCAATAAACCTGCTCCCATGCAGGTTCCTTGCCCCACAGGTCTACAGGTCCTGCCAGGAGTCTACTCCAGCCATGCTTCCCACAGTACCACAGCCTCCTTTGGGCAGGCACCTACTCTGGTGTGGGGTTCTCCAAGAGCTACTCTGCTCAACCATGGATCTCCATGGGCTGTGGGTGGACAGCCTGTCTCACCTTGGTCTTCACCATGAGCTACAGGGGAATCACAGCAGTGCTGCCACCATCACTCAGCCTTGCTGAGAGGTGGATCCTTCTTGGAGCATTATGGCATGTTAAGTGAGCTGGTTGATGCTATTGCAAGGACAGTTTTGATGACCTCCAGATAATATGAGAGGTTACTGAAGACTGAAAGAAAGCAAATGTCACTACTGTCTGCAAGAAGGTCCAGGAAAGTACAGGTCAGTCAACTTTACATCAACCCATGGGAAGACAGTAGAGAAAATCCTCATGGAAACCATTTTTAAACAAACAAAAGAAAAATGGGTATTGAGAGTAGTCAGATGGATCTACAAAGGGAAAATTATGTTTGATCAACTTGGTGGCCCTTTATAATGAGGTGACTGCCTTGGTGGATGAGGGGAAAGTGGCAGATGTTGTTCACCTCAGCCTTGGTAATTATTCAGACAGTGTCTCACCCTCCTAGACAAGCTGATAAAGTACCACCTGGATAAACTGACAGTGAAAAGAACTAGCTCAACAGCCAGGTGCTGAGGGCATGACCAGTGAGACAAAGTCCAGTTGAAGGCAAACTGCTGGTGGAGTACTCCAGACATCGATACTGGAGCTAACATCATTTAACCTCTTCATCATTGACCTGTATGCTGGGACAGAGCACACCCTTAGTAAGCTCACAGCTGATAGGAGTGGATGGTACATTGCAGTATGGCCATCCAAAAGTGTGACTGATGATAAATGAATCCTTTCAAGAAAAAGTTCAGAAAAAAATGTAGGAAGTCACCATGGCTAATACAAAGGAAGCTGGACTTATTTCAACACAAAGGGGACTGGAGTGTGGCCTTTGCTTTAGATAAACTGTTTCATGGACCAACTGTTTGCATAAATGTCCTCCACCAAGAAAATCAATAGAGACTATTATCTTTCTGACCCAGCCAGATCAGCATGGAAGAAGTATTTATGTGGCTCAGCATAGTATGAAAACTGAACAAAACCAAAATTAACTTCAAAAAGAGTAATGGGTTCGAGCCTTGTTCAACCCACACACTCCTTTCTGGTAACTTCGGATGGGCACTGCACATCTACAAGAACCTTGTCCGGGAATATTGGCCTCTGTCAGGACAGACCTTTAAAGGCAGGAAAATGAGCTGGAAGGAAATTTCAACACAGGTAAATGCAAAGTCCTGCATAAGAGGAAGAACAGCCCCAGGCACCAATACACCCTTTGGGAACCAAAGAGCTAGCTGGAAAACAGCTCTGTAGAGAAAGGAACTGGCAGAGAGGCTAATCGTGAGCCAGCAAACTGTCCTTGCCCTTGACACAAAGGCTATCAACAGCAAACTGGGCTGCATTTAACACCACTGCCTGGAGGCCAAGTGAGGTGATTCTTCCTCTCTACTCAGCACTACTAAGGACACAACTGGAGTGCTGGATCCAGATCTGGGCTTCCCAGAACACAACAAACTTATTGGAGTATGTCCAGCACACACCTAAAGTTGACTAAGGGACTGGAGCATTTTTTGTAAGAGAAGAGCTGAGAACTTGGACTCTGTTCTGGAAAAGAGAGGGCTAAGGAGGGTGCTATCCCTGTGTATAAATGACTACTGGGACGGAATGAAAATGAAGCCAGGCTCTTCTCATCAGCACCCATTATCAGGGCAAGAGGCAAAACACACAAGTAAACTGTGAAACTCCATCTGAACACAGGAAAGCATTTTTTTACTGGTCAAACACCAGAAGAAATTCCCAGAGCAGTTGTGAGGTCTCTGCCCTTGGAGATACTCAAAACACAGCTGGACAGAGTCCTGGGTAACCTGCTCTATCTGATCCTGTTTCAGCAGGGGTCCGGACCCAAGATGATCTCAAGAGGTCCCTGACAGCCCCACCCATTCTGTATGTAAGATTCTGTGATGTAAGCAACAGTGACACAGCCAAGTGACCAGTCTACAGCCCCAGCTGAGTATGACGGACTGTGAGGGTGGTCACTGACATAATCGTCATTCCTATGTTCTCATAGGAAGTGGGTACTCATCTTCACACAGCAGAAACAAATACACATTAACTGGGAAAAAATTATCCCAAAGTAAAAGTAATAAAAGGCTATGAAGCTATTTTCTTGCAACAGCCATTGCTAAAAGACTTAATGCATGCTTATTTCACTTCCATTGCAACTTAAACCTTAAAAATTCATGTTTGCACCTAAATAACATAAGAGTGGCTAAAAGGCAACTGCATATATTTATTCTGCTGAAGAAAGCCCACACTGCTTCCTCAGACTCAGCCTTTATATGACATAACAGTACGTGACACTTATGTAAGAACATTACATTTTTCCTCAAAATAATGCAGCAGCACCATGTCATTACAAGTCATCATTGATTTATCAATGCTATCAAGAGCCCTCACAGCACTCAAATTCAGTAGAGCATCTGTAGTATTTTAGATATAGGCAAAGGGAGTATTTATATCAAAGGATTAATGTTACTCCATCTCTTTCTCCCCACCTGTGATATACATATACAGCATGGCAGCATATATTATAGCAGAACTGAGAAAACACAAGTTGTCATTACCCTAACCTTACAACATAAACCTGTCCTGCAAATACAGAGGACTGTTACCAGTGGGTATTTGTGATGGCCTACAAGAGACATCCAGAGATGATAAATAATACTCACACAGTTTGCAGTCATAATTTCTCCTGGAAATATTCCCCACAAGTTCTCCTATAACAATTAGATTTTCCATATGTACAGTCAAGATTTGTGGCAAGAAGTCAATTGTGTATTCACGGCTCTTGTACTACCAAAAGGCTTCTTCCCTAACAAAACACCATGTATCTAGAAAACAATGAAATCTAACCCACAGAAAGACACAATTTTAAAACATTAAATTGCTATCAGTGTCACACCACAAACACCAAACTGCTGTCCTACATTACTTCACCTGTGGGGCCTGCTCATTTTGTTTTTCAAGCTGACAGCAACTTGCAAACTATATTGAGCTTATTCTCCTATTTAAATGTTTGGGTGTGGGGCCCAAACTTCTGAAAACAAGAATAGTTATTAAGTAGAATATGAAAGCCTTAAGAAGTTATTGATTCAAAGTTTATCCCCACTAATCATTTGGTTTTGGCAGACAGACAATGTATTAAATTCCCTCCCCAAGAATAAAACAGTCAACTACACATACTTCATTTGCATCAGCTGCTTGCCATCTCAAACACCGACCATAAGCAGGGTCATTTTGCACTTCTTTTTTTTTAACTGGCATTACACAAAAACCTTCAAAATGTAAAATTGTATTACATTATTTCATTAAATTCTCTACCATAAGGTATTGCAAATGCTAATACTTTCCCCACCACCACACAGGCAACAGAAAGTCCCAAACACATAACACTTAGAAACATCCTGTCCCTTCAGGACACTCAGTGTGACATTCACATTATCCAAAACTAAAACTTATCTACCTTATTCCCACATTTCTATTTCACATCTTGACTGAGCACTTGTCAGCAACTTGTCAATCAGCTGTCTTGCCATATCTAAAAAAAATCAGAAGCTGAAGTCAATTCCCCTGAGGAATCACCAGATGATGCTACAGAGAACCCATTCTTCCATACTTTTGTACTGACTTTAGACCTGAATCACATTAATTAACGTGCTTTACAACAAAAATCTAGAGTTCAGAAAATTGAAGAAGTCAATTAAATATACCTGCCCCCAACCAACATGATACTGTTAAGGATGATATCACTTCCCATGAGGCACCCTAATTACAACCTTACCCATTTTGACAAAGTCATGCTACAGAATGTCATGATCAAGGAAAAGCATAATTTATCTATAATCCTGAATAATAGTATGGAGGGGATACAATGCAAAAATACACTGAATGTACAATTTAGTCTTGTACTGTCATCACCACAAAAACAAAACAAAACAAAAAGTAATACATTTTCCTTTTCTCCTTAAAAAGTAGCTCTGTGGTCTTTTCATCCTGCTTGGTTCCTCTGCCCCTACATTTCTTCCTGTGTCTGTGCTCATTGTTCCCATGGTCCTCACAAGGAAATTAAATTCATCCACAGCTCTTTAGGAAGCTGATGTTTTACCACTCCACATGGTAATGAGGAGCCGAATAAATACTTTGCATCACATCTACTACGAAAGAAAACAGAGAGATACCCATTTTAGAAACCATTTTTTATGTGACTCATCAGAGAATCTGTTCAAAATTGAAGGAACTAAGGTAGATATTGTGAAACACAGTAACCAAATAACAATAATGAGCAGTATTCTACTGCATTTTTTAAAAACTCAACATTAAAAAGTTCAATAGGGAATGACAGTCAGTTAACTCTCACCAATTCCTTGGCATGTCAGGACTAAAAATGCTGAGCAGCAAACAACTACTAAAAAAATTTCAAAAAAGAAGACTGCTAATGTGAACAGAAACTACAAATAAAAATATGGTTTGTAGAACCTTACAAAAATACATGGTTTATATGAAAAGAATTGTCATGGCTTTAGCAAAAGGAAACCCTACTTCTCAGAACTATCTGAGATCTTGAAAGGAGTGAGTAAATACAGGGGTGAGAGTGCCGTAGTTGACCAAAATCAACTTAGGCTTTCCAATAGACTTCCCAAAAGTCTAGGGAACTAAGCAGCCATAGAATGAGGAAGGATCCTTATAAATATAAACAGAAATGCATCACCCAAGGTATACATCTCCAGCTGGCTTGCTCATACCTGGAATACTGTGGGCAAGGGAGGAAGGTGGAAGCCACAGTCAAATTAAACTAAAAGGTAATTCCTCCCCATTGTGGTTTGTAGGCCTGTGATGTGTCCTTGCTAGCCAGATGCTGCTGATACACGAAATTTACATAGGTTCAAGGGGGATTGGAAAAATTCCCATCTGAAAAAAAACCCTATATCTACTGGGGGATATTAGATACAACACCACATCCAGCTCAAGAAGTTTTTTGAGCTGTAAGTCACTGGAGAAAAAGAGGGCAGCAAAAGGCAAGTGTCACTCATCTGCTTGGTTTTCATCTTTGAGCATCAACTATTCCTTAAGACTACTTCTTCTAAAAGTAAACACTTACAAATACTGTGACTTGTACAATACATACTTTTTATTACAACTTACATACAGGAAACTCACCAGCAATAAGCTTCTGAATTCTGACACTCAAAAGAGACTCCAACACACTGTTAGCAAAATTACATGCCTTTCCACTTGTTTCACCAATGACTAGGAACAGATGAATCAGTGTAGGTGCTAAGAAGTTTTTTTTCCTTGGCAGTTATGCACAAGCATTTCAGTTCAGGAACCTGCACTTGCTTTTCTAAAAGGGCATACATAAGCATAAAATCAGGTTATGAGATATTCCTGTAAGACCATAAGTAACTGCCTGCTTCAAAAAGACACCAGAATTCACAAGTTAACCGGTGTTTGAATGGATTTCAAAATTAGCGACTAGTTTCCCATTTGCTTTTGACAAAGCACCAAAGACTGCCCAGACATACTGAAGTCTCATCTGCCTCACTGCATGGCACTGAAGGGACACATGTTCCCCTTCCCCTTTGCTTTTCTGAGGTGAGCGCACAGAAAAAGGCATTGTACGCCTTTTGTGCTGAGCCGCTAGGTATTCCCCACCACATTTACCCACTCCTTGGACAACAGAGTTAATTCATGTCACATTGTTGCTACACAAGAGGTGTGTACATGCCTTTAGGACGTAATGGCCTCAGGACAAGAGTCAACAGGCAGAAACTGACGCACAGGAAGCTCCACCTGAACATGAGGAAGAACATCTCTACTGTGCCTGAAACAGACTGTCCAGAGAGGTTGTGGAGTCTCCGTCACTGGGGATATCCAAGAACCATCTGGATGCAATCCTTTGCCGTGTGTTTTGGGATGACCCTGCTTGAGTAGGGAGGCTGGAGCACATGGCCCCGTGCGGTCCCTCCCAGCCCGACCCGTCCGTGACTGTGCCATGCCACAGGCTCTGGAGAGAGCACGGGGCGAGCGAGACTCCGCTCACACCGACCCGCTCCGTGCGGTGTCCCTGAGGGCGACTCAGTCCCTGCCGAGCCACCGACCGGCACCCGCCCGGGTCCTCAGCGCCGCCTCACGGCGAGCGGGGCGGGACCCACCGGCCCCGCGGCACCTCCGCGGCCCCACGCCCGCGTCACCTGCAGCGCCCGCACACGGGCCGCCTCTCGCAGTGCTCCACCGGCAGCTCCCACAGCCCCTCGCAGCCCTCGCCCTCCCCGCCCGGGGCCGTGGCCGGGCCCGGATCCGCCCCGCCGCCGCCGCCGCTCCCCGCCATGCCGCCGTGGCGAGACTAGGAGACCGCCGGCCGCCAGGGGGCGCCAGCAGACAGGGGAGCGCGAGGTCCCCGCTCACGTGAGCAGGCGGCACTGCCCCATCCCGGGACTCGCCCAATGGGAGCGTCCGTAGCTCCGGCGGAGCCCCGCCCACTGGAGCGGGGCCAATGCGAGCCGCTCGCGCTGGGCAGCGAGGCGCCACCGGCAGGGGGCGGTGTCGGCACGCGGCGGTCGCGCGGAGCTGCTGGGCCTTCCCGGGCATGCCGGGACCGGGACCGCCGCATCCCGCCGGGAACGGGGAACCGGGAATGGGGAACGGGGAACTGCTGCCCGCCCCCACCACTGCCCTCACCGCACGGGTACCGGCACCGCCGAGATACACCGACGAACAGCCCAGGCCTGGACCTGACAGCGCCCCGCTCCGCGCAGATAGCAGCTCCTGGTGCTACTAGTGACACTCGGGTGGGAGATGGAATTTTTGATACTGTTTTGTTGGTTTTTTTTAAATCGCAAACTTCTTGTTGCTAAATAATTATCTGTCCACTTTAATTGATATTTTATTCCAAGTGCTGCAGGGTAGGAGTTCAGGAATTCCCATTCCCTCGATCCCTTGTACCCTCTCCTCCACTCACACAATTCCAGGAGAGTTTCTGCAGCACAAGACAAAATCTAAGTTATACTGTGGTCATTAGGGTAGAAACGTTTATAAGCTGAGTCTATTGGAGTCCACTATATAGTACAATGAAATTCAACTCCAAAGTTGTTGCAGTTTACATTAGAAATCTACTGAAACATAGCAGCCGGTAAATTTCCACAGAAGAGATCCTCNTAAGCAAACAGAAAAAAAATCCCCACCTAGGTAAAAAGGAAAATACCACTGTGCAAATTCTAAATTATAAATTTATCTATTGCTAGTAGTATAGACCACCTAATTTAGGCTAGGGAGACTAATGTGGGTGGTGGGGAAGGCTGAGATTTTTTTGTTAAGCTGAAAGGCTCATCACTAGGTAAGTTGTTATAACCTACAAACAGCTTATTTAGGCCTATTGTTAGAAGGAGCGCCGTTGTAGTGGGCAGGACAAGGAGTGTTAATGACTACTTCAGTAGTTCCACTTTACTGAGAAGGGTCCCCATGCAGAGCTAACAGCAGCAGCCTGGATATGTCTTCACAGCTTTCGACAAAGCTTCAAAGACTTGAGGTTTTTTTTCTGGTCTGCTATCATAATCATCTTCGGTCATCAGCTTAAAAAGAAAGTAAACCATTGTAAACTGTTCTTGTCGGACCACACAGAAGAAGAAAATAGAACTGCAGCTATATGCCTAAAATAAATGTAACAATAACTTGGTCTGAAGTAATTTTGTTGCCAAGGAAATGGGTGAATGTGGCAGTGAATATTCGAAGGTTCAGCAGCCAGAGGACTCTTTTCTCTGTATGCATACATGCGAAGAGCAAAGTGAGTCAGTTGAAACTGGAGGAAAATGGAAACATGAGATCAGATTAGGATACCCTGACCGTGACTAAAATCTAGGCTTGAGGAGAGAGGGTTCCTGTTAGCAGAACATTGCTGTCCTGGAGTACCAACAACAGTAGAAGGGATTCCAAGCCAGCTGAACCCTAGCATTTTAATTTTTTTTAACAGACCTGGCATTTGCTAGATCTGTGTTGTTTCAAAGCATCTTCTCTCAGTAAAGGCCAAAAAACTACAAATATGACACTAAATATTCATTTTTTAAAATTGGAAGCATTACTTTTTTGGCCAAAACATCTTGTTTGAATAAAGAGGCATTTAAGAGGAAAAATGACTGAATATTGAGGTCTAAGATAAAAAAGTAAAATGCTTTTTATGGCAGATCTTGATAATCTTTTGCAGGCTAATAGGTATTTATGGTCTTTATAGGTATTTATTTATCTTTTTAACCTATGAATAGCTTAAGTATTTGATGGTGCAGACTTGAGTGCTAATTAACACATCCACCATCACATTAGAAACTTGAGGAATTTGCAGCATCTCTTTGAACCAATGTTGCATTTTGTAAACTTACAGACCTAAATGATGGGGTGACTGGGAATTTCTTGCTTGCATTTAGTGCATTTGATGTGCTTCACTATTCCATTTTTGGGATAATAAATGGTCACGTGTTTAGTGACTCACTCTAGTGTGGAAAATCCATTAAATTTTGTGGAAAGTACCATTCTTCTGCATGTCCAATCTCATTTGCGTCTGTATAGAAACCATTTCTCTTTTATTTTAGGATTTAGTATTTATTTTAGGGTTAGCCCTTACTGAGTAAGAAGAAGTTACATTTCCTGCTGCTACAAGTCACCAAAAATCCCTTCCTCGCCAAGAAGTTCAAATTTAATATACATTTATTTTAAGAGATGTGAAAAAGCTGTCAGGATGGCAGTTCTCAAAGAAGCATATTCAAATGGCAGGTGGAGTTTCCAGGCAGCTTTAGCCAAGTCCCATGTTTCTGCTGCCTGGTTTGAGTCAGCGTTTCAAATACCAGCATAAGCAATTTGAAATCCTGCTGGATACATTATAGGTTTTCTTTTGTTTTCTTTGTAAAAGCTGTGTCCTCGTACAGAATGTTACTTCATGGCAGCTCACAGTTGTTGAATTCAGATAGCTGTGGTTCATGTTTCCTGTCCATCCCCATGCTTGTCCATGTGCTCAAGCTGAAGGGGCTGCCTGAGCTGTCTTGCTGCACAGTCACTGGTGTCAGCAAGAGGCACAGTCTGCATAAGTGCAGTGGGAGCTTGGAAGCCATGCTGAGCTAAGGTGCTGCTTCAGGCCACCAGAGATGAGCCTGGAGAACTGACTAGCAATGAGAAATGCAAGCCAAGGGGAACAAGGCTGGGGACAAGTGAGCTGGGAGATGCTTGTACAAAGGCTGCCATGAAAAAGAAGGATGATGTGTTTGTTTGTTGTGTGATTCTGTCTCATTGCCTCACAACAGAAGACAGACAAACATCTTGGTGGTTGTGCAGCAGAATGTTATCAACAAGGCACCTTCTAAGCTGGCAACATGTGAACAGAAGCCCACGTGCAATATGAAAGACAGTATATTAGATAAGGGGGCTCCAGAGCAGTGTTGGGAAATACCACTCAGAGTGGAAATGGAGCTCAGTGCAGGAGAAGTGTGGGAGAGTCTGAACTCAAAATCAGGAACTGTTGAGTTTTGGGGAAGAGCTTGCTTTTTGTTTGACCTAAGCATGTACTGACCTGATTTGTCAGCCCACTTGTTTCCCAAGACAGGCCTTTCTGAAGGAAAATGTATGTTTTAGTGAGACAAGATAGCTGCCCAGAATAATCCTCTCCAACTTCCCACCAAGGACTTGGTGGATAGTGCTGGAGTTACTGTATTTTTCCACATGCGCAGAGATACTGTGAGACTTAAGGGCAAAAATTGCCTGTGCCTGTTTCTGTTCTAGAAGATGCTATACTATAACAGATTTGCAACACAAAGGATGGGAGTAAAGCTTGTTTGCCTGCAGAGCTAAGGACTAAATTTCAGGGAAGAAAAAACAGGAGCTAAAACAAAACAAACAAACAAAACAAGCAAACAAAAAACAGGACGCACACACACAAAAAAAAAACAACCCCCCCCCCCAAAAAAAAAGAACAAAAAAAAAAANCAGGGTAGGAGTTCAGGAATTCCCATTCCCTCGATCCCTTGTACCCTCTCCTCCACTCACACAATTCCAGGAGAGTTTCTGCAGCACAAGACAAAATCTAAGTTATACTGTGGTCATTAGGGTAGAAACGTTTATAAGCTGAGTCTATTGGAGTCCACTATATAGTACAATGAAATTCAACTCCAAAGTTGTTGCAGTTTACATTAGAAATCTACTGAAACATAGCAGCCGGTAAATTTCCACAGAAGAGATCCTCTCCTGAAATTAACATCTGCAGATGAGTAGGCCGGTTGTGTTATTTCCTGTTTTCTGTTCTGAATCCAAAAAAAACTGTATTGTATTTACAATCATCAGAGCCATTTGATGTAATTCAGGCCTCCTGGTTAGATTCATGCATTAGATTCATGAACAATATTACCATAGTTTTGCTTTTCAGTTGTGTATTTTTGTGCTGTTTTGTATTTGTAGCTTAAGCTACATATACGCTAATTTTCTTGTGCAGCCATTAAAATAAACTTTCCTCACAAGATTGAAAAAAAGATCAGAGACCATTGATTC
>VWZS01006298.1:61442-174339 GCA_013397075.1 Rhabdornis inornatus
AGACAAACATCTTGGTGGTTGTGCAGCAGAATGTTATCAACAAGGCACCTTCTAAGCTGGCAACATGTGAACAGAAGCCCACGTGCAATATGAAAGACAGTATATTAGATAAGGGGGCTCCAGAGCAGTGTTGGGAAATACCACTCAGAGTGGAAATGGAGCTCAGTGCAGGAGAAGTGTGGGAGAGTCTGAACTCAAAATCAGGAACTGTTGAGTTTTGGGGAAGAGCTTGCTTTTTGTTTGACCTAAGCATGTACTGACCTGATTTGTCAGCCCACTTGTTTCCCAAGACAGGCCTTTCTGAAGGAAAATGTATGTTTTAGTGAGACAAGATAGCTGCCCAGAATAATCCTCTCCAACTTCCCACCAAGGACTTGGTGGATAGTGCTGGAGTTACTGTATTTTTCCACATGCGCAGAGATACTGTGAGACTTAAGGGCAAAAATTGCCTGTGCCTGTTTCTGTTCTAGAAGATGCTATACTATAACAGATTTGCAACACAAAGGATGGGAGTAAAGCTTGTTTGCCTGCAGAGCTAAGGACTAAATTTCAGGGAAGAAAAAACAGGAGCTAAAACAAAACAAACAAACAAAACAAGCAAACAACAAAAAGGACACACACACACAAAAAAAAACCCACCCCCNAATTTTCAAAACAGTGACAAAGTACCATCCAGTTCTAAAAATCTGATTACATGGTAAGAACTGTGTAACAGTTACGTACAGTGCATAATGTTGTCTCCCAGTCTGTTGAACCTGTGGGCTTCAGACATTACTCATTATGTTTAAAGTCTTTGGGTTAAATTTTCAAAACAGTGACAAAGTACCATCCAGTTCTAAAAATCTGATTACATGGTAAGAACTGTGTAACAGTTACGTACAGTGCATAATGTTGTCTCCCAGTCTGTTGAACCTGTGGGCTTCAGACATTACTCATTATGTTTAAAGTCTTTGGGTTTGTCTGTCATTCGTGATAAGTCACTGTTTTGTAAATACGGACAGCAAGTGACTTGAAAAATGGAGAATTCATTTCAGCTATTTTAGTTACTACTGGGGGCTTAGAAATGTCCTTTATATAAACTAGAGACACAGCAGCAGCAGTAGAAACACCTAGTTTGTCGCTTATTCCTCCTTTGTGGTTTTTTTCTGTTGATCTAAGAACTAAATTCTGTGCAATCATGTCCAAAATGCTTTGCAGCAGTGATTATGCCTTTATTCTGCCTGATCAAAAGTCTTCTGCAGAGCTTGTTCTTTAGCACCTGTCTTCTAAATATTTGCCAAAAAAATAGCTACTTTCCATAGTCTCGTTTACTTCCCAGAATCACAGGATTTGGGGGATTATAATGTTTGTCCATTGAAACTTTCCCCACAGCTTGCAGATGCCCTGTAAAAACGTACAGTTAAGAACCATACTTGTGTGAGGAAATAGCTCAAAATAACATTCCATCTCATCTGTTTCATGCTATCTCCTGTACATACACTTTTATTTTTGGCGTAACTACACAGATGAGTTACAGTGAAGTAATCAGGGTGTGACTTTGCAAGGTAACTACTGCATCTCAAAACCACTGGTTTACATGTTTTCACATACTGTTAATACCAGGAAGTGTTCTTTCTCTTTCTCCCTTGAGGATAATTACCAGCCATTTTGAAAAAAATAATAGTGAAGACAGTGATTCTATGAGTAGAACCTTATTTCTTTACTTGGTCTTAAAACAGTGAAACCTTTTAGTGACTCTTCATTGCAATTAATTTTAGTGAAGTTATATAAAGGTAGGTACCTTCATACACAGTAATATTTTTCCTCCAGGAATATGGGAAGTACTGGGGTAGGACAAATATCACTACAGACTGGAGCTTTGCTTTTGAAGTCTTGCTTAGGTTAGCCTAAGTGGATTGTATTAGCCTCACTTTGAGGAGAGAAACCTTAAGGAGGCCAAAGGTTAGTCTGCAGCTGCACACTTGTGCAGTTGCCATTCATCACCTGCAAATACATTTTACAGTGTTTACCTCACACAGATAAATTAACAGAGCCCTAAGCCTCTGGCATAGATACAATTATGCCAGTAGACTAATGTCTGGAAAGGCAGCTTTTGAACATTTTGGTTGCATTTCTTACTATAAAATGTTGCTAATAGAGAAAGATGGCCACTTCCAAATGAATTAAATAAAACCAGTAGTGCTTGTATGGCTGTTTGCAGCCTACCTGTGCTGGGAGTTCAGCATTCTGAATTTGGTGGGCAGATGCCAATGGCTCTGCAAGTATTTGTGCCTGATAAAGTAGTCACTTTTAGTGGTGGATTAGCAATTCCCTCTCCTAATGAGAACTGTAAACAAACATGGACATATTGGATTCTCATGAAACAATGTTCACTTGTTCCAGCTCAGAAACTGGTGAGTGCTGGCAGTGTAGCAGGTGTTAGATGATGCTGCTGCAGGCTGCCTCCAGCCAATTTCCATCAAGCTCAAATGAGCATGTTATTCAAGCCTGCATATATTCAGCAAAATTTAAAATTTGCAGCATATTTCTAAATGTAACAAATAATTTGAAGGTTCACATAAATTGTCAGAGCTGGTGAAGGTGATGATATTGCCCACCTTCCCACACTACCCATCTTGCCTGGTGCTAATGCAAGTCCCCATGTGCCCACACAGCCACCCTGCACGTTTCTCTCTCTATTTCCTCTCAGACCAACAGAGTTTACCCTGTGACCAGCCAGACACTCATGCTGGCATAAGTAGCTGGTAGGAAGAATGAGGAGGAGAAAAATGCCCAGCTTTCCATTCAGATCTCTAGTGTCAATGAAAAAGTGAAAGACCAGTAAAACTGTAAATGCTGGGGAAGAAACCTCTACTTCTCTTGGTATGTACTGGTGCCTGCAGAGGTTGGCCTTGGTCTCCAGTTGCTCTATTGGTGTGGACCAGCCCTGTGATGAGTCATAATATACTGGAAGGGCATATGGCAATATATGCAAGTATTGCCAGCTAAAAATAACTCTTTGTGGCAGCTTCACTTGTGTTTTTTCTCTGTCACCTTTCCTTTTGTGAGCTGCCATTCTTCCTTTCCTGTTGCTGCTGCAGTGTTTATCTTGCCTGTGCCACACTGTGCTGTGAAACAGCCTGCCAGACTACTGCTTGGGCTGTGCTCCCTGCCCGCACAACACTAACAAGGCTTCACTGATCTGGTAAATCTCTGTGTAGTCAATTATTTGTTTCAGTATTATGGGGAGGTTGCAAAAGATGTGAAGAGATTGTAGTCTGGAAAAATACACTGAATTATAGTTTGATTGCATAATTCAGCTCATGAGTATGATTGTTTTTGTGCTTGCAAAAACTAACTGCCTTCTCAGTTCCTTTTGGTTTTGTCTGTTGCAAGTAGATCTCTCATGTTGCATAATAAAGTCATATGAAACTTCATAAAGTTATTCTATGAGGTCACATATAAGTGTCATCTCATTTTTGAAACAGCTTAGACTGAACATCCATGGAAATACAGTCATTTCATCACTGATTTGAAAGCTTGGAAACTTCTGATGGTTTCCAATGGAATCATGGCTTCACTGATAACATGGGGCTAATAACAGGTAATTCCAATCACTAACCCTGTAGCTGCAGCCTGTGATGGCAATTCTGACTTGGATGACTTGGAGTACATTACAGTAAGATGTATCTGAGACCTTCATGCTAATGCAGAATGCTTAACTAAAATCAAATTCAAAAATCAAAACCTATGCACTGTATAGAGACAAGTGTACTTGGTTGTATACTCTTGGTATGCTGTGTATACCATTTTGTAACTGTAAAATGCAGTTGAAATTATGAAGAGCAGGTGTAAAAACAGGTTGACTTCAGTGATGGAGATTAAAATAGGTAGATGAGAGATAGCCTTTTAAGTAGTAAAATACTGTAGGCAAGGGTCAGTATGTCCTCCAGAGTCTTATAGCTTTAGAACTAACCATAAAGCTTCTGTTTCCAGGACTACCCAGTGGAGACTCCCATACGTTACATGTCTCTTGGAAGCTGACAAGCATGTGAGCAGAAAATTCATTTTTATCAGCTTGTACTGCTGATGTAGATGTGGCTTGTTACAGGGAGAGAAAAGGGTGCACTATTCAGAATACTGACAAAAATCTTTCAGTTTTTATTAAAGTCCTCTAGAAGTAAAGACTCCAATCAGCTGTACCTTTACAGGGCATTTTGAGACGTCAAAACCAACCCCTTTTTCCACTCAATTCAAAAGCTTTGCATTCAGCAAGTAATTTCAAAGCCATAAGAAAATTATGACCTGAGTGTGAAGTTTCACAGATCTCTGGTTGGAAAGCTCATGAAAGGCCATAATCACAGTATTTTTTCAGTGTTTCCTGCTCCGTTGACAGTAATGGTATGCCCTCCCTAGGTGGTCAAAAGAGGCAGGTTCCACTTTTCTGGAAACTGTTGCCTGTTCTTTAACTCCCACAGTAAGTGTAGCTGAATTACTTCTGCACTTAATGACCATTGAAGTAAAAAGCTTTAAGGGCGGATGAGAGAAGTCTAAACTGTAGCTATCTTGCAATGTAACATTCAGCTTGTGCTCTTTTTCTTCTATCAGAAGGGCATATGCAAATAACAGGTATGATTTATTGGTGGAAAGAATGTGCCTCTGAAAAGCAGAAGCACCTCTCTCTTTAAATCCAAGATGTTTTGGTCATTTGGAAAACATGACAATGCAAAGGGGAAATGTCAGGGCAACTTTACTCATGTCCATGTGCTTAGCAATATCTTGCCATTCCTTAGGTTGGGCAGTTTCACAGACTGGATAAACAATATATTCTATAGGATTTGTTTTTTCTGGTTCTGCAAATACAGTCTTCCAGACAAGACTACAGCAAATGGAGTAAAAGCCTCAGGTGACAGCAATACCACAGAAGATTCAGCTGAGTCTTCTTGTAAACAGCAAGAAAGTAACAAAATTATTCCATAAAATGTGAGCATTTCAAGTTTCCTCTCTGGACTGTTTAAGAAAATGATTGAAAGATGTGAAAGCATACAGTGAGTCAGCTCTTCTTCCAAAGCAGCATTCATTAAGCACTATCGTCCTGGATTTATAGATCAAACACTAATCTGGTATTAAATTGTGTATTTGAATATGTAGCCATGCTACTCTAGGACTAGGCTGTAGTTGGATACATATCAGGTAAAATGTGAGAGGAAACAAAAGTTCATCCTGTGTAGTAAGAGAGAAGACAATAGTATATGACAGGGAAAGAAAACTGCATTAATGAGACACATATTTCCCGCAGAAGGAACTTGGAACAAAACTATGCCTTAGACAGCAAAGTATACAGCACAGGAGATAATTTTGGCCTCTGTGCTAGCAAGGGTGCAGTAAGTGGATTGATTCAGGGTGCTTCCTGGTCCTGGACAGGACCTTTCTTGGATGCTTCCAACTCACAGGGCAGATCAGTTATCTTGCTTTGCATCTAACAGTGTAATGTCCCAAATCTAGTGCTATTAGGTACTGTTTCTTGTCCCTGTCTTACACTCCATTACATGCTGCATCTATCACAGCTATACTGATAGTTTATATTTATTCTGATGGTTAAGTCTGAATTGTTAAATGGATGCACATAGACAGCTGGAATAATTTTTAGACAAAATGTTAGCAGTGGTGCATAACGTATTAATACCTCCTTAGTTTCCTCTGCATCGTGTGTTCTGGGATTCTGATTTTGCTTTGGTTCTGAGAACTGTGCTTACTCTGGAATACGCTTGCTAATCCTTCATAATGGCATCAGATATTTAAAGCTAAAATGGAAGTTCATGGATCTGTATCCCCTACAAAGAATTGTTTTACATAATAGAAAGTACTGTCAGGGAAAACATACTCTTTCTTCCAGTAGCTTGCAAATCAGAGGAAATAAACAACCTTATTAATTTTAGGAATCTTATTATTTTGCTGAGCAGACAGTTTCCTCCTTAATACCGTAATTTTAATGCTTTGCCAGACCCTGATCGAATTGTTTTCCTTAGATTGGATAGATTTCTTTTTTTCTCCAAGAAATTTTTACATTCTGGCAAAAGTTTTCAACAGTGCTAAATAACCTGAATGTGTACTTCCATGAGTGCCCTTGCACAGTAAATTGTTGTGGTAGTGTAAATATATTTGTGTTACTTTACCATCTGCTTGATAGATAATGTAGTAGGCAAGATCAATGCCTAACATTATGTCAGTAGAAACCTTGACGTAATGTAGATATGATGGCCCTGCAAAGTACTTCCTAGGGCAAGGACATGGCATCTATTATCTTTCATCAGCCGATCTACAGAGCCCCTCTCGCTTTGCAGCAAGTCACACCAGGGATTTTCTTAAAAGAATGATGGACTAATTTCTCCCTGACAATGTCCCGGTAAGGACAGCAAGGCATGCAGGGGCTAAATGGCATGATGGGTTGTACTTACACCCTCAATAGAGCTGTCTATATGTGGCCCTACACTACCAAATGTAGGAGTGATTTTAGTGTAGGTGATTTTAGTCATGAGGCTGCATAGGAGGGATGGGGAAGAGAAAAGGAGGGTGTATTATACATTACTGTAAATTCCAGGCCAGCAAAATCATTAAAAATATCATAAGGACAATAGAGGCAGGGAAAATGTCACTATTATAAGATAGTTCACTATTTAAGGAACACCCTGGATGTGTGTTTGCATCTTAGAGCATTATTTGGTAAGGCAGAGCATGGTCAGTCATGGTGTTGCACAGACACTTCAGGAATGAGCCTATTCTCTGGAGAATCAGAGCCAGCTTTAGTATCCGTGGGAGCAGTGAATCCCAAAGGACCTGCTAGTATCATTTTCTTTCCAAGACCAAGACCTGGTAGTTAGGTCATAGGTTGGACTTGATCTCAAAGTTCTTTTTCAACATGATGATTCTTTGACTGTTGGGATGAAAGTAATGAAATTTGTGGGGGTTGGACTAGATGATCTCCAAAGGTCCATTACAATCCTAACTATTCTGTGATTCTGTGAATTAGAAGGCTTCAAACTTAAAATGCTGCAAAATTGTGGGGAAAACGCCACAAGATTTTTACCAAGCTGGATCCAAAGAGAAAGAAGACTCATAGAAGCTATCCATTTTCTTGAATATTGCTGGATCTTTTAACAAACCAGGATGAGAATGCAATCAACAAGGTTTTGTAGGCAGTAAGCAGGACATAAGGGTGGGCCTTCCTAAGAAAACCTTCTTCTGAAAAAAAATGCGTATTTCACACCAGACTGCAGCAAGGAGGGGAATTCTCTGACAATTATTTTAAAACTGAATTTAAAATAATGATTCAAACACATTTCATTATATTAATCATATATATATTAATTACACATAATTGATACTATACTGTAATTGAAATCAAGAATTCAGAGTGTGGAAAAGACTGGTAGAAGATACAGACCAACATGTGTTAACCATTCTGGCTGTCTTAGCTGAAATAAAGAAATTGGCTAGAAATAAAATGTTAGAGAGAAAAGATACAACTTTTGAGATATTCTTCATGACAGAAGGAAATTAGAAATTCACAGTATCCATTGGAAAGGAGGAATAAGTGGGTATGCCTCCCAAATTACAATGACTGGGTCTTTTTTCTCCAGATAGTACTCTATGACTCAATAACAGACTACAAACTTGGAAATAGAGATTGATGAGGCATCTGATAAGATGAACTCTTTGAAAAGTATTTGACAATTGTATTTGAAAATTACAGGATTACTTATACTCAAGTAATTTCCTTAGATTATCCAGTCCCAGAAAGAATGAGGAATAAATTTGCAGCAAAAGATAATACATTGCAGAAACTCTTTAAGTCCATCACAGTAAGCAGCCAGGAAAGTGCACACTGAGCCCCTTATTACCAGCTCAATTCAGAGATACATGTCACTGATGGCTTACTACTCAAGGTAATAAAACTATGTCAGTGCAAGTATTACAGCAGGCTTCATGAAAATATGTGGAGGTCGCATGGTATAGCCAATTGTAAAAGAGAGAAGAAAAATACGTGGAATATGAAACCTGTAAAAATTAGTAAAGTGGACAAATGCAGTTCCAGACATGTGGAAGCCAAACCCTGAACTGTGTACATTCCAGCAAAGATGATGTTATGGTATTGTGTCATTAGGATGAAATTACATTAGTAGAAACTCTAATAATGAATCATGTCACAGCATACCATAAATCTGCATTTGTCATAGATAAAATATTGTAATTGATATGCCTGCTAACAGCTCTTCATAGTTGGTCATGATTAAGAAAAAAAAGGTGAGGTTTGAAGAGTTGACTGAGAAACATACATTCCCAGATACTACCCACTACACTGTTTACTGTGAAGTGCAGTAATAAAAGAGCTAACAGGTTTTCCCTTTAGTTTAGTCTTTGGCAAAGGATCACAGCTTCATTATGCTGAACTGTGCCTTAAAATTCAGACCATCCCCAGGAGAGCTGTTAATTAACATTGAATTAGAAAGATTTCTTTTAAAAAGACAGCACAAAAACATAATTGAGCCAAATTAATTTAAAACATTGAGATTAAATTTAAGTGTACAACAGCAAGTGGTATTGTTACAGAGGAACCTGTGAAACACAAGCTTTTTAATTCCAGTCTTTCGGGAAAAAACTGCCATTTCTTCCCTATCCTTCATGGGCAATATGAAGGAAGAATATGTAACAGCAAAGTAAACAGTTAGTGGAACAAGGGTAGAAATCTGTTTCGACCAGCTCTCACATGGAAAAAGGAGTCAGGAACTGCAGTGAGCAGATGGGATGAAGTGCCTCTTAGGGATCTGATCCATCGAACATACTCTTGGAAGGGTTCTTCAGCTCTCTCAAGTTGGCTAATATTGAAAATGCTTGCCAAATAGAAGATTGTAATACAAAAATGGAAGGTTAAATATTTTTCTTTTAATGTCAAGGATAGGCTCACCATTAAGAGTGAACAACAACTAGGTTCAGAGGACCATAGGTCCACAGGATAATCCAGCTGGAGGAGAGAGGTCAGGAGGTGCCTGATGCCAGCCATTTTTCCTGGCAGAGTCAGGCATGAGGCCAGAGCAGGCTGCTCAAGGAAGGATGGAGCCTGCAAAGCCTGTGGGCAGCCTGAGCTGCTGCTCATGTGTCCTCCTGAGGAAAGGTTTCCAAATGGCCAGTCTCAGGCTCTCCTGCCCCTCACCTGCCCACTGTGCCCCACTGAGAAGATCCCTACTTCTGAAAGTCCCTCACAGGCACTGGAAGTTGCTCTTAGATGCTCCCAAGGGCTCCCCTTGCCCATGCTGAGCAAGCCCTGGAGCATGAGCCACTGCAGGTAGCATTGGAGCAGTCTGGGAGCCCATGGCACATCCTGCCTGGGTCATGTCCAGAGAGTCTCTCCCATCTGCTGTAGAGTGCACAGTCCCATTTGAACTGTGAGTTCAGCTATGGGTCTGCTTCCTCAAGAAACTTGAAAGATCCCCATATTCATCTTGTAAAGACTGAAAATTCAGTGGGGAAAATAATAAAATCCAATGTGTCGAAGTAATATAGAAAGCTGTATTTTTGTAATAGTATTAATTCTGTGCATATATAGACGTGTCGTGGTACAACTGCTGAAACCAGCACAACTTGTATTTGAGGACTTGGAAGTACCTTGCTGAACAGACCTAAAATTATCATACCCTATCATTTCACATGACAAATATCATCTGAAGCACAGAGGAATTTAAAGTCCCATGTTGCAATACTGCAGCCCGCAGACTATATAAGAACTGTGAGATGATACAAAAAGATGGCTCAATGGACTTCCTACTGAGAACGGTAAAAAAATCAGCATTCACTTCAGTGAAGGGTGGGAAATAGGCTGGAAGGAATTTACCTTATGCAGGTTTCAGGCCAGCTAAGGTGACATTCTCATGAAAAGAAAAAACAAAACGACAAATGCAGCAGCACTGTGTCTGTTCAATGCTGAAAGAAAAGCCACTTAACAGCCAAACAACACAAATACTGCAATTAATATAGGTTTTGGCTGCAACATGTTACACAAAGTTGCACATTTCAGAATTTTCTGTAGCTTGTGCTCCATCTGACACTGATTTTTCTGTTGTGTATCAGTGTCATCATGTGTAACAGAGGTCTTTATTATGGTGCTGCCGCCCAAAACTATGAAGCAGAGAAAAATTAGCAGTGTGGGTCGATTTTGCATGTCCTTCTCAGGTGTAAAATTATGAAAATGGTGTCTGTGTGAAAAGGTGAGTGCTGATATGAACAAAGGTGATGAATCCATAGGTAGCTTTCAAAGGTTTATCCTCAGATTATCTTGATTCGCACACAGCTAGTTTATAATGGCACAATAGAAATTTTGTTGTGTGATGCATGCACAGCAAAGTCAGAGAAGTGTATGAATGAACAATGACATTACTGGGGACATGTATTTACACAACCTTCAGGTGCTCAGCATGTGCATTGCACTTCTTTGTGTTGAGGTTGGGAAGTGTTAAAAGGCAGCTTTTAACAGAGCGCAGCTAACTATAAAATAATCTGGTTTGTAGCAGTCTACAGACCAAAATTTGTCCTGTGGCCATGGCACCTATGTAAAGAGATTGAAAGAAGCAACAATGGGAGGTGCACATGAGCCTGAACAAACATGACAGGGAGGTTATGCAGCTGCCTGCTGCTGCAGTGGCACCTATCAAAAAAGCACTGGAAGGTAAGTTTGTAAAAACTTAGATCCTAATAAGGGCACCCGTGAATAAATTTAGTGTCCCAAGCATCTTAGGCTAAGGGCTCACGTATTTCACTTAATGGTGGTAATGAATGAGAAGGGACACACTTCCATCTGCTCAGTTAATTTAGTCCTGTCTGTTCTTTCTTGAGAGAGGCTCTTAGGGGGGCTTTTGACAAATATTTGCAATAAACAGGCAACCAAGTAACATCTTCAGAGGGCACTAGTGAGCCTCTCAAAATGCTCCACTGGCAGATATATTGAGGGGTAAATTGTTCCACCAATATTTATGTATTTCTGTATCCAACAATTTCACACACCAAATCAAATATCACTTTCCCAATTTACATAAGAAGATGATCATGATCTTATTTTTGGTATATTTAGTATCTATAAAAGGGTTTGGAAAATTCCCAGATCCATCTCCCAGTTCTTGTCATTAGTGAATAAAATGCACACTTGGCCAAAATTAGATCATTTGTCTTAGGCAGTATGAAGCTATTTGTAGATATTTTTCTTATGTGATAAAACTGAAAGCTGATACATTTACTTAATTAGTTGCATTGCACTTTACTTTCCATTCTCTTTCCTGTTGTTGGACAGGTGGGCGATATAAAATTGTGCAGCAAATCTACTCATTTTTCCTTTCTTTATGAAACTTTAAATTTCTTCAAATTAAATTATTTTATTTAGTATAATATTATGCAAAATGGCCTTATAACAATTACCATTTCCCAAATTTAAAATGCTTTTATGGTCCTTGTGAAATGTAACTTCATAAAAAAGAATGCTTTGAGAGCATTGAAGTTGGAGGCCCACAAATTAAAGGTCAGAACTAAAACAAGATTAAAATTAACATGGAAGTAACAGATAATGAAACATGAACAATTCATTTGTTATTTTTTTTCCCCCAAGAAATATTTATATCCTTTGTTAAAGAGTTCTTGGAGGTTTTAATGCTTTTGGTTTGAGTCCTGCTTTTTCTTACAGTTTTGTAAGTTATTGAAGATGACAGTTTAAAAACAGCACAAGCAGTACAGAAACTCACTGGAACTTTCCTGAGAACAGTTATTTTTATTTATATGTACATCATTCAATGGAAAATTACCTTTATCACAGTAGATTTTATCTATGGTAAAACCCAAATTGTTGATATTAATGGTTTTCATATTTTGTTTTGTATTTCCTTTTGCTTATTATATGGCACATTAAAACAAATATTCATTTGTCAAATAGTTACTTGGTGTTAATGCAAAAACTGTAGTGCTGCATCTTGAGAAAAAAAATCCATTTTATATTAGAGAGTATTTCATATGTAATATGAAAGTACTGTGAATTCTTAGAATGATGAAAATCTTGTAACCCAGTGTGTTGTTGTTTGAATCATCTAGCAGTGACATAATTAAACATTCACATCTCCTCACATTTCAAGTAATCATTTTTGATTGCTGTGCGTGCTGAAAATAGGCCAAATAGCATGCATTGGTGGTGATTCATGGTCTCTTTCTCTTACACAAAAATCCATGCAGATGGATGCACACATTTGCACACACAAACTTGCAACGAGGTAAACAGGACTGGTCAATGTTTACGTGGACCTCAAGAGCAGGAAACAATTTCCTAGATTTAACTACCAGTTTTAGGGTTTCTAGTGCTGATTATTTATTTAGTTACCTTTTTAATTATTTTCCTCTATGGAGTAGTATATTTAAACACAGGATCTAATTGCAGATCACATAGGATTGCTATCAATTTTATTTCTCTCTCTTCTGGGGCAAGACTGGGGCTTTCTATTTTTATTAGAAATAAGATGCAAACCAGAATACATACCATGTTTCTATTTTACCATGCGACTCTGTTTGCTGCCTTTTTCCTTTGCAAAGTCACCCAGAAAGAATAGAGATGATATACTTGTTAATAAGTACAAGCAACAGTTCCTTGTAGACAGTAGATTAATTAGAGCGCTACTGTTTATTTAGTAGTTCTACTGAGTCATAGTGGTCTTTGCAATGGAAATTCTGCAGAATACATACAGAATAAGACACTGGAATTGCAGAAGATAAATTTCTCTTCTTCCAAAATGTGTTTAAGGACAGTGTCTTTACACAGCTGACAGTCTACTCCAAGGTGATACAATTTTTTCATGTGAGCTACCTGTTTTTACAAAAGGAAGCTTTGCACAGCTGGTTTTCATTTGCCCTGTTGGTATTTTAATATCTGTATGTTTCAAGAAGATTTTGTATTTTTAACTCATTGCTGAAAACTTGTCAGAATAAACTGCTTACAAAGCCATGTACCAATTTGCTGAAAAAAGACTGAAACAGGCCTGTTTGGAATCTCTATTTACAAAGTGATTTAGTGCATTAAAGCAGAGGGCACCAGCTTCTTGATGGCTGTTGTTATTGCATTTCTCTCATATTTCCTCTTATGTTTGGCTCCTTCTCAGGTATGTGCTTCTGGTAGAACTGGATCCCTTCTTTTAACACATGTAGGGAAAAAAATCCTACTGCTCGTACCATGGGGTTAGAAAAACACTGTGGAAAAAAAAGCACCTTCTAGGTTTTGTGTATGGCCTGCCTCACAGTATTTCCCCATTGCTTAATCAAGTCCTCCAGGGCTACTGCAATACAAGTAAGAAACAAAAATAATCAAGGGATTCTAGTACTTTGGGGTGTTGAGCATCCTTAACTTTCACTAGAAACTCGATGAATGTGACAGGATTAAGGCCTAAAGCTTTAAAAAGCCCCTGGTACAATTCAGTTGCTCAGACAGGGATTAAAACTACTGCAGGCAGTAGCAAAGTGGTAAATATTGACTCAGCAGTAAATAAAATCAGTTCATTGAGGTGGAGTGTACAATATGTGGTGGAAGAAGAGTCACGAGAAAGCAATATCGCTCTTGGGCAGATTAAACAGTGTACATCACAAACCCACATGCTGTTTCAGGAAAGTCATACTGTTCATAAAACATGGTGGCACTTTACACTCTTAACAATCTTTAAACAAGGAAATTGTGTGTGCTTTTTTTTTTTTTAATCTGGTAAAAATATTATTTTCTTTAGTTTCCAAACAGATGAAGTCTAGTACTAACAACAGCACCCTTTAATATGTTTTAAAAATGTGCATGTACAAATTATATTTCCTGTCCACAACCGTGTTAAAAAAAAAATCTTACGATTTTCTGTTTATAAAATGGAGGATGTTTCAAGACCATTCACTCCTATAAAAATATGAACACTTTATTACTCTATAAAGAAAAATATATTACATACAGGTGTTCAAGTGATGAGAAAGAGCAATTTTAAAAGCTTTTTTCAAGCTTTATCAAGTGTGTGGTTTGTTCCATTCAAAATCAGTAACTGGAATGCCATTTTCTACTCAGCATATAAGTCAACAGAGAATCTACCATCGGGCTGAAACATTTCATTTGTCTCAGCACAATTGTTAAATGTTATGTTTCTATAGCATTATGAATATGCCACTGAATGGTGGAATGAATGTGCATTAACACACAGATGAACACTCCTTCATTTGATTGCTCTTCCTTTCTCTTCCCTACTTGTGGAATAAAAACAGTATTTAAAAGGTAATATTAATCTTGTAAATGCAAGTATGCCTGATAGTTTAGAAACCCTGCATTTGTACATATGAATGCGAACTATGTTAATGAAATGTAGCAACCAGAAGAAGAAACAACTTGCGAGTTGCATACCATGAAAACTGCTGGCAAAAGAACAAAATACAGGGCTACCTCACAAAATCACTGTGAGATAAGGAGGAGTGTATGCATTTGAGGATAAAATTGTTAGTTCCACTGCAACTAGAAAGAACAATGGGCTTTTGTGTTTTGTTTTTCTTTCCCAATACTTGAATGCCTATCCGCTTAAGTCTGTGTACAGGTATAAAGAAAAACCAATCTTCTGTCAAGACCTCAATCTTCCTCCTAAGAGGTTAAAACCTAGCCATTAACAACCTTAAAGAGGTAACAGGTTGAAACAATAGCATAAAATCACTTTCTTTTTTTTTTTTAATTTTTTTTTCCTTTTTTCTTTCCTGGCTTGAGCGTATGCAATAGATTTGTGGACATATGCTGATACTGAATTTGGAAGCATACATATCCAAGTTCTTGATATAAACTTAAAAGGAAAAGTAGTGACTGCATTATACCTCAGGTAAGTTTCTTAGGGACACATATAAAGGGTGTCACCCTTTCAATCTTGATATGGAAACCCTATGCCATGTGAAATACCCCAGAGAATTCAAAACTTATGAAAAAAATATTCTTTACTGGAATAGACTGGCAGTATGACAATTCATTACATGAATATGGAGGCTACATATTTATTTACATACAACTTGACATTTCAGAGTAAACAAAAAAATAGTATTTGGTATTATGCTCAACATGAAATTCACAGTTTATAAAAAAGAAATATCCTTATTGAATAATTCAGAATTTACATAAAAAGGACAAATGCATTCTGGTAGATAATACTGCATAATGACCATTTCAACATCTGTTCATGTGAATTTCAAGTAACACGCTATATATCAGCGGACTAATCAGAGTTCAGTGCCAGCAGGTGAATTGTCAGCAGAACTTCTTTAAGGCTAGATGGGGCTTCCCAGGTCTACACAAGGAACTGACCAACCAGACAGCATCTTTGAAGGTGTGGAGAAAGCCAGGCTCAGTCATTTCCAGGATACTCACTACTGCACCATGGCACAAAAAGTCCCCTGTGCACATGAGACTGATGACATGTGAAAACTGACTGATGCATCTGAAAAGAATCACTATTTAGTATTTGCAGTAGGCTGAACAAGATCACTCTTAACCATGCACTGTGGAATCCACCAATGGATATTTTGCACAGCAGTCCCATGCAGAGTAGCCCTCCTGGCTCTCTCAGCTCTGCTGTGGTGCAGATCAGTATCCTGAGAGCAGCCTGCTGGAAAGTCATGGGCAGATCTGCCAGGGCCCCCCACCACTCTCGCACAAGAGATAAAAGTCCAGCTCAGCATCCTCAGCTGCCAGAGATCACAGAATATTTTATAAATACATAGGGAAGGAGTGGACAGTTAAAGTACTATCCAGCAGCCCTTTCTTGACTTTCTTCAAAAGTAGCTTCAGTCTCAGTTATGTGAAATGAATGTAAAACTCTATATATGAATGGAAATTTTAAAAGTCTGTTAATTGTCAACTGTAATTTTGCAAGCCTGAAGGATCAAATAATTGTCGACTTTTACCTTAAAATCAACTAATTATGATACTCTTAGCTGAAACCAAAGTATCACCAAAAGCCAAATAAAACCTGAATTTAATAAAATGAAAACATCTTTACTAATATCTTGTAAAAAAGGATACCAATCAGTATATATCTCCCTCACCAAGTAAAAGGTTATATCAGATCACTGAAGTGAAAGGCAATGTACTGCACTGTACAGGAGATGTAAAAGCAACATTAGCTGTTACAAAATGTCTTTCACCAAATGAAAACTGTACCCCCCCAAAACAAAACAAAACAAACAAACCCCAAAACCAAACCAAAACCAAAACAAAAACAAAACAAAAAAACCCAAACAAAACAAAAAACCAACCAACCAACCAATGAAACAAAAAAACCTCAACCAAATACCACTCTAACTTTCAAGCTACAAAAAATGAAACTCAGAGTACTGAAGACATGAATAAAGCAAGCTTTATGGAAAGAAAGGTTTCACAAAGTGGTCACCTGCTTAGACTCTCACTACTAAATGCCAATATTTATGTATTTATGCATTTCACATTTTCCCAAGATTCTGTGGTGTGTTTTTACTCTTTACACTGTTAAAAGTCACAAAAGCACAAGAGGACAATCAAGTAGTTCTTCAAGTGATTGCCAGTGTGATCACAAAGGGAGAACACCAGATCTTGAGGAGATCAGTAAGGGCTTTTCAGTCTTAACCTCACTAATGTCCAACTTTTTCCTTGTGTATTCACAAACCAAAGAAATCCTGTAGAAAGATCAAGGGCAGCAAAGACAAGGTCAAACAGTGTATGAGGTGGGACAGTTATTCCCAGCTGCAGTGCATTGGTTTTTTAACACAAAAAGTAAAATATAAATGTAAAAAAGTATCTTGCCTTCCTGTAGCTAATTATTAAGAAATACAGGAAGAGTACAACATTTTATACCATAGACAAACTCTAAATATGTCACTTAAAATGCCAGCTTCTTTCGAAGCTGCCTGTATATCATTGACATAAGCGGCCTCACCGCTGTTAATGAGTGACTCATGCATGTTTCTTGTACAGAATGAACACAAAGTATGTCATTGTAATTCTGCAAGTAAAAAAATTTACATATATATATATATCAATTTCGTACTGCACTACACTGACGAATATTGTTAATGTGGATTTGCTGTGCAATTTTGAATTTAGAAGAAACTTGTGGGAGTATGATTTAAAATTCTCATTGAGACTTTCCTTGGATACTGTCAGGAAAATATATGCAGAATTTACTAATGAAAAGTGTATATGCATATACTTGGTATTGCTTTATGAAGTATTTAAGGGCCTCATTGTTATTGAAAAAGTAATACTTTTCTCAATAATCAAAAAGCAGTAAATTGTTCACTTCCAAGCCTTTTTGTACATGCACAAATGCTGCAGTTCTGTCAGATTTTCAGAACAGCCATAGCCACTGTATGTTAAAATATTGGGAAATTATGGTTTTTCGTTTCTGACCTTCCTAATCTTCTGATACAGGTACTATTTCTTACAGTGCTCCATTGGAAAAACAAAGACTGAGTGAGCATACTCATTAGCAATTGTGAATGACAGGAGTCATCATCTTGTGAGAAGAACTGCAGCTCCTGAAAGGCTGTTTTTTAAATTCTTCTGAGTGAAAGGCAAACCAAAGATCCTCTTAAAAAAAGAAAAAATGTTTACTGAGAAGGTGAGAAAACATGTACAATGAACAAAAATTACATGAAGAAAACTGTTGTTGTAGCTGTTAGCCTTCTGAGCTTATTTTTTTACCTTTGAGAAACTGTCAAGTTTTAAAATTCTGACCTAAACCAACTTACATGTTTTTGTCAACAAGACAATGTATAAATACACTTTTAATTGTATTAAACCATTTAAAGATTTTCTTTTTAAATGCCAGTGTCCTACAATGCATTCGCTTTGACATTATAATAAAATATACAGTACATAACTTGTCAGCAGCTGAATTCACAGATGTTGCAGAAGTGAGAAGGGGCATCAATCAAACTGCAGGACACATGGCTGGTGTCTGTCCTTGCCATTCCCCAGGCTGAGAAGTGGAAGAAGCACAGCAGCAGTGCCAGGGATCAGCAATGAGGTGAGGTGTGAAAGCTCCTGCGCTATTGAACGCTGCTGACAGCAAATGTGGGAGGAGGAAGGTAGTGCCCCATTCCTGTAGGGATGGAAGCCGTGATAAGGATTTGTACACCTGATAAGTCATTACATAGGCTCTCACTCTAATCATAGTGGGAGAGCACAAGTTAATGGCCTTTCTTTCATAGAGTAACCCAAACATACTAATCTGAGTAGTGACAAAGGTCAAATTCACTTGGAAAGGAAATGAGAAGTTCTGTATTTTCTTTGCATATTAGCATGTTAGGGTGTTGCAGTTATATTTGTGGGGGGTTTTTTGTTTGTTTGTTTGTTTTGGGGTTTTGTGGGGGGTTTTGTTGTTGTTGTTGTTTTTTGGTTGTTTGTTTGTTTGGGGTTTTTTGGGATTTTTTTGTTGCCCTGAGTTTCTCCTCCTTGCTGATTTCTTCACATTCCTCAGACAGGGTCTGGGATTACTGTCTCCTGTTAGCCTGTTCTTTCTTTTGTTCTACTGCAAATCCTATGAGCTTTACACCTGTGGATTGAATAAGGCTTGAAGAACCAATATAGATCTGCAGCACCTCTGACCTCTTCTGTCCAGTGTATTCCAGATCAGTTCTTGTGGGAAGAAGTTCCAGCTGGCTGCAAGCAAAGTCAGAGCAGCTAACAGTGTGAGCCAAGAAGTAGCTGGTTGTGCTGAAAGTGCAAATGAGGGTTGTGCAAATGAGGGTCTCTTATTGTTTTCAGTGATAATTCACCTTCTTACCTTGAACCCAATAACAGAATCTCTGTTAACTTGAGGTTGATTTTTGAGATTTTGCAGGTGGGCAGGAGAATTAAGATCATTTATCAGTGATCAGCAATCCTTACAAGACTAAGATCACTATTCATTGGCAGGATCCTTTGATAAGCTTCTCGATCTCTGATAAGCCAGACAAAAGTGATTAGAGGTATAGGAGTTTATAACTTTCTTTGGAGGAACATCTATATACACAGATGGCCATACCTGATGATTTTTTCTTATGTCAGGAAACTTGAAAAGTAAGAACAATCTTTCTTTAATATGCATGAATTACCATCAGCAAATTGTATTATGGTGAAATGCTTATCAATCTGCTTTTTAAAGGATGCAAGGATTATATTTATTTAAACGATGTGTAAGACATAATGCTCAAAAGTATATGAGACTGACCTTGCTTATGCAAAGACCGGAAAGGTATGCATTGCCATCTACAGATACATAGTATCACCTTGTAAGTATCCTGGGATGTGGTACACGAAGTTATGCCTAACACCATAAAATTATTTTAATTTTGTATTATTTCTTGGAAGAGCTGGTGGGCAGGAAGAGGATCTAGAATTTTATACAGGGATAATGTTAAAATGAAAATTGATGTGGGACCTGTAATTTACAAGAGAAAACACTTGTAATGCTGAAGTTCCTATGAGAAATTGATGGAAGACCAAAAACTAGTTGCAGTGGAAATAAATATTATTAAGTTCTTTCAGTGTAGCGGAGAGAATGGCCACGCTGCCTCACAGCTGAGAGACGCCTCAACTTCGCGCACCTTTGGTGGTGAGGAGCTGATGAAGAGGTGCCCGGTCGGACGGGTCCGCCGGGCCGGAGGGCACACTGCCTGCCGAGCTCGGGCCTGCCGTGACCTTGGCTGCTCTCGTCGGGCCAGACCGGCCCGCGCTGACCCCGCTCCTGAGCTGCAGTGCTGATCCTGGACGGCTCCCACTTCCCCTCACTTCATCGGGACGGTGGAAAGCCCTGCTGCCTACAGCCAATCTGAGCTCCAAGCAAAATCTTGTTTTGTTTCCCAAGCCTCGGGGACCCAAGAGGGCTGTTACCACGTGCTTCCTCTTGTCATTGCCCGGTGGGAGGGCTGCGGCCGAGCTGGTGAAAGGGGCTGGGAGGGGACGCGCTGGGGATCACCGCTGCCGGCCCAGGCAGGCGGCTGGCGCAGCGGCTCGGCAGGTTTCGAGCCCGCTCCGTCACCACCGCCTGGCTCCGGCGCGGCGGCAGCGTTTCCCAGCACTATTTTGACAGGAAAGTCAGGTTATTTTAACCGGAAAGTCGAGCTCCCCACAGCGCGGACACAACCCTCAGCCCGCCCCAGGCCCGGCGGCCGGGCCGGGCATGCGCGGCGCGCGCCCCGCCCCCGGGAAGCGCCNTCCTCTCTCTGGGTACGAGCTTCAGCGCTGCCTTGCAGTCGGGAAAGTGGCTGAAATCCTCTCCTGGGCATAGCTGGAGACCTTGGAATAGCCAGCCCTAGTGTTGTTGAGGTTTTCAAAGCCTGTTTGAATTCCCTGTCGATGTTTGCTCTTAGAGCGGAGAGAAAACGCTTGAATGCGTTATAAAGACCAAAGTCTTTCTTAGCTTGCGTTTTCCTTCCTTTTGCTCTTGTTTTGTAATCAGACTTCTGTTGTGCTCTTCTTCCCACCCCCCCCTCCGCGCGGGGCTGAGGAGGAATGAAATCAGACGCAGCAAAGTTCCTCAGGGCATCACGATGGGGTATTTTTAACCTTGCCTTTTATGGCTGCCCCCAGCTTCAGCCTGGTGTGCTCTCCAGATTGATAAGGGAATGAATGATAGACGGAAATGCAGGAATGAGGACTTGTTTGCTGTCCCATCTGATGTACGCAGTTAAATTCGCCTGGCTACTTGCAGCTCCGCTCCGGGGTAGTGGAGCAGAGGCTCTTCCCCAGGGTTAGGCTGGCTCTGCCGAGTCTGTCTGCCGCGTTGTCCGGCCATGTCCTTGCTTCCTATAAATAAGTTGGTCTTGGAAGATATCTTAAACTACTGCAACTGAGACTTCAGGTACCAAATTGTGCCAAACTCTTTAATTCTACATATCCAGAAATGTCAAAGACTCACCTGTGGTGGGAAGCCGTTTAGTAAGAGGCAAGAAGGTCTGCTTTACAGAGAAATGCTAGTAAGCTTTCAAAATACGTTGTCCTAAGTTTTGGTGACTTTCTTTTTTGAGGGAGTCATTCATGTCACTAGAATCACTTTCTGCCTGTTACAGCTGAACTTATGTAAAGTTTTGGAAGTCCCCAGTGGATAAGAAGAGTAGGAATCTCTTCTCGAAGGGAATGGAATGGTTGGGGAGTGTAATTTTTGTTTTTTGTTGCTGTGGTCTCTCTTTTGGAGGAGCTATTTTCATATAAGTATAGTGTAACAATGTTTCCCTGACAAAAATGTAATAACAGTATTTCCTATAGCTGCATTCATCTTGCTTTCATTATCCTTTTCCCTGGAAGGTTATTAATGGATTTCTTTTCCTCAGATTTGAAATGGCCGACAGAAATATCCTCGACTGCTTCAGGGCTGGTTTTGTTGTTGTTACTGATTCTGTAATGCTGTGTTAAGTTAACGAGATTGCTCAGAAGGATTAAGAAGTGAAAGGTGCTGAAGCTAATTTCTGCTTTTTTGGAAAACAATGTTGGACTCTACTTTTAGAAAATCCAAAAAAAAAATTGACCATAGTTTTTCCCTCTCTGAAATTATGACATAAGCATTAATAAGTATAAATGCTATTGAATTGTATTTTAGGAATGGAAGAAAACCCCAAATATGTCATTCCACGCTACCAGTTTTTGTGGCTGAGAACATAGGAGTTGATACTTCAGGGTTACGGACTGTACAGGAGAGACAAGTTGTCCTTGTCCAACAGGAGAACTTTGTAATTTAAAAATTTTTTTTAGATAAAGTGTGCTTCAGGATATTTTCTCATAGACAACACAGAATATTTAAGATGAAGTGTTTTAAAATATTACAGTTTTAAGCTAAAAACATCAAGATTCTTCTCTTAAAAGCTGAAAAATTTGAAACAAAATTAGTATAAAACTTCCTGTATCAACTGAATTATATACGACTTTTTGAATATGTGCAGTTGTGTTTTAAGGAGGTATTTCATATATTTGTTGTAATGGGAGGCACGTTTGTTGTTCTGACTTTTCTTTTTTTTTGATATGAAGTGTAAAGTGGAGCATGAGCTTCCTTGGAGAGAACACTGTTAAGTTTTTAGCCCCTATTTTATTTATGTGTAGAAAAAGGCTCATAAGCATCAAGATACCATAGGAAGCATGCTTGTTGTTTCTCTCTGAGGGCAGGTGATAGTAACGAATGGCACACTAAATCAATGAGGACCTGACCCTCAGATGTCACAATTTACCTGTCTTGTCTTTATGTCCTCCTGATACTGAATTATTTTATTTTCCATGTACTTGTCCATAGTGGAAGACATCCTTTGCTTTCCTTTGTTCATGTCAGATCTGAAATATTTGAGTAAATGTTTAAAAAGCTTGTGGAGTTTATCACATAGGATTCCTCTGAACTAGTTATTATCGGTGTTGTATTTAAGTTATTAAGTGGGTAACCAGCACTGGTACAATTTTTTTTTGCTAATTCAGTTCTGATTCTGTAAATTTTTTTTAATCATTGCTATTCTCCCCCACCAAAGTAGCAGAAGACTGGGGGAGGTGGGGTGGAATCTCTGTTAGCAAAAACAACTTTACAAGTGCAAGTCCCAAGACTGATAATGAAAGTTACAAAAGAGCAATTGTTTGTAGGGGTAAAAATATGTGAAAGAAAGATTAATTATATGGATTCTTTCAATGAAACCACAGTATTTCCTTGACAGATTTCCTCTGTGTGTGTGATTAAACTAATTCTGGACTTGAGACTTGCTATGTACAATTGATAGAACTGGGAACTGAATATCTGAAGTTGAAATGGACTTGGAAAATTGGGCCTGTGGTGGGGTTTCATAGTTTGGTCAAGACCACACTGAGTTTTCTAAAGATACTGGATTGCAGTATAAAAAGGCTTCCTGTTTTACAGAGTTTTTTTGGTAAATAGAAGTCATCTTTATGACTCAATGATACTGTTACTTACCTATCTAGAAAATACTTAATATTAGCACTTAGAATTCCCTGGATATCTGTAGTCCAGAAGATTAAGTGAGTTATCATAAGAGTCAATCAAGAAATTATACTGTTTACACCTCACCTGCTTCTTGGTTGGTATTTAGTAAAGGAAAGGGATTTAGTATGGAACCTTTTTTAAGAGTGCCTTTTAAAAAAATTTCTTTATAATATTTCAGTTAAAATACTCTGGACATAAGAAACTAATTATTTCTTAATTAATCCTAAAAAATGATAACATTTCTTTACACATCAATGAAAAGTGCAGTTTCAGTGAAATATGATTCTAAGCGTATGGCGAATCAATTTGGTATTTACGTATACTATAATACAGTTGTAGTATAATAAAAGTACTTTTGATAAATTAGAAAGTTGGGTTTTTTTTCCAAAAAAGATGAAATATTATTGCTTAAAATTTAATTTAGCATAATAGAAGAATTTAGTTATTTTAAATAAGATATTTAAGTGGAATACTTATACTAGTGTAAGTTCTGATGCAAAAGTGGGGATGGAGAGAGACCATACTAAAAAAAATAAAATAATTCAACAAGATACCATGCAGCTCATGGTGACTGCTTTGATTTTGAGCATTCTGTGCACAGGGCATAAAAATATAGCAATTATTGCAGTATCATCTGGTTCATAGATTTGTCTTTGTCTTCCTAGTGTATGTTCATCCCATATGTGCTTGAATGTGCTTATATATAAGTATCTTTATAAATATGCATGTGTGCACACGTTTGCTGTGTTGAGCCATGGATAATAGCTTCCCTTCATGTAAGTGACGTAGGTTAAATAAAGTTTACAAGTTGTCCAAGGTAATGTGTCAGCCCTTACGTAGCTGTAGCAGAAACTATAGGAAAAACTTTGTATGTCACTGTGTAGAAGAAATATGTCAAGAAGGTTGATTGTAAGGGAAATAAATGTGTTAGAGGTTCTATGCTATGTGAGAGGTCAAGGCTCCCAATTATTTGCTTTCCTTCTGTTGAGAGCAATTTCCCAACACCAGTATCAGATTGTGAGTTGTGTATGTCAGACTTTCCCTTTAGAAAGAAAACAGAATAGTTCATATAATCATCTATACTATTTCCCGTGCTCTTAAAGCACTGTTCTAGTCAAAATGTCTGTTATTCTTCTTCAAAGAAATATTTAATTTAGAGCTAAGAGCCAACATTGGATTAAAAGAATGGGCAGAATTTTTGTCAAAATCCACTTCTGCAGTGCCAAATCACATTTATTTTCACAGGCCTGGAACATCTTTCACTCCCTCATTTCAGGCTTGTTTGCTATGTCAGCAGCAAGTGAGATCCATGGTCCTGCAGCTTGAACTAGTTCTATCTTGTTTATTTCTGTAACAGAAGAACAAAGCATTGTTTAATAAACATTCCAAGTACATGACAATATCACGTTATCTGCCTGTCTTATTGTGCAAAGACAACTTTCTTGTAAATGTTCTAGGGCATTCTTAAGGTGAAAGGCTTTTGTGGTCTGCCAACATCAGACCAAGAAGTTCTACTTGCTTCAAAATCTTGTCTTAGGGTTTTAATATTATTATTTTTAAAAATTAATATATGTTTAGGAATTCTTTCACCATTCAACTGTGTGACAGCATTTTGTGCCCTGCCCCTCCCTCCCTTCCCCTCTCATCCCCACCAAGGGCCAAGTAATATGGGTAAGCAAATATATATATATGTATACAAAAATATAATGTGTGTGTTTTTATATATATTTACACATACAAGAAATTCTTATATTGGAATCATTTGCACTTTGCTTAGAAGACTGGAATTGCCGTTTTTCTTAGTTACCATTGCTTACAAAAATGCACTTTTATTGGCTCCTGTAAAAATGAAGATGAGTGGCATGTGAGCTATCATGGACAAATCTCGCAATGAAAGTTAGATGAAGTGACTGGTGGGCAGAATTCATTTGTGTTGTGTCTGAGACAGTCCTAGGATATGGAAGATATTTCTTACTCCTGAGTATAGCCTTCTATTATACTACACTAAAATACCTCTGCAGTGAATAAAAAATATCTTAAGTGTAAAATTAGCCCAGCAGTTAATTTTATACACGTTGTTTAGAAAACCGTCTTGGTAAGATACTGCTGCTTAGGAACCTCATTTATAGCTGGAGAGTGGGCTCCAGTGAGTGTAAGAGGATCTGACGTCTCTGGACATATACAGTCTAATGGATGAGTTGCAGGGGAGGACAACAAAGAACCAATGGAAGGACATCTTTGGAGAAGGGGAGTACACAAGTTTCCCTCCTAAGGTGTCTGGTCAGTGTGAGGAATAATGAGAACGGTAGGCAACAGTAGAAAAGGGAGCCAGTTGCAGTTTTATTGCCAGAAAATGTAGTCACCTTCTTCTTCAGACACTTTTTCCATTGCAGTATAAAACTTCCCTACGCTCTGCATCCCTTGCCTTTTGTCTTTGAAATTGTGGTTCTCCTGCAGGCAAACATTAACTAAACATCAAAAATAACCTCCAAGTCATCATCCTTCTGCTTGGCTGTAGTTATGTTTAGAAACCCTTTGAAAAGCCTTTTCTTTCCCCTTTCTGTGTCTTTGGGAACAGATCAGCTCTTAGTAGTTTAGGAGCTAGCCAGTGGTTCTGCAGCTTATTGGGCGTTGGGAAGCCAGTGTGACCAGGTATGATCTAATCTGTTTTAACAGATTCCTGTTCTGAAGTGATACCTTTTGTTCTCCCAAATGTCAGTCTTTTCAAGTAGTGTGGAGAAATACCAGAACATAAGGTTGGAATGATTATATTTTTCTTCTAAAAACCAGGTTTTGAAAGGGCACTCATCTTACCCTCACCTTCTTCACAAGTGCACTTAAAATTGATTGTTAGAACTGAGAACTACTAAGATGAGAAGATACTCCCCATGTTTTTTTCAGATAGTTTATCCCATTTGACAAACTTTTACTTTAAACACATGGTATATGAAGTTGTTGTTATTGTTATTAAACATAAAATAATAGCTATGTTTAAACATAAGAGAGAAGGAGGTATAGCTTCTTGGTTCATATTCATAAAGGGGACACCTTCAGGAAACAGCATGTCTAGGATACTGTAATACTTCTTTAAGCTACTCTTGTCCATCGTAGCCTGGGTTAGCAGGAGCTATCCTGGGTTCTGGGTTTTGAGCAGCACAATAGGAAAGATACAAAACTGTGAGGGAGCATCCAAAGGACACAGTGTAGGGTCTGGAAGGGAAGCCATATCAGCAGTGACAGCCTGGCTAAGAGGAGACTGAGGGGGGACCTCGTGACAACCTATGTGACAAACTTCCTCACAAGGGAAAATGAAGGGACAGGACTGATTTCTCTCTGGTGACCAGTGGCAGGACTCTAGAGGGTGGCCTGAAGTCATGTCAGGGCAGGTGTAGGCTGGATATTAGGAAAAGATTGCTCTCTCTGAGGCTGGTTGGGCACTGGAACAGGCTCCCCGGGGAAGTGGTCACAGCAGCAGGCTGGGAGAGTTCAGGAAGTGTTTTGACGCTGCGCTTGAGCATGTGGTGTGATTCTTGGAGCTTCCTGTGTAGGGCCAGGAGTTGGACTCCAATGATCTTTGTGGGTCTCTTCCATCTCAGGATATTCTATAATAACTGTTTTAAATCTTTTTTCCTGATGCATTGATGAATATGCTGATACCTCAAGTCTCTAATGTATAGTTAGTAACGGAGTTTATAATTACTAACAGTTCTTTCAGTTACTTATACTTACTTATAGTTACTTCCAGTGTTTGATACTAACAGAGTTCTTTCAGTCCAAAATGTCAAGTGTACTGAGGACTTAAAACTGATGGAGTTATTGATCTCATTAAAATAGTTACTTTATGATTTACTTGCATGATCTCTGCTAGTGGTAGATGTTACTGTATATGTTGGCCCCTACTCACTATGATGGAAGTATGGAGCTTTATATGAGGTTTAACAAGGCCAAGTGCAAGGTGCTGCACCTGGGCTGGGACAGCCCCTGTTATCAGTCCAGGCTGGGGGATGAAGGCATTGAGAGCAGCCCTGCTGGAAGAGTTTGGGTGTGCTGGTGGGTGAGAGGCTGGACATGACCCAGCCATGGGCACTCACAGCCCAGAAAGCCAAATGTGTCCTGGGCTGCATCCAAAGCAGCGTGGGCAGCAGGGGAGGGAGGGGATTCTGCCCCTCTGCTCTGCTCTGGTGAGACCCCACCTGGAACACTGCATCCAGCTCCAGCACAGGAAAGACATGGAGCAAGTCTGGAGGAAGGCCATGGATATAATTAGAAGGATGGAGCACTATCAGGAGATTAATATTATGAGAGACAGGGCAACTGAGAGATGTTTTAAAACATGGTTTATTGCCTTATGGCATCAGTCTCTTAGAAGGATGAGACATTAAAGGTGTTAGATTCTATGCTATGACATCAGAAGGCGATTAATTCTTAGTTTACAATGTCTTATATTAGTTTTTTAGCCAATCTGATACTTCTATGAAGTTTGCTAGCATCTTTTTACACTAATCATTAATTGCTTTGCTTTTCATGGCTTTGCCACCAGGCGTCATTTTCAACCAATCGTATAACCTTCACAAACTTATATTGATACATCTTAAACTTCTAATTAACTTTATAACAGATTCTCTTGCTAAACTTTAAAACCTTTGACTATCTTACTTAGCATACTGCTTTGCTTACATAATACGTATTTCTGTTTGCTTAAAACATAATTCTACTTAAACTACAAACTTACATTCTTGGTTTTTTTCTGTTTTACTTTTAATGCTCTAATTCTCCAAGCCTTCTGCAAGGCCTTAGGTCAGACATTATATCCATCTCTATCTCTGAGCCTGTATGCACAAGGCCCTGAGAGCTCTCTGTGCCTGCATTTCCCACAGAGCGCCTCTCCATGAGGAAGGGCTGAGAGAAGTTCAGTCTGGAAAAGAGAGAGCTTAAGGATTACCTTATCGTGGTCTTTCTGGTCCTGAAGGGAGCTTCCGAGAAAGACTGAGAGGGACTGTGTACAAGAACATGCAGTGACAGGACAAGAGGGAATGGCTTCAGACTGTGAGAGTTGGTTTAGATTAGATATTGGAAAGAAATTCTTTACTGTGAGGTTAATGAGGCACTGGAACAGTTGTCCAGAGAAACTATGGGTGCGTCATCCCTGGAAGTGTTCAAGGCCAGGCTGGGTGGGGTTCTGAGCAACCTGGACTAGTGAAAGGTGTTCCTGCCAGTTGCAAAGGAATTGGAAGCAGATGATCTTTAAAGTCCCTTCCAGTCCAAGCCATTCTTTGTGTTCTATCCTATGACTGAACATAGGTGGAGGTGGCATGAGGTGATTTCAGGCTTGTCTGTGAAGCTAGAAATGGAGAGAACCAGATGGGAGAAGTATAGTAAGTCTTTGAGGTGCTGATGAGGCCTAGGGGGGGCATGCACACACAGCAGGTGGGCTTCATACAGCCTTTGACACTTCAGTATTAAATACATTTTTAATAAAGCTGTGTCTAGGTTTCTATGTTATGTCTTTACATAGAAACACTTCTTTTTGTTTGTTTTTGTTTTCCTTGAAACTGCCTCTATACAGAACTCTAAATTCCAAAAAGTGGCTTCGGGAAAAATTGAACATGTGATATTTCTGAATAAACTTTTTCTGGTGAACTGTGGACTTAACCAGTGGGTCACCAGGTGAGATTGTTTTTAACTGAAGAAAAAAACGTTCTGTGACGAGCAGGTCTGAAGTTCATGTCATCACATCAAAATAATTACTTTAACATTTGAACAAAAATTACTACTCAATCTGCTCTTTTGGAATGAGTTTTCACTTAGATTGCTTTGGAACCTGTAGTTCAGTATGCCAGTTAGTAATAAATGCTGCTCTTTTGACAAGCAGAATTGCAGTGCTTGAATGCCTTGAAGCTGAAGGGGGAACTGGACAGGAAGGGGCTCAAAAACCTACCAGTAATAAGTGATCATAAATATATGGTTATATTTAGTCTGCAGAATTATAGACAGCATTTTCAATTATGAGGTGGTCCCTGGTGTTCTGCTGGTTGCAGTGTGATAACTGAATGTTGACTGAGAATGGTGAACACAGTCTTCTGGCTGAGACTTTATGAAGCATCACTAATCCTGTGTGGGGAAAAATGTCTTCGGACCAAAATCTCGATATTTTTCATTTTATTTATTTATTTATTTTAAGGTACATAATGGTATGATAGTCTAGGCCAGTCTTGGTAAAAGTACTCTTACTCTTTCATGTGAAACACCTGAAAACATGATCATCAGATTTCAAATTCATATGCCTAGCCTTCAGTTATTTTGCTTTTGTTTTCGAGTCCACAGTTTTTATTTAATACATTAGAAATTAGTAGAGGAGTTGGTTGTAAGACATGATCGCTTTTGTCAATGTATGGAAATCTGCCATCTTCAGGTTCTGTGACACTATTCTGCTCTTGAAGCTTTTAGTCAATTAAAATTTTGATCCTTTTATAATTCTCTTGCTAACAGAACACTTGTTTGTGCTTATTTTGGTTGCTATCCTTCTGGCTAACTTTTTCATGAGTGTGCATTCCTTATTCTAAGGAATTCCTTATTCTAAGACTTTCATCCTTGAATGCTGCTTTCTTATGCTAATTGGGTGATTCTCCTCTCCACAAGATTCTCCAGTGTTTAATCTTTTCCTCTGTTTTTATCTGTACTCAGTATCTAATAAAACTTCCAAGAAGATAGGAAGAAATTTTGACTTGAGCATTGCAGGACTCAATGAACTGGCTCTGTGAATGTGTAAGATATATGAACATACTAGTGACAATATAAACTTGAGAGAATAGAATTAATGCCAATAACAGGAGACTTAACAGGTCTGAGAGGACAGTTTTACTTCTGTATAACTACGCTTCATGTTGTTACGCTTTTGATTTTTGCTTGTGCAAAGTCTTCACTAAATGTTTTAGTAAAATTTTAGCTCCTCAATTCTTATTCCCCCCTTTCAGAAATTTCAAAAATTAAAAGAAAAATTTCTAAAGTCTATCTCCAATCTAAGAAATATATTACTTTTTCCTACTTCACAAGAACTTTAGTTTTTATGCTTCTACTTTTCTTTTAGGTGTTTTTGTATCTCCATTTTTTTTTGTTTTTTCTATCACAAACCACAGTTTGTTTGTTATACAAGTCTTACGATGCACTTGTAAGCATGGATAAAGAGCGATTTTCCACTTCTATTGCTTGGTTTTAAATTGCAGACATCTGTGTGTTCTCTGCAAATACCTCTTCTGACTGTATAGTGTTTTACATAGGATGCATGGACTATACTGTTTCATACTTCACTGATATGCTGTAAGTAGATAAAGCTTTACATATTTTGTAGTGGTTTTTTTTTTTTGTTTTCTTTGGGGTGTTTTTAATTTATTTTTTTTAATATACTTTAGGCATACGCATCAGGATGTGATATTGTGGTACTGGGGACTGACTTTGAAAGATTACAGATAATCCCTGGAGCAAAACATGGAAACATTCAAGTGGGATGTGTGGACTGTTCAATGCAACAGGGGAAGGTATGTAGAGCAGTGTTTCTAACAATGTTCCAGCAATGTCATGTTAAGCACCCTCTTAGGAATGTGGATACTTGCAAGTTAGGGCAAATATACTACAATGAATAGCAAAATGACTGATTGCTTTCTGTCTTGTAACCAGCACAGTAAATGTGAAATAGTAACCATAGTTATGGTAGATAGTTGTAGAAGATAGGTAAGACTGCATAGAAGGCTGTGGATTCAGGGCTACATTCAGGGCGAGAATTCGACTTAAAGATTACTAAGTTGGAAGCAAAAGTAATTTATTCACTATGGCTTTGCGCTACTGAGCATGTCATTGACATACTTTGACATGTTAGTGGCTGGCAGGAGATGAGTGCTTCCACAGAAATCACTTTCAGATCATCCAGAAGAATGACATCTGCAAGCAATTCTTGGATAGGGTTTGCTTTCTTGAATTCTTAGTTTTTGTTTTCTGTAGGTAGGTCTGCATCAGAAATGTTGTATTTTAGACAACATTGGGTTTTAAGTCCTTTCAGCAGAGCTTTTTGAAAATTTTCCTGTCAGAGTGAAAAAGAAATAACCAGTTAACTGTTCCCGTGGATGTCACAGTTATGTAACACCCCATTTAGATGTCAACTGTTGACCAATTCGGTAGGAACTCTGTCTGGATAAATGTTTGCTCATGTAAGAGGGATTTGTCAGCTTTCTGCTCATCATTACAAGCCTTATGAGCTGATGAGAGCTTTGGTTATATTCTAGTGTCCAGCTTGAGACAAGACCTCTGACAGAAACCAGTTTGTGTTTACATGTGAACACTGTGCTGACGAAACCCCAGCCACACCCTGTTCCTGCTTTTTAGCATTGAGTGATAAACTCTTGCAGTGGTAATGAAGGAATGCAAATAGATATAAGGAAATGTTCTTCTCTGTGTCTCTGGCCCCTCACAGCCATCATTTACCTGGGTTTCTCTGCTGGCTGCTGTTAACTAGAAGGGTTTTTTTTGAGTTCACTGAGCATTATTTCTCTAAATTTGCAAGGTCATCTGGATTGCATGGTACCAATTCTGTATGCATTTGAATTTGTCCTTGAATTGTAGACGAGCAGATGTGACTAGATGACACCGTAAGACTTACTAAGCTTCAGAATTGTTTCATTTCTTGAGTAGACCTGCAAGGTCATTTAGAGTCTTCAAGCTGGTCTGCTGTAAGGAAACTGGATGTGTTTCCAAAGTGCTAAAGTACTAAGCAGTGGATGGCTAGGAATTTGCTTATTGACCAGATAGATCAATGCATTTTCAGGTCATTCTTAAAATAATGGAATTTCTTCTTAGACATTCTTCATCAGTACTGACACACAGATTCCACTTTGGTTTGTCAAAATATAGAATTCCAGTGCTCTCATTGTGTCTTCATAGGAGAAGTACTCCAGCTCTCCGACCATTTTGGTGGCCCTTCTTTGGACCCAACCTGTCCGTGTCTGCCTGGTGCTGGTGACACTGGGTGTGGTACTCCAGGTGATGTCTCAATCAGACAGGAAAATCACTCCCCTCACCCTACTGGCCACCCTTCTTTTGGAGCAGTCCAGGACATGGTTGGCTTTCTGGGCTGTAGACAGACATGTTTTGCCAGCTCATGCACGGTTTTTTTGTCCACCAGTACGAATCCAAATCCGTGTCCACAGCACTGCTCTCAATCTGTTGTTCCCTAGTCTGTATTGATAGTATTGATTCTGGACCTTGCCCTTGGACTTGAAGTAGATGATGTTGACATGGTCATACCTCTCTAGCCTGCCAAGGCCCCTCTGGATGGCATCCCTTCCCTCCAGCCTGTCACCTGCTCTGCACAGCCTTGTGTTGTCAGGGAACTTGCTGAAGGTGCTCTTGATCCTATCATTATTGTTTCTGGCAGAGTGAACTCAGTGAAGATGCAGGCTGAATGGCTGTGGAAGCTTGTGGAAAGTTTTGGGGGGCAGAGGTTGCTCTGGATACTACAAGTTGAGCATTTTGGAATCCTAATCTTAGTTTATCTTTAAAACCCACTAAACAATAAAATAGGGAAAAAATGTCCACATTTGGAGAAAGGAAAAAAATCTAATCAATATGAGTTTATATAAATTTTTTGCTGTTGGGTGTGGAATGGAATTATTAGAGAATACAACACTAAGTGAGGTAGTTAAAGAGAATTAGAGAGGGTAGATACTAGTCTGAGATACAAAATGCCTGAAGAAACTTTTTCCTTGCAAATGTGACAAAATTATTCTTGGCATTTTTGGGTCAGGCTGATGTTAGTAGGATAGCAATTTATTTGACTATCTGTTCTTCTATTGTACAGGGTTTCTCTTAAAGCTGTGGATCTGTGAATTTTAGAATCTGTATGAATTGCTGCGTTTGTATAGATCTTAAGTACGATGGTTTAGTTTGGTTTCCTTTCAAGCTTTTGTGGTTGGTACTGGAATCAAAATGTATTTTATAAAGTGAAACTAACTTTCTTATTGTTAAAGGAAAACTGTGAATACTTTCTAAGTCAGAATTTTGCAGAAATAGAAAATCAATTGTTACAGCATATCTGTATATCTGTAGATGTTCACGTTTTAACGACTGTCACTTCAAGAATGCTGTATGTCCATTGTTCATGACCTGTGCAGACTCCTTAATTTTGGTAAATCTGTAGTTCAGGATATTTTTTGGCAACATTGCCGTATTACAGTTCTCTCAGGCTCTCTGCCTGAGGTCTTTAGCATAATTTGGCTTGTTTTGGCTCTTCCTAGCAAGTCTTCTTGGTTTGCTTTAATGTAGACACCTTGAGATCGAATACTAATAATTTTGTCTTAATGCAAATTTGAGGTGGGTAATAATCTGTGATGAAATAGGACTTTCAAACACTGACTTAAAAATGACCATATTGCAACTCTTTTTGGACTGTTTTATGTTAGCTTTTAGTAGCAGATTCCTTTGCAGTTTTCTGCATTGGATGTTTTCCTTGCATAATTTGGATCTTTTGAAATAACTTTTTGAAAGGGAGCCCATTCTAATGCTAGTGAAGCACACAAAAGTACTGTGATTATGTACTGGTTCCAAGTCTGAGAATATGAACTCTGCAGGCTGTCTTGAGTGTTTAAATAATTTAATATGGTAAGAGTATTGCTAATAATCTGATATTTAAAAAAAGTACATGTCCAGCTGTACTCTCAGTAGCTCATCGTGATTAAGGAGTAAATGGGAGATTGCGTTTTTATTTGACAACGCTAGCTTAGTGATTTTTGGTAAATGTCATTTTCTGTTTTCAAAAGGAAATATGGATGTGATCTTCAAATTTATCCACGAGCAGGGTTAAAAGTAAAATCAACCATTTGCATCTTGTTCTTGTTTGTTCAGCTTGTTTCTTTTATGTGTGTTTATTTACATATAAGTGTATTTTACTTTAGATTGCAGCTTCTTACGGAAAGGTGGTTTGTATCTTTGAGCCAGTTAGCATCTTGAAGCAGAACAGTAGTCATCATAATGTAAGTATTTCATCAGTCCTTAATTTATCTGAGCAGTTACAAGGCCTGACTGATTTTACTGGTTTATTTTAAAGCTGGAGTTTTTTTGATGTCTTCTTTTAATGGTAGAGTAAAATTGAGACATAAAGGTGGTTCTTGGGAAGTGAAAATGATGGGATAAGGATAGAGGCCTGTAATTTGAAATAGTTTTAAGGAAGATAGGCTTTAAGATAATGCTTCATATTACTTGCTTATGTAACCCTGCAATTCATAACCAAAATGTTCCAGAACTCAAGAAGACATATACAGCCCCATTCTGCCATGAGTAGCCATTAAAATAGGAAGTCCTCTTTGAACCATCCTGTGTAGTCTTTGTGTTTTGATGCATTCTACAGTTCTTGCTTTAACTTATGAAATTACATGCCCTTGGCCAAATTGTAATACTGAATTATTATACTTCAGTGTTATAATGGTGAATAAGAATAGTATTTATTGTCTTGGGGCTTACTTTGGTGACATTGGTTTAGTGATTAACATCCAGAATCTTCATTTCTGAATGATAATATGATTTAGGGTGAGTTACTTAACCCTGCTTCTTATATGAAGAGGCATATGGATATAATTAGAAACATTAGATTCTAATTAAAGTCAGTTTGTTGATATGAGAACTTTGACAGCAATTGCTCAAGGAGTTTCTGTGTCCCTCTCAGGGGTTTTGTCTCTGTTTGTATTAACAAATTGTTTGTATGACCATCTAGTGGATTCTCCTCTTTGTACTAACCAATTCAGTAATAAGATTCTTGGTGTACGTGTAAACTTGTGGTATATTATATATTAATTAAATAGCTAGAAATGAACACCTGTGTAATAATTTACATCACTGGAAAGCAGTGGAATGAAATTACAGTAAGGTGCGAGTTTTCATGCTCCTATGATCACTTTGGATATACTGCTCTTGTTTTTGGTCCATCCACCTCATTTTTAGATCTATCCTGAATGTTTTTCTATACTATAAGTGTAAGTGTAAACAGTACACTTAGTTTGAAACTTCAGAGTTGGAGTAGTTAACTGTACGCAGTAGAGGAAGCACTCACCACCCACAATTTGCTTTCAAATGTTTATAGTTGAAGAAATATTCTGTTACTTCCTTCTTTCAGTTGACTTTTATGCAATGGTTTCCAGCATATTGTACAAAATTATTGTAATATTGTCTTCCATTTACTGGAATGTTCAGGGTCTAAAAATCCCAAAAAACTCAGCTTTGCAAATACTCTGTTTAGGTCCTTATCTGCAGCTTCTTCTTACTGTCTTCTGCCAAACTTCTGAAAGACTGAGTTGTCATATTTTAATTTCATATCTATTTGGTATGACATTTTTGGGGCAGGGGATGACTACTTTTTAAAAAGTGTGTGAATTAAGAATGGAACCTGTTGGCTCCTAATATTATTTCTGGAAATGTTTTCAGTTTCTGCTATAAATCAAAACATCAAACCTTCGTGGTGTATTACAGAAGCAGACAAGATAAATATTTAGTGAACTTAATCCTCAGCTTGTTCTAGAGAGTGAAATAGTGATGCAAAAGCTAAAGATATTTGACTGTCTTGTTGTATATTAAAAAAAGAAAAAAAAGAGTGAAGGGGAAGTATCACATGTATTATCTGGGCCTTTCTGAACTCCTAATTCAGCAATAGTACAGATATCAAACACCAGGTACATTTACCTTGTGTAATTTTTGATGTATTTTCTTTGTTCCAAAAATAAAATCTTACTTCCTCCTGAAACACTTCTCTAATTCCAGTAGTGATTTTATACACTAATTTTTTTTAAATCTAAACTTTTAAAATAAAAAGTTAAAAACCTCTATAAGTATGGTCATATTAGTGAAAAGCTATTTTGTTTTAATGTCAATGAATCAGTTTTTATTAGTTAAGCAGTAACTTATGTTAAACATCTTCATAAAATTTTGAGCATGTAGTGAAGAGGTACTATTTATATTGTAAAAAGAGGACAGAGTAGAATGAAGCGTTTTCATGCTAATGTTTGTAAATACTTCAAATTTCAGGTGTTACGTTACCAGTGGCAGAAGAATGCTCAAATCTCACTGGAAGCCATAGCACATAATCTAACATGGGATCCCACAGGTATGAACAGATTAAAAGAAACACTTTTCTATTTGATACCACACCTAATTTTTAAATTTAAATTTTGTCATTCCTTGTGGACAAGGAAAAGGTTTTTGCGCTGTCCTAGCATGATAGAGAAGACCAAAGTGGAATGAAATACATCTTTTGTCACTTATTACTGGACAACTAACATACTAAGTGCATCTGTATGGTCTGACTTGATTATTCTTATCTGAGCAGATAAGAAAACATGGTTTAATGGTAAATATTTGTTGAGAAAGAGGATTGTTGGCAGTAGACCTAGGCATTTCTTATAGAGGATAACTAAAATTTGAATAATTTTCGTGGTTTGAACTGCAGATGCTCAAATTTACCAAGAAAAATCTAGAAGAGATTTTTCTGCCAGATTTTTTTTCTGCAGTTTCAGCTTTGCAGAACTTTTTTTCTCTCTCTCTACAAAAATCTATAGTTTGCTACTTGCTTATAGTTAGATTTTCATAAATATTTGTTCCAGGTACTCGACTTCTGACTGGTTCCAATTGTCTTCAACTTTGGTCCAATGTTCCTTTGGAAAACCCTGCTGACAATGACAGTACTGAAAGAACAGGTGTTGGACTTGGAGAGTGGAGATGTATCTGGCAATGCAAGTAAGAAATCCATTTAAAGACAAGTAATTCCCTTTTCTTTACTGATTCATACCTTTGAGATTAAATACTTAGTGTAGTTGAGTGAAATGCTATTGCATACTGTTACTTGATAGATATTATTGATGTGAGATAAACTTTAATCATATTTCTGTTGACTATGTGACATTCTTTCCTCTTACAAAATCAGTTCCAGTTGGGGTTTTGGGGCAGTTCTCCAGTTACACAGGGCACTAGTGAATTGCTGAGGGAAGGCTAATATTAAAGCTCTCCAATAGGCATTCTTACTTTTAGACGAAATAAGGTGAAAGCTATGTAATTGAAAACTATTGTGCTGGCAGGACTGATTAAAATAAGCTTCCTTCTATGTTCGGTATGAAAACAACTCTGCTGTTTGCTTCTCACGCCTCTCCCCCTGCTTTCACTCTTACTTTTTCTGGGTTTATTCTGGGTATTTGGAACAATCAAGATTGATACATTCTCTTTTCTGTGTCTCTGAATTCTCTTCTTGTATTTATATTGATTTTGATATTTGCATTCGTATAATGTACATTCAGAAAAGTTTTAGTTTAGTACTTAAGTTTATAAGACAATTTAAATCCTTCTGCCAGAAGCAGAAGGTGCAGGGGGGTGCATTGTTCACGTGGGAGCAATGTGCCATATGGCCGTCTCCTAAGGAAGTTTCCCAAAGTGGCTGACTGGGCTGACCTACCTGAAGTTACTCTTCGTGAAGTGTTTAGAATTCTAGTAGGTATCTCTATGGGTAGTTTTCTGGATATACCAGAAAAACATCAGTTTTATGATCCTTCAGTTGTTCCTTTTTTCTCTGTACTTGAATTTTTATCCATGATGTGTTTAAAAACTGAAGATCATCCAAATGATAACTGAAAAATGTTTCTTTGCATGTGATAAACTTTGTAAATACAAGAAGTTGAAGACTTACTCTATTTTTTGAGACATCTTTGGGTGCTTATCTCTCAGCCTAATAAGAGAAGTCAACCTGTTGACAGAATGCCATTGAGTATGGCTTTAGAATACTGGTAATAGTAGTCAGGATCATACAGAAAGTGCTTTTCCTCCGTCCCTTCTATAACGGGTTTTGCATTTGTATCACGTGTTGTCACTGGTGCGGGTTTCTGGGGTCCCCCGGGGCTCCCCGAGACTGCCACGAGCAGTCCTCAGTGACAAAACACGCTTCCAAGCTCGGCCCGGATAGAATTTGGCTTGGAGCGTGCTCTCAAACCAGCAGGGTGAAGAGATCAGAATATGAAGAAAGGCACAATTCCATGGTTTATTTCATGAAGGCATCCATTCTAGCATATCAAATGGTTAGGGTTTTTCAGGAGTTTTTATACCTTTAGAGGGTTTTACACTCTTCACCAGTAGCTGAGGGAATTGTAAATTCTAACCAATCCACGAGGGATTTTACATTTAAAGCTAGAAAGTGAACCACTAATATTGCAGATAGATAACAAGGGGTCTAGTAAGGGGGTCTGCATTCCTTGTCGGGTTCATCATTGTACAAGCAGTTTGTTATCTTTTATGCTGTGGTCTTCCAGGGGGCCTGCTCTGGGGACTCAAAAGGGCCCTCAGATTTAGGAACATCCTCTGCTCCCTCCACAATGTATCAAGATTTACAGAAGTCTTCTCAGCTCTCCACCTTTTTTTTCCTTAGTCAGAGATAGAGCTGAGTGTTGCCTTCTTTGAATAGTAGGTCCTGGAAAGGTCAACAGAACTTGCTTTTTTGGTATACCTTTTATACCTGTACGTCTTCTGGCATTTGTACTGCAATTAGATTTAGAATAGGTTTTTCTTGTAGAGAAGTCTGCAGGAAAGTTATTTTCCCCCTGCAAACACTTTTTTAATGCCTGAAGGAAACATTCCCAAATGTTTTCATATATGCCCCAGCAGGAGAATTTTGCTTAATCCTGGCTGGACTTCTTTGATACAGGGGTCTTGTAATCACTTGCTCTTTTGCTACACATAAGTGCATCCTGCTTTTGTTGGCCTTAACTTAATCTCTTTTGAAAGTTAGGCCTCAACAACTTGTTACACGTGTATTAAATTCAAGATGAAAATGTACACTATATCTTTGCTGTGTGATTAATTTTTTGTCTGTTCTTGTTGCTATTAATAAGCTTTGTTACTTAGCTCATAACTGAGTACTTCAAACCCTGTAAAAGAAGCTCATTTATTAGTACATCTAATTAAAGTAAAATGCTCCAAAAGTTAACCACATAATTAGGTTTAGAATATTTTGGTGTAGCATTTTATAGTAGTGTGACCCTTCATGTAAAAGCTACTTTCAGGTACTTTTAAACTACATTATTCCTTTTACACTGTTTTGTTTTCTTGAGTTGTAATTGTAGGAAATATGAGAAGTGGAGCTGTCTTTCAGAGGAGCTGGAAGATATCGTAGAACAGAGACCAGTTTGAGATCCATATAATTGTGAAATGGAAGTAGAGCAGTTTAATCTGTTAGCAGCTGCTCTTCTGCTCTGATATTTTTGAATATTCAGCTGCAAGATACTGGTTTTCTGGCTCACTACAGCCATGTGTTGTGCACAAGTTTGCATCTTTTGGACTTTAAACTTAAAACAGTTAAAACTTAACTGTTTCACACAACACAATACACACTTGTATTTAAGAATTAAAAAAGCTTTTATGCATTCAAGGAAATTAAAAAGCTTAGAATTCTATAAAAGTTGTTAATTTTTTTTTCTCTTTTTAATTGTCTTTATTCCATAGAACTGCTTCTCAAGTTTGTTTAATGAAATTCTCACCAGATGGAGAGTTTTTTGCTACGGCTGGAAAGGTAAGCATTTTTTTTCCTTATAGCTTTTTACTGATTCAGCTAAGCTATTAGAGCAAACCAACAAAAACACATTTAAAAAAAAAATTACTTAATGAGAAAAAAACACCATTTTTTTCATCATTTTCGTGTAGTCTGTGTGTTTTTGTATTTTGGTAAACATGAATTTGGTAGAAAGGTAGTTCAAGGCGGGGAGGTAACACACCAAATATTCACTGCTTACTATTCTAAAATATTGATTTTTGATTTGTATCAAATAAGACATCAGAAAAATAAGAGTTTTGGGGAATGGGGGAAATCTGTGGATGAGATTACTGCTAGATATCCTACTAGTGAGGAAGTACAATCAAAATACCAAAAAATATAAAAGAAATAAAAAATAGCTCTTTCATATGTTTTTTTGTAAGTATGTCTAATATGCCTTTTTGTGTCTGTAGAAGAGCATTCACATTCCCCTTCACAGGTGTATTTGGCACATGGTTCAGGACGGTGTTTGTGGCCAGTCTCACTAATTAGTTCTGTGTGCTCAGCATTGAGCAGTTTATCAGCAAAAGCAGAACCCCTTGGCAAAATAAGCAAAAAAATTAAAGCTGAATGTCAGTCTTTTGTTTTCCTGAAACAAACGAATCTTTTATTTATACTCCAAAACCTGTTGTTCAGGTTTTGTAAGAGGAATAATGTCCTTACAAGTCAGAGCAGAAAAAAAAAATCAAGGTCATATAGAGGATCCAGTGAACAAACGTGACAAACCCATATGAGAATTTATATTGCTTGTTAACAAATGCAAGTGAGAGAAAGAGTTGTTTTCTGCATCAGATTTCTGCTACCTGCTAAAGAACCTAGGAGAGGCTGCAGAGTTCCTAGATACAAAACAAAATGCTAGTGCGTAAGGTTAATTAGGACAACGTAGTTGCTGATAGTAGTGAAAACCTGGCTTAAGTGTCACAGAATCCTGAGCAATAGTAGCCTGACAGAATGTATTTCAGACTGAAGAGTAAAAGACAGTTTTGCAATATGCTGTAGTCTGGGGTGGAAGCATGAGTGAAAAATTAGTGTGTACACATAAAAAGTGGTTAGAACAGATTTTGATTTAGTAATAATGTGGAACTTGGCTGTTTAGGTCATAATATCCCTTAATACATGCTTGAAAAACAAAGAATTGAAGGTGGTTAAGTCTGCAAATATATCTTGCTTTTTAAAGGTAACTGTCATGCATATTTTTTTAATTGTTATGTGCTTCAGGAACAGATGAGTAATGCACATCTTTATTAGTTGTATGTGCCTGTTTTTTCCTTTAAAGTTTGCCGTTTCAGGTCATCATGCTTGATTGGAAGACTAGCTTTTAAGACATTTGCTATCTTTAAAGAAGAGAAAAAGATGTAACAAATCTGTAAAATTGCCTAGATTTCCTTTTCTACGGAAACTATACTCCAATTAACAAGCTTCCAACATATAAAGTGAAATACTAGGCTTTCTTCATGATAGATTATTATCTGTAAAAAAACAAAGCAATAAGTTCTCATGCTCCATTTTATTTGAATGTTGTATTGCTTGCTTTGTGTTCTATGATGCCTTTAACTGTCACAGAAAGGAGAGCCATTCCAGCCATGTTTCAGATAAATAAAATTCTTTGAGTATATGTTTTGTGTAAAAAGCAAGTGTTTTGTTATTGTCAGCAATATATATATGTATTCCACCTTTTTTTTTTTGATGGGTAGGAGTTAATGTTTACTTTACAAGTCAAGTGTAAATGATTTAATGGTTTCTAATGTTACAATTTGGTGGGATGTTGGAAAAATGAACTTCTCTGCAAATAGCTTATATAAGGTTAATATTGCAGAGTTTTTGACTCTGTCTTATGTCCTGTTATCTTACATTGTAAATTCCTTCAAAGCAAATTAATGAATAAGTAAGAAAAGTAGGAAAATTAATAATTTTTTTTTACCATAAATGCCTATGTTAGTTGCCTGCCTGGGGAATTTTTATAGCGCATCTTTGTTTCTATGTCTTACTTCCTTACTTAACTTTTTGTGAGGGACAATGCTGGTCAGGAAAACCAACCTGTCCTTCCCCCAGTAGGGTCATGTTATGCACACCCAGGTTATTTCAATACATTAGTGCCATTCACATTTAATAGATGATCCACAACTTGAGAATCTAGGTCCAGATTAATTTATCTAGTCCTTGAAGGCATAATCAATTCATGTGTGTATTTGAAAAATGCAGGCTGAGCAGTACTGAACTTGGTTTTTGAGATGTCATCTATGACCTTTGTTTGTTTTCCTAGCAGTTAAATCTGTGCAGAGGGCTTGGGTGGCTTTCTGACAAGGTAGAATTACTTGTACTAACATTTGAATAGCGTCTCAGGCTAGTGCAAGTTGTGTTTTTGTGATTAGAAATTGGCAGCTAATCAGAAGGACCAATATGAAATCTGAGTTCGTAATGGCAGGAGTTTAAATGGAAGCTCTGCTGCAGTGTTTTCTTTAAGATCAGGTTTTGAAGTTCTGTTTACGGAACTGTTCCTCTCTGATCAGAAAAGCATTTTACTTTAAAGAAAAATGAAACCTCAAGAGATGTACCCGAAAGTACTTGAAGTGCATCATATTCTCATGCAAGGTAGTCTTATTTACTGTCCTTTTTTGTCTTCCCACAGGATGACTGTCTTGTGAAAGTGTGGTACAACACAGAGAGCTGGCGGTCAGCTGTAACACCACCTGGTGCCAGTCCAGAAAACCAAGCAAAAGAACTTGATTTTTCATTTGTTTATTTGGCTCATCCTCGATCAGTAAATGCATTTTCATGGAGAAAGACCAGTAAATTCATGCCACGGTCAGTAGTTCTAATAACAAGTTCATAAATTGCCCAAAAACCCCCCAAACTATACAGTCTGCCTCTCTCTATAATCATCTGTCTCACAATTGTATGGTTTACTTCAGTTATTGAGTGTGCAAACCTTTTATACAGTTTCTGCTCTTGGGAGGATGGTAAGTATCCTCTTACCTGGGAAAGAAATGAAAAGATAGCAGTCTCACAGACTGACTGAAGGCATTGAACTGAATAAAAAATCAGCTCTTGAAAAGTCATGTCTCTTAGCATTTTTTGATTGCACTAAGTGACCATTCATGCGTTTAATCCTGACTTGTTCTATCCTGATGGAATCAGAGTAAAAGTCCTGTGACTTTAAGTCTTCTTTCACAAACATTCAAATATTTTCATGTCTTTTTATTTGTTTCTACCTAGTACAAAGCTAGATCTCTGTCAGAAATAGTATCTGGAAATTGAATTCAAGTAGTTATTTGGAACTGATATCTTGAATTTGAGGTGTTAGGGTTGTGTTCTGATAATTCCAAAATGACCTGTCCCTAGTTTTCACCAGTGCTTTCAATCTTAAACTGAAGTAGCGTTAGCAGTTTTGTGGCCTGCAACCATCTTTTTGCCATGTTATTCCAAACAGTAAACAAATTTGTTTACCTTTGTATTGAGCAAGTTTATGTTGTTCTTTATACCGGTCTTTCAGACTCTTCACAAATCCATTGCTATAGTTCTTACTGTGTGGGTCGCTTTTGAAAGTATACCTGCTCCGTGATTCCTAAGGGAGTTTGCTACTGTACAGTCTGGTCATAGCTTTCGAGCCTTGGTTAGAGCAAAATTATGAACTTATATGATCTGGAAACCTGATGATCTGTGTAGTTTTTTCCAGTATCTAGTTCAGGGTAGTTGGATTTTTTGGCTATATATTTAACACAAGTTACCCTTGGAAAAGTAGTAATTAAGAAAAAACTCCTAGATTCAAATTGTCTGGTATATCCCTAGTATTAGCTGATAATTTTATAAGTGGTAAATACCAGTAAGATCTGGAATTAAGATCAGGTATGCAAAATACTATTTTATGTGAATGGCTTTGAAAGATAAAGACATATATTTTGCTATTCTACGTATTAATTTTTCTTTAAGTTGAAGTCCACAGTTTGTTGTTGCACTGTTGTGTGGTGACATTTGAGGTAATTTATAGTCAGATACTTGAACAGAGAGGAATGCCTTTCTTACATCATTTATTTTCCTAGCAATTAATTGCTGAGTTTTTCTTGTGCCAGTATCCATAAGTTGGTGCAATTCCAAAAACTGGTAGTGGAAAACTGTTTGGAAATGTCTGCTTATTTTGATGCTGTGTAATAGCAGCTTCTTCACTCCTTAAATTTTCTTTCATTAGTGGTGCTGTCTGCAATGTACTCCTGACTTGCTGTAAGGATAATGTTTGTCGTCTCTGGGCAGAGACTTTGTTACCCAATGACAGTCTGTTGTACGGGGGAGGATACAGCAACTGGAGTGAAGCAGCGAACATCACAAATAACTTCAGGAGAAATATTTCAAGCAAAGAAAAAGTACAGAGTGCATTAGAGGTAAGAATTGAGTTTGAATTCTATAGAGAATTCTGTAGAGAATTTGAATTCTGTAGAGAATAAACACACGTACAAACTTGTGATTTTGGACAAGTCTGTAATTTGTAACTCAAACGTATCACAAGCTGAAATCCTTTATACCAGAGGTGTGCATAAAATATTATGAAAGGGTGAATTTCCTTGAAATTTTCCTTGGGCAGGCTAAGCTGACAGCTCTTCTGCTGAGCTTCTCACATTGAAGATGCACTGTTCTAAAGTCTCAACTGCGTATTTTTGTCTGGAGGCTGAAGAAGGATGCCTTGCAGTATTTAGTTCAAAGGGCTAGGAACTGTATGGAGCACAGGTTATGTATAGGTTTTATGAAACCCAGGGGTGATGCTGCCTTAAAACATATGATCGGGGCTCACTTTTTACCTCTGAAGTTGTGGGGATGTTCTCTCTGACATCTGCAACTGGAAAAACAGTAATATGGAGGGAAGAAAAAAATAGCCTTTCTGCTGTAGTCCCCAGAGCAGACTGCTTGTAAGCAGTAAGGCAGGTGAGTCTGACCAGTTTGCCAGATAGTGATTGTGACCGCTTTTCTAACCAGCGGGAATCAGGAAGAAAGTGTAGCATTAGTGGTCTGCTTCAAAGGCATGTAGGGCATACTTGGGCATTGTGCTATTATCGTAATGGAGTGATGTATTAGCATGCTAATAGTGCATGCTATGCCTGAAAAACATGACAGGCTGAAAGGCACAACAGAGCAAGGAAAATAGGCAAAGAGAGGAGAAGAAAGGAAGCTGGAGAAATTTGTGTTCCTATGGAAAATAAGAGGCAGCATTATGAATCAGAAACAGCAATTATGTGAGAACTGAGAGAAGACTGTTTGACGTGAGCGTACTGTGTCAAGAGCACAGGAAGTGGAAAGGAATGCCAAGAGTGTAACACCATCTTTAGTACAAATTGTGCACCTTTGGGTGCTTACATAGATGTCTACAGCACAAAAGACTTTAACTGTGTAAATCAGTCTTAAAAACTGAATATTATTCTTTCCCTTGGAAACAAATATTTGTGTAAAAGAAATATTTAAAACTCACTGGGGCCTTTGAGGGGTGTTGAAGTCCTGATCAAATTAGATCCAAAGTACGGATCCAGTTTTTCAGTCTGAAACAAGCTTACTCTGTTGCTGCTTTGTTCAGAATCCTGAATAAGCATGGTGTGTGTTTATGAAACACAAGAATATTTTCTGTGTAAAAACCATATGAACATTGTCTGTGCACTGAAGTATGAAGTAGTTACTATGTAAAGGTATTTTATGGGCCTTCATAAATAAATCCAAAGGCACTGGTTTCTCTCTACTTCAGACTCAACACAATTTTGCTAGAAACTCTGCTGATTCTTTAAATTAGCTTTTAGGCTGAAGAATACCATTCATTAGTGCCTAGAAAAGCACTTACAGATGAAATCTGCTTTTTCTTTTTGAAAGGATTTTAAATGATACCTTATTATTCATGCAGTTAAACCTGAGGCACTTCCGACGAGGAAGGAGGAGGTCAGGTGCTGTTGTAGCACATACTGGATATGCTCTGCATCAGCAAGATCCTCATGAAGCTCACAGGAACGTTCCTCCTCATGCAAATGCCCTTTGCCACTTCCATATTGCTGCCAGTATCAATCCAGCCACAGGTAAGAAATGTAGTCCTTGCTATTAAGTGAGCTCCAGTTGCTGTTAGGTATGTACTCTCAACTTAGCAGAAGTATTTGTACGGTATTTATATGATCATGCAAAATTGATAGTATGTTGTTTTCATTTCTGCATGAAAGGACTTTCTACAGTAATGAAATTATTTGAATAAATTTCCACTGTAGTAATCCTGTCTTTTATTTTGTTCGTCTTTTAAGTGAGATTGATAGCATCTAAAATGGAGAAACTAAGTATTTGTAACTGGAGTTAAAATTTACTGTGAATTGTATATGATACTGGGAACACAGCGATAAAATAAAATACTCAAGCTTCTTAAAGCGAGCACCTGACACTTAAGTGTTGAAACAACCATGCATTCCCATATTTCTGTCTCTGAACCAAACAAAACATGCCTTCACCCTGCATTCCATACATTTTGATGTTGCCTTACTCTGGAACAGCATGTTGGTAGGGGTTGAGGAAACTCCCCTATAGCTGCTGATACTTCTGTCTTTATTATCTTTGTGTATGCTGAAAATGAAGTGCCTGTCTGCTCATTGGAAAACTCAATAGAAATGTGTTATGGAATGCATTTCATGAGGTTCTGATGTGGTTTTCTGTGTCTAGACTTAATGAACAAGCATACTATGTAATTATTTTCTTAAACTAGTTAAGCTCTGTTTTATAGTATTGTTTTCTGTTCCTGCTGAACCTTGTTTGAAAGGCCAATTTTCAGCTAAGGGCATTTATGATTAGTTCGTTTCTAGCTGTACGGTCTGGTATGATTGGAAAGAACAAGTGGTTTTCATTAGTACTGCTGTGCTAAGTGAAGCTCTAATCACTTTCTTCTTGATTATTCTCAGCATTTTGAGTAGTGGTTCATTGGTTCATAGTTTTTCAGCCAGGACTAGAATCACATCCAGCCTACCAGAAAGAAATTTCTTGCTGTTTTGTGCTGTACCATCAATGCTATCATATTGCTACAGGAAAAGTCTCCAGTAATTGCTTGTTACTACCCAGTGTCACACAGGAAAGTTGGTTGAAAGATTCTTGGGCATTTGTGTATCTCGTCTGTACTTTTTCCTCTTCAGATTGCACAGTGAGCTAGCTAATCTTTTCATGTAGGTAGCACATAAACTTTGACCATTTTTTTTTACCTACTTTTAAAGCGTTTCTTATTTTTTGTACAGAGTAGCTAATGTCATGGTTTAACTCAGCCATAAGTCCAGCCTCAGGCAGTCGTTTGCTGACTCCTTGCAGGACTGGGGAGAGAATCAAAAGGGTAAAAGCTAGAAAAATCCTGCGTTGGGATAAAACCCGTTTAATAGGGAAAACAAAAGCTGTGCACACGACCAAAGAGACACAAGGAATTACTTCAGTGCTTCCTATGGGCAGGGAGATCTTCAGCCATCTGCAGAGAGGAGGATCCCGTCACACTGAACGATCGCTTGCGATAACAAAACAACACCATTTCAAACTTTCCCCCTTCTTCCTTCCTCCTCCCACTTTAAGCACTGACCATCATGCCTTATGGTCTAGAATATCCCTTTGGTCAGTTTCAGTCACCTGTCCTGGCTGTATCTTCTCCCAACAATGCAGCCCTAATTCCCTCACCAGTGTGGCAGTTCAAAACCCGGAACAGGCCTTGGTTCTGTGTAAGCCCTGCTCAGCAATAGCAAAAACATCACTGTATCATCCACCCTGTGTTGAGCACAAATCCAAACCACAGCCCCATACCATCCACTGTGAAGAAAATTAACTCTACCCCAACAAAAACCAGCACAACTATGTGAACTTGAATTATGCTTTTGATATATTTTGCAGTATAAATATGCCAAGCAGCAAACTCGGAATGAGGATAAATTTGAAAAATACTAGAAAGATTAGGATCTTGAAACTTCTCTTTGGCTTTTCTAATCTTGTATTCTTTTTATGTTACCTGTATTAATCAGTATCTGTTTCAATAATGTCTTTGGATCACTTGGTCTTTTAACTCAGTAGATTGGAGGATAACAGGTTGTTCTTTATTGTAGAATCTCTGAAGTAACTTTCACATTTTAAATATTAATTTGAAGAAATATCTGGTTTTCCTCACAGTCAAGTCTTTAAGTACCTCAGTCTAACCAAATTCTTAAAGTAGGCCTTTTCATTTGCTGTTTTGAAATTAAATTTAATCCAAAAACCTAATTGTATTTCCTTTCATTTGATTTGAAGCAAATTGTTTGTCATCTCTTTCTTAAAAATTTGCCATTACTACGGCATTTTAAAGTATTTGATAAAAACTAAAGCCAAAATAAGCTTTATCTCTGTTCACTTCACATTTTGAAAAATAAGGCTGTCATATATATTTATATAAGAATAAATACAGTATGAAACAAAAATCCTTGAGACCTGATTTTATACTATAATTTTACTTTTTCTGATGTTCAGCCTGGGTGGAATTCAATGAAAGGAATAAGCAGTGGTTGCTAGGACAAAATTGTCTCCAGGCAATTTCAGAAAAAGTTACGGAATTCAAAAGCTTCGGAAGTTTTCTGGGAAGAGTGATTGTGGTTTATGAAGCAAATAAAAATTCGCTAAGAATGATGTCCAGAGCTGATCACCATTTAAAAGCTGGTAATTTTAGATGGAAGTTGGAAAAAAAGTGATTACTTTAGTGACTTTAATAAATACTCAAAAAAGCATGTAGATTTATAATCTAGTGTGAAAAGTAATCTTTCTAGTTCACCTTTGTCAACAGAATTTTTCCCTTCAGGTTCTGTTACTTTCCAGTTGTGTAGTGATACTTTTGAGACTGGCACTGGCCTGTGTAGGAAGACGGACTGTATTTCTAAAATGAGCTGTGCTACTTTAGCCCCCTTCCCCTGCTGTATCCCTTCCCCACAACAAAATTGCTAGTTTTCATGGTGCTCCTTTCTTTTATCTGTGTGCTCTCAGTTACAATTTTCTTTGGCTAGATTGGATGATTAGTAATTCAAACCTATTGCTGATTTTGATAAAAACAACAGATTTTGAGTGAAAAGTGTTTTGTCTCCCAGGGTGTGGAATTTAAGGAATACTGCATAAAAAGGGAATAGAAGGAGATGGCACTACACATGGAGACTTCTCGGTGGGAATTACATGCAGTTTGAGATTTTAACATGTTGCTGTTATCACGTATTTGAGGAAATTGCAGAAAATCACCTATCTGCTTTTTCGCCTTGATTGATTTAGATTGTTACTCTGCAGCAGTCTGATCCTTGCTTCTGTCACACACTTTATGATTATTGCTTTTTTTTTCACAGCAACATGGGATGCCAAATACCTTCAAACAGCAATGTGAATAAACAGTGTATCAGAACCAGAACTCCTGGGGTTTTGTGTTGGTGTTACACAGGGCATTTTCTGATCTCTGCGCTAATTTTCGCTAGTGTAAGCCCCTGGTCTTTGGTTACGGTGTATATCTACTGCAGCATCCATTGTGGACTAGATGTTGGGAAATTATGCTTAAATTATTTGGTTCATACTGAGCTGTAGTAGTAAAAAAAAAAAAAGGTAAATTAACCTGTATGCACAATGTTACCTCAAGGAGATACAATGTTGCAGGACCCTACTGTTATCCTAATGTAAGCACACCAAAGAACCTCTGTGTGGAACAAGTCTCAAAGCGCATGATGTTGGTGCAAGGAATGACAAGTGGCAATACATTTAGATTTATTTTTTTCATTGTGGGATTTCTGCTTAAAAACCATTTGTCTAAAATTATTTTTTGACCTAATTTATTTAGTTCTCAAAAATGTCAATCAGTATCTTTTTCTGGTAGATATTCCTCTACTGCCTTCTATCACATCTCTAAGTCTTGGTGAAAATGAAGAAAAAAGCGGACCTTTTGTTGTACACTGGCTGAACAACAAAGAACTTCATTTTACCTTATCTATGGAAGTGTTTTTGCAACAACTTAAAAGGAGTTTTGAACATCATTCTCCTGAGACTAATACTGAGGATTCTAATCAAATGGATCGCAGATCAGGAGAAGGTAAAAGTCATATAGACATATGTCATATAGAGAAATGGCTTTCAGTTTATGAAGTAATTTGTAATATTCCCGCAGGGGAAGAAGTGAGAGATTGGCAACTTGACGTGTAAGGATAGAGATTACAGTGGCATTTCAGTGCATTTTCTTCCCTTATACTGGAAGTATCTAAGTGACTTAAAAAAATATGTCTAGAAGTTCTGATTTCTCTTTCTATAGTTGTTCCAGAAATTTTAAGTTATATATACTGAAAACTGTATTATTTAATTAAGCTTGACTGGGGACCTTTGCATAAAAATGTTACTTTAATATTAAGGAAGAAGGAGCAACCTTAGCATTAACTTTCTTTTTTTAGATATTAACATACAGCTAATTTAAATGGCTTTATTCTATAACTTAACACAGTCAATTAATTTGAGTATATACATCCTGGAGATTATTGCCTTTGTCTGTCTATGCGTGCAAAAATTGTATGAAATGGAGGAAAAGAAAATTATTTCAAGTTAAGGTGCAGCATAAACTGGTTTGGTTTGTTAGACACTGAGCTCCATTAGAGGATTTGTGGTTATAATCTTTGTCCTTTTAAATTAGTTTTCATATAAGTAGCTTATAAAAGCCCTGAAATTAGCTCCAATGCCTGAATAACACTGTTATACTTCTGGTTTTGAATATATATGTCTCTGTATTCATCTGTATATATACATACATCTATATTTATGTATCTGTGTATTGTAGAAGCTGATGAAGGTGGAGATGAACAAAAAGGAAACCAAGAGAAGAAGGAAGTGGGTGATGAGAAAGCTGCTCCATACGCAAACCTTGTTCCTTTATCTTCTGCTATTTTTGATCATGAAACTGAAGTTTTGCTTTCTGAATGGAGTAAAAATGCTGACATGCTCTTCAGTATACATCCTATGGATGGCTCCCTGCTGGTGTGGCATGTGGACTGGCTAGATGAATACCAGCCTGGCATGTTTCGCCAGGTGCAGGTACTTTACTCCTGCATTTTACATTGGTGTTCAGTGAGAAGTATGGTGGGAACTCTAATACTTATTCTTTCTTTCTTGAAATTGCAGGTGTCATTTGTCTCAAGAATTCCTGTTGCATTTCCAACGGGTGATGCAAACTCTCTTTGCAGAAGTATAGTGATGTATGCTTGTACCAAAAATGTTGACTTAGCTATCCAACAAGGCAAACAAAAGCCTCCTGGCCTTACACGATCTTCATCTATGCTTATCTCTTCTGGACACAGTAAATCAACTAACAGCTTAAAACTAAGTATCTTCACACCTAATGTTATGATGATTTCCAAACATGCAGATGGGTCACTGAACCAGTGGCTAGTGAGTTTTGCTGAAGAATCTGCCTTTTCAACTGTACTCAGTATTTCACACAAATCCCGATATTGTGGTCACCGTTTTCATCTTAACGACTTGGCTTGCCACTCAGTGTTACCACTGCTGCTTACAACCTCACATCACAATGCTCTAATCTCACCAGATGTTGAGAAAGCAGTACAGGCAAATGATTCTTTTAAGTCTCAGGAGTCACCAGTAAGACCTCAGAGTAGAGGCAATGCAAATGTGACGTCCCAGGATCCCAACGCTGTTTACAGTGAACTTATTCTTTGGCGAGTAGATCCTGTTGGGCCTTTGTCCTTTTCTGGTGGAGTTTCTGAACTTGCTCGGATCAATTCTCTTCATGTTTCAGCTTTTTCTAATGTTGCATGGCTGCCCACACTTATACCCAGCTATTGCCTTGGTGAGTTTCATTTTCTGATTAGTGAAGTGTTCTAGAAGAAAATTAATATAACCTAATAATGCTCTTAAATAGATAATAGATATACTTGAATGTACTGGAAGAAATGTTAAGCATGGGTCCTTTATTTCACAAATTTTCAAGCTGTTCATACTTGGGAATTCTTTATTCCCATGTAAAAAGTTTCTCTGTTCTTCTGTTTTATTTGATGTATTTGATATTTTAGGAGCTTATGCAGTAAAGTTCTTAGTTATTCATGCATACTTCATAGCATGCTGAAGATGTAAAAGCTGAGGGAGATTTAGCTATAGTTTGCAAATGGAATTCTTATTTCCTTTCGTATACTTTGATTTGGTTGCTAAGCACAGCTTTAAACTTTGTAGCTCTTGCTTGTTAATAGAAGCAAACAGATTTTTTTTTTATGCTGTATTGCTTCTCATCATAACTTCAAAAAATACTTGTTGTCAAAAAACAGAAAAGGAAGCTGTATGGTGTTTGAATATTTGAGCCTTTCCACCTTCCTGCTTTTCAGGTGCATACTGTAATTCTCCAAGTGCCTGCTTTGTGGCTAGTGATGGACAGTATTTAAGATTATATCAAGCTGTAATAGATGCTAAGAAACTTCTGTGTGAGCTCTCCAATCCAGAAATTTCTGTAAGTGAAAAGCCATCTCAAGTTTTCGCATGTTACAACTTCATTCAGTTGCACTAGGCTCAGACTTGGTGACTGGCTAAGCTGGTTGCTGAGGCTTCCACAGATTATTCTGCTTGTGAAAACAGATTCGGTAAAGCTTTATTTAGCCATACTGTATTTATGCCAACTCTGCATATTGAGGCAGGCGAAGGTTTGATTGGGAAATACCTGTGAAGAGCTTGCACCACAAGGAATAATAACTGTGTGGGTGCATTGCTGTCCTAAGGAAAAGTTGAGACAGCAATGTGGCTTTTGCAGAAAGGACAATAAATTGTGGCATGTGGGGCTTTCCAGATGCTCTTGTTACCTTTCAGCCATCAAAACCAAATGTATTCTTCGTAAAACAAGGAATGTTACCTGTGTTCTTAATGAATCACAGCTAGTGTATACTTAATGCTTTAGTTAACATTTGCATAGTGATGTTGCACCTATCTAGCAGGTTGTGCCACAAAAATGCGTAAGAGTTAACAAGACCACCCCCCTGTTTCTTTTCAAATAGAAATATGTTGGTGAAGTTTTTAACATCATAAGTCAGCAATCTACGGCTCGCCCAGGATGTATCATTGAACTGGATGCCATCACAGAGCTTGTAAGATCTTTTGCTATACTCATTTTATGCCATAAATAGGTTTTTTAAAGTGTTAATAATAAAGGCAATACATGTTGCTCTCCGTTAGGTTAATTTGTGGCACTTAGACTGTTTTTGACATATTCTTGTACTTGCTTTCAACAGCACCTGTAAATGGAAAGAATGTGAGTAATGAAGGTGCAGTTTCATGAGGAGTCTTCTGTTGATGTGTTTTATGTACCAAGTTAAAAGCTCCTGTGTTAGAGAGCAATCTTGAAAAGTATCTGCCAGGATGTTCACTTCTTGTGTATTTTTACTTCCTTAGCATGGCCGGAAAACACAGTTATTCCATGTTTTTCAAGAAGACTTTATTTTAAATAACCTGGAGAAGGAAATGCCTTCAAAGAAGGATGGTTTATCAGACTCTGGTAAGGAATTTTTTTCCATAGAACATTGAATACAGTGTTTTATTTTTCATTCCACGGAAGAAAATGAACTTGTTAAATGGCTTTTATAATAGTAATGTCAGATAACTTAATTTGAGATCTTCAGAAGGACATCTAGTCTTATGAAGCTCATGGATGTTTCACTTCCTTTGAATTGTGTGCAACCAAATTTTAGATCAAGTAGTTTAAATCACAAGATACCCATTGTGTCCTGTGTTAAGCAGGGACATGTGTTTCCCTTTGTGTGAAGGGGGAAGGGGTTTTAAATGTGAAGCCTGCACTTGTGGGATGTGACATAGACCAAAATTACCGGATCTTTTCATGGGGGATGCTCTTCTTTTACATCAGCTAAATATTGCTCCTCAGGCCTTGAAACAAATGACAAGCCAAGCCATTCCTCCTCACTATAATACTGTGAGTAGTATGTGGATTTGTAGGTCCTTGTACAGATCTGAATTGCTCTGGAAAAAATTATTAGTTTTCCTTGGTGGAGTGCCTCAGTTATTCCATTATATAGGCATCACATTGTTCTGCTCCAGTGAAATAATGTGTGGGGAAAAATGGGGTCAGAGTAAAGTTCGTGATACCGTGTCATCTGCAGTACTAGATGGAGTACTGAATGAAAGGAAGTGGAGCTGTGGGAAAGTGTCAAAGGAACCTAGGGAAATACTAAATCAACTGGATATACATAGTGATTATCTGGGAACTGACTATTTCTTCCTGAGGAAGAGATTTGGAGTAGTGGAGATAATCCCAGCCCTCAATGGAGATCAAAAAATGCAATTGGGATGTTAAAAATAAGAAACAAAATAGAGAACATAAAAAGTGTCACTCTACAGCATAATTAATTGTATGTTTACATCTTGAGTATGATGCACAGAAATAATTTTAGAAGAAACATGGAAATATTTGATCTTAGACAACTGTATACATCTGTATGTGTTCTGGAAATCTGTAATAGATTGCTGCATGCCATTCATGTGAGGACTTGGGCTAAATGAACCCTTTGAAAAACTGTTAAATTAGAACTGGATTATTTGCATGCATTCTAATTTGAAATTATTTTCTAGTACTTTCTTCTTTCCTCTTTAATAATGCATGAAAGTAGTTATCTTATGTTGTTTATAAAAAGAACAAATTCACTTACATTTTTCTATGGTACCATAAGCACTGCAATATGAAAAGCACAGGGCAAATGCAGCTTATTCTTGTTAATGTTTTATGTATGTACATACCTAAAGGGTCAGAGGAATCCTGGAGGAGAGTGCCTAAATTAACTATTCCTTCTTTGTCCTAATGGGTTGACTTTGATATGAACCCTCCAGAAACAGGTACCTGTTGATAGTACACCTCACATCTTCTTGTTTTTATGTAAACTAGAGCAAGTAAATTCTTACGAAGAAGCACTGTATCTCTTGTGTTCTAGACTATACTGTACTGATTGTACACTCTGGGACTAAACTTTAAACATAGCAAAGTCAGGCAAGTATGTTGTCATCTCTGAAAGAAAACATTGACAGCTCTTACATGAGTGTACCTGTCATTGTAGTGTTTGGTTGTGATAAAAAACTGAGAAAGGTAATGTAACAGATAGTCAAGACCATTGCATTTCAGTATTAGTTCATGTTAGCTTAGTTGGGTCATTTGCTAGCCGGCAAAATTTAGTTCTGCTGTCAGGTGAATAAGATCTTCCTGTTCTAATTTCACCAGGAAACCAGCAGAATGGATTCTCTGAAAAATTCTACTTAATAGTGATAGAGTATACACAAAATCATTCATTACTACATATGTGGCATTTACATTTGAAGGCAATTCCTGTCTCAATAGGTAAGCCCTCTTTCTTGTAGTTTTCTTTTTAAAAAAGCCGCTGTCTAGTGAGTATCTGCTGTTCAGTGTAATCTAAAATGTTTCATCTTCTTGAAAAGATTCTGCATTTGATTACAAGATTTTATCACAACCATTCTTTCTTGATTGCTTAATCTTCTGATTGCTGAAACTCTTCAGTTCAACCTGAGCCTGGAGTTTGGTACTTTTTGTGCATTCTAAGGCCAGATATGCTTAACTGGCTTTAGTACAGTCTAACAGTTAAGGTGTTTAGCTTTTTGGAAGTTCCTGTTCTGCAATTTTTAAGCTTATGCATACATTTTAAATAGGACTATAGTCTGAAGCACCTAAGCATCAGGGATGCCATTACAATTCTAAACAATTTGATGTTCTGAAATCTGCTGATTCTCTTTCAAACTACCAAACTACCTCTAAAACTATAATGTTTTAAAGGTAAGAGGCACTTCAGAAGTTTTCTGTTAATATTTAAAGATTTTAAGAAACATAAATCTCATACCACTTATCAGAGGAATCTGTTATGTTTCTGTCATTCAGAAACATAACAGATTTCTGTCATTCATATGCATGTTTCTGTCATTTAGACTAAATTAGCATTTCTTACTGTTGCTTTCAAATGAGAGAACAAGTGTTATTGCAATTAGTTTATAATTTAGTGAGAATAATCTGAGTTTTCTGATGCACTTACATGATGAGGAAATTACTGACAAGGCTTTTCAGCACATCTGTTGGAAATTTTTGTGTTCCATTTCCATCAAATTCATACTTCAGCTGTTGAGTTTTATTACAAAAGGGAAGCATTTGTATCACATTCTCTGAGAGCCTATGTTTTAAGAATAAAATGAAGCTATTATTAAAACTTTTCTGAAAAATAGCTTTCACCAATGTAAGCTAAGACATGGAAGTCTTAATTTAATTTTCCTTTGCTACACATAATCTATTCTTACTGAAACCTTATTTTCAGTGGATAGCCACATACATATCTCTTTGTCTGTAGTTTGGGTCTTTTTGGTCATGCTTTGATTGTTTTATAATCTCTCCACAGTTCTAGAATCTCAGAAGTACTCAATGTGAGATGTCCTAGCATTTATCTTTAAATCTGAATACGAGAACACATTTCATTAAAATGGATGTAAAATTTTAAGTCAGGTTTTGTCTGTCTCTTCTGTAACTATTACAGTGAGTAAAATTACTTCTTACATTAAAAGAAATAATTGATCTTTTAAAATTAACAATGCCAACTTTTTTTTAGATGAAAAGATAGGTTTAAATCCACCCGAAGAAGCAACACAAACAGAAGAATCATATTCCTCTCCAGATCCAGAGAAGATCCAGTCACCTTTCACTCAAAAGTATCGGGCCTGTAGAGCAAACCTTCAGAGCACCAGCTGGCTTACTCTGTCTTCCAAAATGGTATATAGTCAAGAGTTGAGTATGCCAGAAGGAGTAGAAATAATAAGTGTCAAGCCATCAGCAGGTTTGTCATCTTTTTTTGAAAGACTAAAATAAGGAATCTCCGCCTTTCTGATTTTGGTGTTAAAATAGAAACAAAGTAATTTTAAGTTTTGGATATGTTGTTAGAGTCGAGTATGTAGGTGAATCCAAAAGATTTGCTAAAATGTACTTCCCCTGACTTAATATCTCAGTCCTGGAACTAGCACTAAAATAAAGCTCTTACTTAAGGTGTAATATTTACTGTATTCCACATTCTTGCAAAAAACAGAATAGTAGAAACTGAATAAGTTTTGTTTTGCAGTCATTAATGAAATTTTTTGTAGGACTAAACATACTTAAATGTTAAGGTTTTCATCAATAGTCTTTCTAAAATACAGTTTTAGATTTTTTCAATGGATAAATGTTTGACAGAAGAGAATATATATTAATATTTATGTTTAAATAATATTATTTGACTTCTTCCTAGATCACAAAATACAATCAAACAGTAAAATGCTTTCATGGTATTTTTGACGTATTGTCTCCTTTGTGAGGCTCTGTAAATGACGTCTTTGGGGGGAAGCAGTAATACTTTTTTAAAATTTGGAGTAATAGAATAGTGGCTGAATAAAAATGTTGCTAATTTTGCTTTTTAGTATTTCCTTCAGTAAAAGTGTATTTTATTTCATTTTAGGACACCTCAGTTCTTCTTCCATATATCCTGTTTGTCGTGCACCTTACCTGTTGGCTACTTCCTGCTCTGATGGAAAAGTTCGATTCTGGAGATGCAGGGTTGTCACTGAATCATCAGCTTCTTCCGTGCCACAATATGGCACAGACAGTGACGTTAAATATTTATGGGAAGAATGGCCATTACTGATTGGGGATGGACTTCCTAGCAGTAGTGCTATTAATGTTCCAGGGAGCCCAACTGATGTCAGCTGTGCACACACAAACAGATTAGCAGTAGCGTACAAGCAGGCAGCATCTAGAAATGGCCATCTTTCTCAAGACTTTGTGATGCACGTTAGTATTTTTGAATGTGAATCTACAGGGGGTTCTTCTTGGATTTTAGAACAGACGCTTAATTTAGATGAGGTAAGCACCATGTTGGACTCTGGTGTTAGTGTTGATAGTGTTGATTTAGTGTCAGATAACCATCAAGATACTTCCTTGTCTCATGGTGGGAGTATTATACCCAACAGTAAACACTTGGTACACTTAGATTGGATGTCTAGGGAAGATGGTTCACATATTCTGACAGTGGGGATTGGATCAAAACTTTATATGTTTGGTCAGCTGTCTGGGAAGAGGCAAGAGCAAAATGGTAATGAGATTGTAGCAATTTCCCACAGTGGCAGTCCTAAGGCTGAAACCCTTTCTGGGTTTGTTTTGCTGCGTTGTGTTGACTTGGTTTCATCTGTGGAGGGGTCACCTCCTTTTCCTGTATCCTTGTCTTGGGTGCGTGATGGCATTCTGGTAGTTGGAATGGATTGTGAAATGCATGTTTATTCCCAATGGCAATCTCCTTCTAAGCAGGAATTAGTTAGTACAGATTCCTACAGTGGAAGTATGCCATGCATAACTAGCTTAATGAAACAAAGCCAGTCAGCTGCCTCAGGTCTGCATCCACCAAAGAGAAACTTGACCAGATCTATGACCAGCCTTGCACAGAAACTTAGTGGGAAAAGGTCTGCCTCTGATCTGTCTATGGAAATAGAAGATTCTGGTCTTTTTGAAGCAGCTCATACATTATCTCCAACTTTACCTCAGTACCACCCATATCAACTGTTGGAACTCATGGATCTTGGTAAAGTACGCAGAGCAAAAGCCATTCTGTCCCATTTGGTGAAGTGCATTGCTGGAGAAGTTGTTGCTATAAATGAGTCTGAGCCTAATCATGACAAGAGGCTCAGATCTCTGACAATCAGTGCTAGTGGAAGTACTGCAAGAGATCCCAAAATGTTCAGCAAAACAGAGACTACAGACTATATAGAAATAGACTCTGTTCCACCATTGCCTCTCTATGCTCTGCTTGCTGCGGATGATGATTCATCTTATTCCTGTTCAGAGAAGTCCAATAATCAGAATAGTCAAAATAAAAAGGATGTGCCCAATGACAGTTACGAAAATCTCTTCCAAAATACTGTTTTAAGTACAGATGACCTTATCCCATTTGAGGCAGATGAAGACAATTCAAAACCAACAGTCATTGATCTTTCTCAGTACAGCCCAACTTACTTTGGACCAGAACATGCTCAAGTTCTTTCTCGTCACTTGCTTCATTCAAGCTTGCCAGGTCTGACTAGGATGGAGCAAATGTCATTGATGGCCTTGGCAGATACAATTGCTACTACCAGTACTGACATTGGAGAAAGCAGAGACAGAAATCAGGGTAAGTTTTCTCTTCCAAGTTAAATGTGCTGCTCTGCTTCACAGCCTTTCCTTGAATTTTTTTTCTATTTTGAGATATTTTTGTGGCTTGTAAGATGATGATGCACCTTCATTTCATAGTATAATTATTTCAAGACCTAATTTTTTGATAAAAATAAAATTTTCTTTTGCTACCTGCTAATGCCATTGTGAGTCCATCAGCTCACATACTATAATTATTTTTCATTCACTTTTGAAGAGACGGTAATGACAAATGTTTGTTGTACTGTGTAGAGAAATTGAGAAATAATTTGGCTTGATTTTTTAATATATAACACTTTTCTGTTTCTTGCATTAAACAGAATAAATAACTTCAAAAGTTTTTATATTTGAAATTTTCTTTTTCCTTTTCTTGAAGGGAAGAATTTATGAACTAAGCCACTGTTGACAAATTTAAAGTGTTAGTAGTCACAAAATTATATTTCTTCTGTTAATACTTACTTGGAATAATTGCTGTAAAATGTGTGTAAAAATATTTATTTCCAGGTGGAGAAACTCTTGATGAGTGTGGTTTGAAATTTTTATTGGCTGTCCGGCTTCACACCTTTCTGATAACTGCGCTTCCTCCTGTGCATCGAGCCCAGCTGCTTCACCAAGGTAACAGATGTGTTTTCTTAGATGAGTTGAGTTTTAGTGATGTAGCTGCACCTGTGACTCTATGATGTGTCTCTGCAGAAACAGTGAATTAATTCATTGGGGTTTTTAAAGAAAATATTGTCCAATATGAATGAATGCTACAGCAGAAAATGTCTCATTTTGTTTTTGATAAAGGTCTTGGAACTGATTTTTTTGTAACAAGTTTTTAGTCAGTGGGGGGTTTTTGTTTGCCCAAATTCAATGGTCTTCTAGTACCATGTTGTTCTAATAACCTTCTGCTGGAGTGATGTAGTAGGGAACTTTACTTTACCTTTTTATGTAGGGGCTTGGAACATATTTGGAAAAAAAAAATACTACTTGGACTTTAAATACTTCTATATACTTAGTTATACTTTCTATATACAATCAGCTATTTCATATAGGGGTTTTTTTTTGTATAATTTAGCTAGTTCCATCCTGATATTGCAGATGACAGAACGAGATGGATTTGATTAGTCATAATCAGATCTAAATACTGGCTGTGATTACTCCTTTAGCCATCATGACGGTTGATAGCATTTTCAGTTGCATGGCTTTGCATCCCTCAGCTGAGTCAGAGGTTGGAATTTGCCAGGATTGCCACAGCAGAGTATTGTAGAGTTAGCTTTCTGATGGAGTAATTTTAGTTGAGATACTTCCACTTCTGGTGAGCTCAGAAATTGGTGAGAGTGACAAGTGCCTCAGTTTATGATTTTTCTGTAATATTTGATATGCAGTCCTAACAAATACTCTTTAAATTTCTGTTGCTTCATCAGAAATGCACTTAAAAATACAAAACAAGCAGTTTCACCTTCTTCACTTCTCCCTTTCCCATCCCCTTGTCTTCAGATTCTGGATTTTTTTATTAATGAATGTCTTCTGAATTTATTTATTTTTTATTTTTTTTTTTACTTTTTATTGTATAGGCTTATCTACTAGTCACTTTGCCTGGGCATTCCATTCTGTAGCAGAGGAAGAACTTCTGAGTATGCTCCCTGCAGTGCAGAAGGGAGATCCGACATGGTCAGAGCTCAGAGCTATGGGTGTGGGATGGTGGGTTCGAAACATCCACAGCCTGCGGAAATGCATAGAAAAGGTAACCATAGCATTTAAAAAATCCCCACCAACAAACCAACAAAATCTTCCAAAATAGCTGTTCTCCAGTGTTTACCTTCTATTTATGTAGTTTTAAGTTTTTAGATAATGAAGTTTTTCTGAATGCTTCGTGCTGTATTTTTTATGTCTATACTTTTCTGTGTGAATATGCTCCATCTGTATTTAACTAATTTTTTTAGTACTTTAGACTTCAAATTCCAGTGTGGAGTACATTTTTTGGTCTTAGATACTCCATCTTAAAGATAACATTATACAGTGTTTATTGTGGATGCTCAAGATACAGATGGAGCATATAGTTGTTTTTTATAGCAAAATTGAGAAACAAGTTGTGGGGAAAGGTTCATCTTAAAAACCCATCAGATATGGGAGCACTTTAAATATTATATGTACATCTGTCTTGCAAATTTATTATTTTTCATAATAAACAAACCTTCAATTGTTTTGTTTTGTCTTGGCGTTTTTTTTGTTTGAGGGTTTTGTTGGTTTTTTAATATTAAGTATTTTAATCATCACAAATGTGGCAATAAGCCTAACCTCATTATCACTTGTTTCAAGCTCTTGGAAAAGCCAAGTGTGTTGAGCTAGAAAATGACATGCACAAGGTACTTTGACTACAAAGCACGAAGTGGTAAAATGCATGTCTCTACTTCTACTTTTAAATCTTCAGTAATTAATCATCACTTCATGAAACTTAACTGCCTTGCGTAAAAAAAATCCCAGGTATTCTGGGCCTGAGTTTAAGGCTATCTGAAATGGGACTTGGACTATTCTTGCTGCCACTTACCCTTTTTCCTTTCCAATCTCCAAAAGTAGTCACTGGTCCCAGCCTGCTTTTCAAGACTCCATCTGTCCTTTGATTACCAGAGCAACTAGTAAATTAATTTTGCTGTGATTTTAGAAACTGATTTTAGATATAGGGATTGCCACTTGATCTGCAAAAAAGCTTCTAGAACTAGAAAAGCATGAGCTAAGTGATATCAAACAGGCTGTTGTATCTTCACATGTTCTTATGTCAGACTCATAATGACAGGAGGGATCCTGTATTAAAGAGAACTTCAGAGCACTATGGGGTATGGGATGCCAGAAGCAACAAGCATTTCATTTAAGATGAATTCAAATTGGTTGCATTTTTGCTTTTGAACCGTCTTCTCAGGTGGCTAAAGCAGCTTTCCAGCGAAACAACAATCCACTTGACGCTGCCATTTTTTACCTTGCAATGAAGAAGAAGGCTGTTATCTGGGGATTATACAGGTATTCAAGCTCTTACATGGAATTTCACACTGTATAGTATGATTTTGGGGGAAAAAGTTGAATGGTAGTCCAAAAGAAGCACAAATACTACCATTGAAAGCTGATGTTTGATTTCTAGACTAGTTATTACATTGAATGAGTAGTTTCTAACCTTTTATTTATTAAGTCTTAAATCTGTAATTTCAATTACTGCTTAATTCTGATTTACTTTTGAGGACTAGCAGTGTAGTGTGTGAAATGTCATGCCTCTCTTTTACACACGTTTGTAGTTAAAAATTTTATCTTAAATTCAAAGGACTAACTTAAGTCTTTCTAACTGAATACAGCATTCAGTGTTGCAAACCTTCTGAAAACTAATTTGCGTTGTACACTGAAGTGCTCAGCTTAAGCAAAGTGAGATTTTCTGTATTTGTATCAGGTTATTGAAAATACCATTAGATTTTGTATTTACTACAAAGTTTCAGCTATTTTTAAATATGTAGCCTTCTCAACTCCATGTGGTGAGAGACTCTGCATTTCCTAATGTAAAGATCTCTGTAAAGTTATACTGAAATCTGCGGAAATGAAGAACAATAATGCAGCTAATAAAGAGTAAAATGTTTTTATCGATTATGTTCAATATGCAGGTCCCAGAAAGATACTAAAATGACACAGTTTTTTGGAAACAACTTTACTGAGGACAGATGGCGTAAAGCAGCATTAAAGAATGCTTTTTCTTTGCTTGGCAAACAACGTTTTGAGCATTCGGCAGCATTTTTCTTGTTGGCAGGACACTTAAGAGATGCAGTGGAGGTAATAAAATTTTTAATGTTTAAGACTGTTAGATTGCCCCAAATGTACAAATATATTGAATACAGTTTGTATTTTGCATTAGTATGACCACTGAAGCTTCTTATGCTTTCAATTTGTGCTCTTCTTTCCCATCCCAAATGAATGATAAACACAAAACCCAAACCTTCATCTTTACATTTTGATTCCTTTTTAGCTGTCATATTACTGATACTGAAAGGTGACATGGGTAATTTCTGTGCTCTAATACTAAGGGGCCTACCTACAATTAGCTTCCAGATAGTCTACCTAGTCCTGTGGGATGACAGCATAGTTTTTCGTTAGGAAGTTCCAGACCTGTTTTTTTGGCAATGATATGGATTAGCTGCTAGAATCCCTTTACAAAAAACAAAGCAAACAAAAATTATTTCCTGGGTCTGTTTGAATTTGAGGAAATTAATCTCTGTGATAATGAAGGATTTATTCCGGTAAAGCTTTGTAGCCAAAACAACTAGAATCCAGAGGTGAGAGGTGGCATGTGCACATTGGCAATGATCTACTGAAGCTGCTTTATTTCAAAGATCTATTGTCATACTATACTCGAACTGAGGAAATGCAAGTCCCATCCTGCATTTAATACTTAGCTACACCTGTTCTGCTAGTTCCTGCTCACTTTTTATGGAACTAATAGACCTACTTATTTTAATCTGAGCAGATTTATGTCGCTTTCTGCCCTATAATAATTTTAAACTGAGGAGAAGTGACAAAGTCTATCATTTGAATATACTTATTTTTAATTAGGTCTGCCTTGAAAAGCTGCATGACATTCAGTTGGCTCTTGTAATATCAAGACTTTATGAATCGGAGTTTGAAGTGTCTAGTACTTACAAATCTGTACTACAGAAGAGAGTTTTGGGAAGTGTGTCTACTGGAAAAGAGAGCTCAGGAAACATACACTGTGACCCTTTCTTGCGAAGTATGGCATACTGGATTTTGGAAGATTATAGCAAGGCTCTTGACACCTTGATTAAACATTCTGTTGAAGATGGAGGTAAGAATATAAGTATTTGGCCTGTTGAGTTGGTTTTAGCTATTTGTTCATTTAAGCCACAGTATCTTAAAGTGTCATCTGAGGACAACCAGGTGCCACACAATTCCTTTCCATTGTTAGTTACTAGCTTTTTGTAGCAATGTATGTGGACTTTAATAGCAAACATGGTGACTGTATTGTTATTATCCTGTATCCCATGAATGCATACTTTGTCCTTTAAGCATGTGAATGCTTAAAGGATAGTGGAATAACCCTGCAGTAATGCAGCTGTTTTTCCAGAAGCAGTCTAAATATGAAGACACAAATTATGTTCTTGCATTTCCCACTTACATAGGAGAGTCTGGAAAACTTCTGTAGCTTTTAGTCCTTGGTAAGAGCTGACTACAGTAATAGATTACCAACAGAAAGCTTTTGATGCTTAAAATGGTACGAGGATGTGCTGCATGAAACAGCACATAAGTTTCCTACAGCAATTCATTTCTATGTTCACTTGCTGGCTTTATAGGCCTTCGAAGAATTAATTGTATTATTTCCTAAAGGTAGTGTTTTCATTGAGGTTAAATTCTTCAAGTCCTTGGTAGTTAGCTGGTTTCAGTCCTGGCTACTGAGAACAATTGGAAGGGAATAAATGAAGGCTCAAATACTTAGAACTGGGTAACTAATTTGTGAAACTGGTTTCAGTAGAAGTTACATGCCTCAGGATGATTTTGAGCAAATGAGGAATATAGTGTTTTGTTGCTTCTATCTTGGTCCCGTCTTTCTGTGTAAAATAATTTTAAAGTGTTGCTAATTCTTCTGTGATCAGTTAATGGCTTGTTTGTCATGTCTTGCCTTATTTTCTGACCTGGAATGTCCTTCTTTATGTACCTCTCTCTGTTAACTGTCACCAGTTGTGCAACTGTCACAGCTCCAGACAGAGAAGAGAGTAAGGGTTTATTTCAGCCTGAGCCCTTTGAAAGCTGTGTGAATCATCCTATGCTGATTATCGTATCTCTTCAGAATTTTTCTTCTTGTGGACATGAAAATGAAATAAATAGGTGTTGCACTGCTGTGTAATTAATTTTTTTGTATGTAATACTGCTACCATTATGTTTAAATGTTATGGATTTCCTAGTTTTTTTGTAAGTTGCATTTCTTTTAAGATACAGACAAAATTAAAAATACTAATAGATTTTTTTTTTTAGAAGATACTTAAAGTAAAAATCTGTAAGATGTAGCATCTTACTATCATTTAGAGATGGAAAATGGAGACTTTCAGAAATCTAAAACCTAAGACCACATAGAAAAGTGGTCTTATTTGACTTCAGTAAAACTGGCCTGACTACAAGGAAAAGAAATGGTAGCTGTTTTAATTGAAAAAGTCATGCCTGCTGCCCCACTCTGCTTGTTTTTAGTATGTTTGGCGGTGTCCTTCCCACTGAGGTATTCAAATGATGAAGGTGCAGAGGAGGGTGCAGTGAAGCAAACAGTAGAATGAATGTAGGAAGTAGACAGTGGGATTGATACTAAGACCTAAAAGCCTTCTGATGAATTTAGGACTTTGCTGCAGATCGGTTATATCATACAGAGTGGTACATTTTCCTCATGCTGCCATATCTTTTCAGATGGAGATGGCTCATCAAGTTGCAACCCTGCGGTGTTTAACTTCTACAACTACCTAAGAACACATCCTCTCTTGCTGAGACGTCATTTTGGCTCTTCTGATACATATTCCACGCACATTTGCCTAACAGTAGAAAATGGATTAGTGGACAAAATCAACCTAGGTGAAAGACGGCTATTTTTCACCACTGCGTATGCTCATCTAAAAGCTGGTTGTCCTATGTTGGCCTTAGAAGTGTTATCAAAAATGCCCAAAGTTGTCAAGAGCTCAAAGTCCTTCTGTAAATCTCCTAGTTTAGTTGATACTGGTAAAGATTTGTCACCATATTCTCCAGTTAAGGAGTTTGAAATGAAAGATCGAGCTTCCAGTATTGATTGGTCACAGCCAGTATTCAATGGTCTAGGTTCACCTTCAGATTGTTCATCAGGAAAACATTCAAGTTCCACTCTTTCCTTTGATTGGAGCCAGCCAAGTGCTCTATTCCAAGATGAACAATTGCAACTACAGTCAGACAGTGATGAAAATGATGACAGTGAAGATTCTTCCCTGGTAATGAAAGAACTAAAACCTCTGAAAAAAACGGAAAAATTACATGAAACAAGTTCTAGCTATACAGAATCTTTTAGTGTAGTTGATGACAAAGATATTCTAAATCCATCAGAAGATATCATTTCAGCACAGCTGAAGTTTAGAGCATGCCTGAAAATCCTGACTGTGGAGCTTCGTACACTGTCCACTGGCTGTGAAGTAGATGGTGGGAAGTTGCGATATCAGCTTTACCAGTGGCTTGAGAGGGAAGTGGTAGCTCTTCAGAAGACCTGTGATTATGGCGTTGAAGTAGAAAAGATACAGGCAGGAGTTACAGGGATGCCAGAGGAAGCTACATTACATGAAAACACTGAAGACTTAGCTGACCAGGAAAAAACTATGCTACAGAAAGAAGACTTTCAGAAAAGACGTCAGTGGCTTCTGAAATACCAGTCTCTCCTCAGAATGTTCCTAAGTTACTGTATACTTCATGGCTCACATGGTGGAGGCTTGGCATCTGTCAGAATGGAATTAATTCTGCTGTTACAGGAATCTCAACAGGTATGTGGCAGAGCTTAGGTTGTATTTTCTCTGCTTCAGGTTTGTAGATTTATTTGAAAATGTTATGTAATATTTTTGAAATTTTCCTACCGTAGCATACAGCTGTTTTTAATAAATCCAAATCTGTTTTTAATATTTTTTTGGTACATTGTTTAATTTTTTGTTGTTGTTTTTTAGAATCCTTTTCCCTGTTTCAAAAGCTCTTACATTCCCTTAGAGAATATGTACTATTGCTTTGTGTGTGTCTTTCTTGCTTGTTTTTAGGAGCAGACAGTACAGATACCTTCCAGCCCTCCACCGGAGCAAAGCTCCATACCTCTCCTATTTGCTTGCACAGCTAGTGCCAAAACAGTGGTGGCTAATCCATTGCTACATCTTGGCAATTTAACTCATGATATATTACATGCTATAATAAACCTTGATTCACCACCTCACCCAGATACTCAGAACAGCAAGGTATGTATTTTTTACAGTTTTTTTGTTGTTGTTATCATCTAGTTTGCTGAAGTCACAAATTTTTTTTGAAAGCATGAAAACTTCATGCTGTTTTATTATCTGTGACAAATAATAAAACTGCTAAACATAAACACTTTCTGTAGTACTTACCTTGAACTAAAAAAAATGTTCACTGATCATTACTCATTCCTGAAGTGTTGAAGATGCTGTTGTAGATTGGCCTCTCTCAGAGCTGGGTATTTGTCCAAGAGGACATTATTATGGAAAATGTGTTATACTACATCATCAGCATAATATTTGTCTTTATGACAGTTGTTAGTTACTTCTGTTATGTTAATGGCAGATTCTGCATTTAATTCTTAGACCTAAGTAAAATTATATGTTGAAGTATAAAAACTGATTTTCAGGAAAGTTCAATAAACCCAGACTTTTTTGTGAAATGGTATATGTTTGTTCAGTACTTGTAAAAAACTGTTTCTGTAAGATTTCACCTGTATTTAACCTTTGACTGGAAATAAAAGTTAGTCTTTCCTGAAGTTTTGTATGTGTTAGGTCCCAAATTGTGTCTGCTTTTACTAAGGATTTCTAGAGAACACTGAAAAGATGGCTTAGTTCCTAGTTAGCTTTGTTTTAGAGGGAACAAACAAATAAGTATAATGAATTATTTTTGTTTTAATGGAACCTTTTTGATTAGCATATTCTCTGGCTATTTACCTTAGTGTGTTTTGTGATACATTAAGAAAAAAATACCAGCTGTGTTGGAAGTGATGATCAGTGTGATACTGAGTAAATTGAGTGTGTGCCCAAGAGATGCTCAAGAACTGGTCAAAAACTAAGCTGCATTATGGTTTTCATTCTGAAATAAAGTCTTAGTATTCTGAGCCAGCAAACTGCCACTGTTTTAGGGTGTAATTACATAGGACTGTTGTATACAGTCTAAAGATGTTGCTGTTTAATAATTGAAAACATTTCAGATAGTGCTGATCTGTGATTGTGTTGGTAGGGTGAGTGAGTTTTCCCCCATCCTTTTCACATCAAAGTGAACTGATTTGTCTGATATAAAAATTCTGAAAGATGACTTTGTAAGTGCATAAGTACTTACGCCTTTCATGCCCTGTGCTTGTTACACATCTGTATACAGAGTGAAAGTCTGTGATACTAACCACTGCTCACTTTGGGTGTAATAAGTTCTGTAAAACTTTGTCTTACAGATATATGTAATGCATACCTTAGCAGCGTCGCTCTCTGCTTGCATCTACCAATGTCTCTGTGATGGCCACAGCTACAGGTAAAGTCTATGAAAAGTGGTTTTTAGACAACTGTCTCATTGCAGTCATGATAATGGATAGGGCACCAGAAGACAGTTATCACACTTGCCTACATCTAGAAAATGCTATCACTTGAACATTTGTAAATGTAACTTTAAAAAATAAATATAATTTCCCACTTCTCTGTTTCACAGCTCATTTCAAGCAAATCAGTTCACTGGGACAGTGTACCAGACAGTGCTGTTAACTCAGCGTCATTCTTTAAGAACAGCAAGCTTAGAAGAAACAGTGACTCCCAACACATCACCTGCTCAGTGGCCAGGTACCTAGACTTGATTTCTTTCTTTCCTCCTAAGGGAAACTGAGTTATCTGGATCCACTGTAAGCGCATGTAGCTATGACTCTCTAATAGTATTTGTAACAGCTGTGTTGAGTTCTTTGATTAAAATGTTGTATTTCTTTTTCCAGAACATTTAAGTTAGTGCTTCTGATTATTCACTAAGTCAAGTTGGTTTATATTGCTTCCTTTAACCAAAAAATGTTAGTGCTGGTTCCAGTCAAGAGAGTGCAACTAAACAGGAAGTGGGATGAAGTCATGTCCTGTGCTCTACTTGCTCCCCCTGGAGCACCAGTATTCTACTTCCTGACCCCTAAGAAGGACTGGGAATTCCATCTTAAGCTGTGCTCCAGCTAAGAATTATTTTACCTTATGGACAACTTTTGAACTAACTTGAAACTGTTAAAAATATTGAAATACTGAAAACTGTAAAATTGATGTCAGATTTCAGGTAATACTTACAGTGTGCTGAGATCTATGCTGGTGAAACTGCACTAGAGAGCTACATTGTAGGGAGCGTTATCAATGTTATACACCTAGGTATAGCTTCAGTTTACAACACTAAATTTAACATAAGCATAGCCAGGAAATGTGCTTACTTATCATGAGAATTGTTTCTTAAATCAGAAAGCTTCACTTTAAAAGTCTTCATGAAGAGCCTGAAGGAATCTTTGTATTTGATGCTATGCCATTTTTTCTTTTCTGCCAAATGTTGTCACTGAACCTAGAGATCGTATTGAGAAACTAGCTTGTCATCTGTTTTCTTGTTATTTAATTAATTGAAGGGTTAGATTTGTAATTAATAAGTTATAAATAAATGAGTGGTGCAAGGAATTGTTAGCAGTTGTTCTTGTGAATAACATCACCTTGAACTGACGTTTTCTGGTTTTTAGTAGATTCACATGCTATACATGCAAATTGGAGAGCATGACAAAAAGCAGAGTTCTTTGGCCATGACTATGTGCATTTTCACTTGTGTGCACAAAGTGTCACAGTTGAAGCCAAATCTGAAATCACAGCCTTTTGCAGGAGCATAAAAACACTACAAGATATTTAGTAACTGGGTGAAAGAACACTCGCCAGACCATGTGTAATGCAAGCTGATGACCATGATTTTTTGATTGGTTTTAGCACTGTAAAGTGAGAAGATAGAATTTCAACAAGGTTATAATCTAGTTATAATAATTGAAAAGGTGTTATACATTTCTCTAACCATTGAGAAGCTGGTTTTACCTGGAAACTAAAAAACTAATAAATTGCTAAAAATGAAGAGCTTGCCTCTTTCCCCTGAAGTTTTTAACTTAGGTTTCAATGCGTAGAACTTGGAATTTTTCTACACTAAAAATGACTAAGTAACATAGGTTGCCAAACAAAATACCCATGATAATCTGGAGTATGTTCACACATATACGTGCTTTCTCATAAAAGTATGTTTATTTTACATAAACAGGAATGACAACTCTAATACGTCTCTTGAATTCTGCTGGCGAGGAAGCCCAGCCAGGTCTCACAGTTCTACTTTGTGAAATTCTAACTGCAGTGTATCTCAGCCTGTTCATCCATGGCCTTGCAACACATTCTAGCAATGAGTTGTATAGAATTATGGCTCATCCACTTAACAGTAAAATGTGGTCTGCTATCTTTGGAGGAGGAGCTTATACACCCTGCAGAGGACAGCAGCAGTTAAAGACAAAAACTGGTCAGTTCTCCTGTTTTATGTATGTTTGTCTTCTGGGTTTTTTTAAGAAAATTATGTGACTGCTGAAAGCTTAATTACTTTAAGTAGTTTGTGTTCAATAAGAATTCAGTATGGTTTTGGATTTGCATAGAAAAACAAGTATCTGAAATTATTGGTGTAGATATTGCGTAGAAGAGAAGAGTGAAGCAGAAGTGAATGCTACTAAAATAAGGTTTCCGAGTAGCACAGCTGCTCTCATATGAGGGAGTTAAGTTGATCTTAAAAAGTTTCCAGTACTATTGCAGCCTAGTTTTTTGTGTTTATTTTAAAGCTTTCCAGTTCTCTCCTAACTGGAATATATTCCCATTTTACAAATACAGTATGTTTTCTCTCTTTGACAGGTAGGCACTTCCCAATGCCTAGCCCACATCAGGTAGTAGTGTTCTCCATGGAATGCGTGGGGTTTTCCAAATCCCTTACTTCCTTCAGTACTCATAGTCCTACCAAACCTTCAGGCAAGATACGAGTTTTAGTACTAGGCCTCTACATGCAGTTTGCTATGTGTGGGGATTTTTTTTGCATATGCAGAAAGACAGAAAAACTTCTGTTTGCAAGCCATGATACCAAAATATAAAGTAAAATTGTGTAATTAAAGAACAAATTTGGCCTTCTTTAAAAAGAAAATTGTCAGCACTATAGTATTCTTATGGCTCTTCATTTGAAATAAATCTTGAATATAAAACTGCTTTGACCATGGTTTGAAAAGATCAGAAGTGTTTCATATCTTTTTTTGGAGAGCTGCTTGTTTTGCATTTTGAATATAAGCATTATTGTGCATGTGGATTTCTAAGTGTTCATTCCAGACATTAGAAGTGGAAGTTGTCTTGTTGATAGTCTAAGAACCCTTTAGAAAAGCAAACAGTCTTCCAGTTTTAAATTCGGGTCATGATAAATTATGCTCAGGTCCGGAACAAGTTCCTCTAAATCTTTTATTTTTCATATGATTATGTGCTTTTTAATTTAGTTTGACTTCTATAAATCCAACAGCAAAAATGCTACAATTAACTAAGTTTTTAAAGGAGGATTTTGTAAATACAAATTAACTTAAAACTCTGGTGACTTTCTAAATCACATCTGAATATATATGTAGAGAGATAAGACGTAACTTCAGAAAAAAAAAAAAAATTGCTATTTAGATGCATGTTACATGTCAAAATGTCTTGCGTTTATGGAAAACTGTAAATGTTTTCTGTTTAAATATCTTCATCAAACTTTTAGGAAAAAGTTTTCAGAGTAGAAATCTTTAACCAAAAGCGAGCTGTTATTCTAGATCTGGTTAGCTTTCTCTGTGATACTGAGTAAACATTTCTCTCTATCACTTTGGTAAGGTAAATATGTTTGCCGTTACAGAATTGTTGGAAGCTATAATTGGCTTTTTTTGGCAATTCTGCTGACTGGGTGTTGGTAACTGTATACTAAGCTGTGTTATTATTACTTCTACCACTAGTTTAAAATGCTAAGTATTTTTACAAAGAAGTGTATTCTAAAATGCATACTAAATATAACCTATCTGCTGCATGTTTTTCTGAAGAAGGAATGCTGGCTGATTGCAGGTTTAATAAAACTGTTGCTGGAAGAATCCAGAAGCTCAAACTAAAAATTCAAGGGAAGAAAGAACATTTATTTTAATACTAGCTTTTAGGGATAATCACTTAGAAAGGTGTCTAGAGGTGTTGTGGAGTCTCTGTCTTTGAAGTTACTCAAAAACTTGAACAAACTACGCCATCAGTTAGCCATGTTCTGAGCAAGGGATTGGACTAGGTGTCTTTCAAACTATGTAATTCTAGGATTTAGTGGGTTATTACTTGTTTTTAATGCATGTTTATGTAAAACAAATTGGGAGGAAAGGTATTTCTCTGAAGTCCTTTCTCTGTCACATGGAAAAAAATGTTGGGGAGAGAAAGGGAAAAAAAATAGACCTCCAGTGAAGCAGAGGGATTAGGATTAAAATAATCTGTGTTTTTGTGCCTTTACTGTTTCTGATACCCAGAAACAAATACTGATAAGTGACTGGAATGCTTGTTCCAGTCAACTATGGCATATTCTTCCATAATATTATTTAGATTTTTTCTATCTCTTACCATTTTGTTACGCATAACTGGGCTCTTTTCCCTTATGTTTACTTTTATATTTTTTTTAAATGCTTCCACTCTCAAATGGAGATCAAAAGCTAAAAATTCTGAACATAATAATTCTGATACAATAAGACTACACGTGACTTCTCCTCTTTGCCTCCATTCAAATCCTTTAGTACCTACCTGAATGTGGGTGTTGATCTCCAAGTTTTAAACTTATTTTAAGAGATCATAACTCTAGGTACAGCATTGGTCAATAAAGTTACTTCCCTTTCTGCTCTTTCCTTTAGTTGACTTGAGCATACAGTAGCTTTGAATATAAAATTTCACTTAAGTAAATATGATCTTCTCTTAGACTCAAATGGCAAAAACAGGAACCAAAAGCCAATACCTGGTAGTCTTATAAATTCCTAACCCCTATTAGGAATTAGTTTTTTATTAAAAACTTCTTTTAGTGCCTCTGTCACATAAAGATCGCATAGGACAAAGCAGTTTGAATGCTTTTCAGATCACTATACTTTTCAGCCATGTTTCTTGTTTTCTCAGTAGCAGCAAATGATTTTGGCAAACAGAACTCACACATGATGGTTTTTTTCCCAAGAGGCAATTATCATCTGAAAGAGAACCTATTGATTATAGTAGATTTTTTTTAGAATCACATTTACCATATTTCTCTTGAAAACAACCTTAGAAAACTGTTTTATAATTTAAGTCTAAATAGAGCTGGTGAGTTCTCTATCATCCAGAAGATTCTTAAGGGAGAATTTGACCTTTGCTGTAACAGTTAGAAATCCATGGTTTTATTTCATATATTCAGTTATTCCATGCTTCAAAAGCAAATGAAGGGAAGTTGAAAGTAATCAGCCTTTTAGCTCTTCCTCGGAAAGGGGAAGAGAGGTAACAAATCTTTGGATTATCATTGCATGTCTTAGAACCTGGAAGAAATTAAAGGGTTTTCTTTGAAATAGTCCAATATTCTTGGGAAATAATGTAAATTTTACTTTTTTTTTACAAGTAAAATGGGAACAAAGATAAATGCTTCAAATAAAAAGAAAAAAACCCAAAACAAACATGTAAAAGATTTTAAATTAGAAATACATGAGAAATTTGCGAGTGTGTGTAATCAGTAATTTGAAATACCAAATGATAGAATATTAACAACATCTTTAATGTAGGTAATTTGTTTTAAAATGTATAAAAAGAAGTCTGCATTAGTAGTGTTTTTCAAACCACTTAAATGGTCGTTCTTTTATTTGCCTTACAAACTTAATTTTTTCCAATGGCTAGCCTGCAGTATTCTTAAGAATACGAAGAATGATCTGACAGAAAGGAATAAAGTACTTTTTAAAAGTAAAACACTTGCCTTTTGAATTCTGCTTCGAAAAACAACCTGCAGGCCCATACTTGCTTATTTCTATACCATGCAACACTTGCTCCTTATTTCATGCCTAGTGAATTTTTATTTTAAGTAGTTGCTAAAAATTAGCTAAAGATTCATAGTGGTGCATGTGCATGCTCCTTAACTGATAAGCTTTGAATAATGAAATGAAAATGAATTGTACTGCAGTTATTGTGGTTTTGACTTTTAGTACAGGTAAGTGGATTTCAAATACTATCCCTAACAGGGAAAAAAAAAAAAGATACAGTATAAAAGTGCACACTTAGTGTTATGATATTCGTGTTTCAAGATGACAGATGAGATGTCTTCGTCTTTTTATTAGATTCCATATATAAATTGTTTTATGGCTGTTGTGGTTTAACCCCAGCCCACAGCCAAGCCCCAGGCAGCCCCTCACTCATTCATTCCCCCACTGGCAGAACCAGGTAGGAAATGGGAAGGGTAAAACATAGAGTAAACTCATGTGTTCAGAGCAAGGCAATTTAATATCAAAAGCTGTGCACACAGCCAAAGAGAAACAAGGGGTGAATTCACTGCTTCCCACAGGCAGGAGAGCAGGGCTCCATCACAGTAACAGTGACTTGGGAAGACAAACATCGTCCATCCAAATGTACTCCACCTTCCTTCTTCCCCCCACTTTATGTACTGACCTTGATGTCACATGGTCTGGAATATCTCTTGTGTCTCCTCCCAGGCACCCCCCAACTTCCTCACCAGCACAGAAATACAAAAGCAGCAAAGACCATGGTTCTGTGTAAGCTCTGCTCAGCAATAACAAAAACATCTCTGTGTTACCAGCCCTGTGTTCAGCACAAATCCAAAACAAAGCCTCACAGTAGCCGCTTGTGAAGAAAAATAACTCCACGCAAGCCTCAACCAGTACAGTAGTTCAGCTGGTTGGGATGGTAATGTTTGTGTTCTTAGGTGGTCAAAAGTCTTTCTGAATCCTGGAATAACATGTTTATTCGTGGTCCAGAAATGACCAGAAATAATGAATTAATTCCATTGACTAGTGTGAGTACGGAGAATTTGTTCATTAGAAGAAAACAAAAAATTGTGACGTATGAAAATCCTGGAAGTTGTTTTTTTTTTTAAACCATATATTTAAATCTTACATGGCTCAGAGTTACAAATTGTACAGTTGGCTCAGTATGTGTTATGAGCAAATAAGTCTTATGTATGGAAATAAGTGTTTGTAAATTAACACTGTTTTTCTTTTGTTTGGAATGTTAGACCTTCTGTTTTCAAGTGGTTGGAATACCCATAAGAATTTTAAAGGACATAGTCTTTCAGGCACCAGTCAAGACTCAGAGAGTCTCCTGTAGATAAAACACTAAAAAAAATAAGGGTATAGGAAATATTTTGTGGTAGTTTATTCCAGGAACAGATAGGTGTGCTGGCTCTTCTTTTGCCATCCCCATCATTATTAACAGGCAAAAGTAATTTTGGAAGCTTCAGTGGTTGTTAGTTTTGTGGGCTCTTGGTAGCAGAAGGGAATAGGAAAGTTAAAACAACAAAGAACTCATTTGCATTTGTGATGTTCGTATTAGTTCATCCTTGCAACCGGTCTCACCCAACATGTTGATGCTTGAACTCTGGTAGAGGTATCTGTCCCTCAGGTGGGCTCTTTAAGCCTATGTAATTGCTTTCTTTGCTTCTGCTTACTACTGCTGTTAGATCATAAGACAACACATACTCCCCTCTGCTTAAGAAAACTGACTCAGCTAAATCGGTGTTTGAAGTTTTGTGGACTCCAAAATGAAGTTCAAAAAGTTAACTTCCTTTTTCTCCTCATATTTAAGCTTTCTTTGTTTTACCTAAGTCTTGAACCTACTCCTTTGTTTCACTGTATATGTAATGTACAGAAACTGATCTCTGTACATTACATATATCTATTTGAAAACAGAAAAAAAGAATACTAAAAACCCACAACCAAGCAACAACAAAAAGACAAATACAACCTCTACCTTTTACAATCAAATAGGAAATTGATTCAAGTCCATTTTCTCTGTTATGAAAGACGGCCAGCAAATCTCCAAATACAATTTTTTTTCTCCTTTGTCACTTTCACTTCTGATGTGTTCTGGAGAGTCAGAACACTAACAATTGGACAAGCAATTGGTATCATTCCTCCTCTACTAATAGAAAGGCTATGTTGGAATATGATTCTTAAGAAGATCCAGAATTATTTCAGGGTATGAGATTATACAAATGTGTTAAGATATTTCTGAAAGCTTGAATGAGTTATTTCCTTTGGTAGTGTAATAGTCAAGAATGGAAACAAAATCTTCCCTTGACACTTACTAGTTTGAAAAAAATCAATTTGGGGCAAGCAAGACCTCTCTACTCCTAGGATTTAGGGTGTTACTGCAGATAATTAATCCATCCCTGTTTAATAAGTTGTATATTAGATTGTGTTAGTTAAAATGCAATCTTTTATATTTGCTGGAGAAATGTATTGTCGAGGCATAGCGATTTAACAGAACTGTGCTATTTAGGAAAAAATATAGATCTCCACTAGAGGGAGGCATGGAGTTAAAAGTTGGAGTAGGAATGGCAAGTTTATGTATTTGCGATATATAATCTGAAAAACAAGTCTCCTGGCTTGTCTTTAAAGGAAGCATTATCAATATTCAATACTTCTTATTAAAGTGACCTAGTTTTGCAAGATCGTTGCTTGAGTAATCATGTGTCACCTTTGTAAAAAGAGATCTCATGCAGTTACGGATGTATTATTTGTGAAGGGAGTTTTTATGTTCTGGAGTTCTAGGTATATATTAGCTTTATTTATTTGAGGATTAACATTCTCTATGTTTAGTTGTTACAGAAATGCTAAGATAAAATTCTGAAAACTTAAAATGATGAAAATTTTTACTTTTCATTGAGAGTCTCTTTATTAAAAGCAATAGGGTGGTAGAGGAGAAGGTTTAAAGCAACATGTCTATATTCTTCTACCATAGATGATGGAGAGAAACAGCAAAAACATTACAGGCTTTCATCAAAAACCTCTCCAAAAGAAAGTTCTCAGTTGCCTGCATTGCCATTGGTAGACCAACAATCATCATCTTACAAAGAAAGATTTATCCCTCCTGAGCTTAGCATCTGGGATTATTTCATTGCAAAGGTAATTTTTTGCTGTTTTGACAATCAAGTGTCTTCTATCACTTCTGGATTGGTAGTTTTTCTCTTCTTAGTCATTATTCTAGGTACTGATGTGATAGAATCTGCTTGTTTTTATTGCTCATGTTTAGCTTTTTCTAAAATGCAGCCTATACATATTTTTGGAACAGCTTTTTTGAAAACTATTGTTACTCAATTAACTTGTTTTCAGATAATGGTATGAACAAATTATGTTGATTTTTTTATAATTACAGAGTACAAATGTGTAGATAATTATGGGTCAGCTATTTAGGGGAGCAAGGAAATGTAAGAAGCATTTATCAGCTATTTCAACTGGGTGAAATGCATATGCATACTCACTGAAAATCAAATTATGTTGCCTTGTTAAGTCCATTGTGGCAGATCTTTCTTTGTAGAAAGTTACATACTTTTGTGGAGTTAGATGCACATATCTATATCAAGTGTTATCTCCATAAGCAAAATAAATTAGGTAAGTGTATTTTAGGAGCAAGGACGAAAAAGAAAGTAAGAATACTGAATAGCACAGTGAGGCAGTGATAATGATCATAAATATTGAATACTGTAGAGAGAGGATAGGACTTCTCTGAGCTCTTGGAAGAGCTGAAGAGAATATACCCTAGTGGTTTTGGCTTCTCGCTGACAAGCTTGTGTGTCCCGCATCTGGTTTGGTATATCTGGCGTGAAAATAAAATAAGAATTGGAAAACAGTGTTTTTATTTTCAGCATTAGAATTTTCAGTAATGTAAACAATAGTTCAGGTGTTCAAGTGTGTAGTGCTTATGGACAATTGCCCTTTTCATGAGGTACAAACTCCAAATGTAACTGAACCGAATAAGATATGTCTGCTTTTTATAAAAAGCATTAAGCATAATAACTATTCAAATCTTAAAAGGTACCTTAGAACGAGATGTTGACTAGAAGATATTTACAGAGTTTTGTTGAAATTTTTAGCCATTTCTTCCATCACAAAGTAGAGTGGAATATGATTCAGAAGAGAGTCAGGAGAGTGATGAAGATGATGAAGACAATGATGGAGATATGTTTGCACCAAATTCACATAACCAAGAGCATTCTAATTCAAATTCTTACAGGTAAATAGCTCTTTAGACTGCAAGATATTTTGCAACGTCTAGACTTGCATTTCTGTTTTTTCATTTTTGAGATATGATACCAATTACTTGATATTTCAGTGTGTTATCAAGACTCAGTAGTTAATTTTTTATACAACAATAATTATTTTATTCATTTTGTTATTATGTGGTATAATGATTTTTTAATTCAAATTACTTATAATATTCTAAAGTATGGTTTGTAGTTTTCAGTAGGTTATAATGAGGATTTGAAGCTTTAAATTTAAAACCTAATATTGAATAAGTGAGAAAATAATTTTCCTATTAGTAAATGACTTACTAGTGCTTTCTTGTTAGTTGGTCACTGATGAGATTGGCAATGGTTCAGCTGGTACTTCACAATTTGAAGATTTTCTACCCTTTGGCTGGACATGATCTTTCAGGTAATAAGCAGCAGAGTTATCTCTTCATACCTAATTAGCACATTTAAAATCGGTCATGTTGAATAATGTACATATGTTGTAGCTTTTAGTTCAAAAATTCTTAGTTTTTCAGTGATATGGGAATAAGTGTTGTAATACTGTTTATCATGCAGGTATATTTATGAAATGACATGGTGGGTGGCTAAGGTGAATGGGTGAGAAAAAATGCTCGGGTCTCATGTTTTCTTTGCTTTTTAGTCATGTAAGAATGTTTGCAATATTTATTTCCTGGTGGAAATGCTGTAATTTTTCTGTAATTGAGGTAACATTGTTCCTAATCCTTGTTTCGTGGAGTCATAGACCGGTTTGGTTTTGGAAGGGATCTTTAAAGGTTATCTAGGTCCAACCCTGCCCACCACATCGTGGGCAGGGACATCTTTCACTAAATGGTGTTGCTAAAAGCCTCATTTGACGTAACCTCCCACATCTGGGGCGTCCACAACCTCTCTGGCCACCGGTTCCAGTGTCTCACTGCCCTCATCATAAAAATGTCTTTCTTTTATCTGATCAAAATCTACTTGCTGGGTGTGAAACCATGACTCTTTGACCTGTCACTGCAGGCCTGGGTAAAGAGTCTCTTTGTGTCTTTCCCGTAAGTCTTCTTTAAATATTGAAAGGCTGCTGTGCTATGTCCCTGGAGCCTTCTCCAGTCCAGGCTGAACAACCCCAACACTCTCAGCCTGTCTTCACAGGAGAGGTGTTTCAGCCCTCTGACCTGTTTTTGTGGATCCCCTCCACAGGTCCCTGTCATTTCTGTTGTGGGGGTGCTGTACATGGATATGGTGTCCCAGCTAGAGTGTCACAAGAACAAATTAGAGGGGCTAAATTCTTTCTCTCACCCTACTGACAGCTCTTCCTTTGATGCAGCCCAGTGTGCAGTGTGCTTTCTAGGCTGTGAGCCAGGTCATGCCCAATTTTTCATCCACTGGTATCCCTAAGTCCTTCTCCACAGGGTTGCTCTCAGTCTGTTCATCACTCAGTTTTAGATGGAGGTGCACTTGTCCTTGCTGAAGCTTGTGAGGGTCTCATGGGCCTACTCCTCAGGCCTGCCAAGGTCCCTGTGGGTGGCATCCCTGCCCTCCAGGAAATCAGCTACACCTCTCCCCTTGGTGTTGTGTGCCTGCTGCCTGTGGGTGCCCTCACTGCCCCTACCTGTGTCATTATGTCATACAAGTATCAGCTTTCTCTTGTCACCTCCCTGTCATCCATATACCTTGACAGCTTCCAGGAGGTTCTGTTTCATAATGATCTGCTCCATGATATAATTTCTCCAGTATTGGAGAAATCTGTTCCTTTTTCTAGCAATAATAGCTCTAAGCAGTTCATCTTTTCACGCTTGCAAATACAGACTTGAGGTTTGAACAAAGCTTACTTGTGGAGATACTCAACATAAACTTCAGCCTTCACCTGCTGGAATTATCTTTGCCAAGGTTATAATGGAAAAGAGAGGGATTTTATTGTTATTAACTTGTCTTTCTAGAGCTTCCGGTTAGCTCCCCGATATGCCATGCGGTTTTGAAAACTCTGCAGCGCTGGGAACAGGTTCTTCTCCGACGTCTTGAGCTGTATGGGGGTCCACCTCAACATTATATTTCAGTTCATGCTTCTGAAGATGCCCTTGCTGCTGGTCCTGCATTGCTTCGCCACAAAACTTTACTTGAGCCTACAAACACTCCTTTCAGGTGAGTCTGTTTTCTGTAAACACTGTATCTTGGATTTAAATTAAGCATTAGGTTGTTTTTATACGTGATAGATTACAACTTCAGTAACTATGTGGAGGGTACATGTCAGATTTCATGCATGTCTGATCCAAAGCAACAGCAGGAAAAATATTCCACAGTTTCTGATTTTTTAAAGATTCTTCTTCTTAAGCTTAGGATGGATTTTGAGTGTCTCTGGAAGAAGCATGCTTGACAATGAAACGTTTGCCTTGGGAGATAATTATGGATTAGTGACAGTGAATTAAATTATTACTCTGCCTTTTGAGGTAATAAAATTACCTCACAGTTTTATCAGTATTGTTGCCTAAAATCAGAGAAGAAATACTGATTATTTGTAATATTTTCATAGTTATGGCTTAACATAATTGCATGTTTAGCCAGAAAATTGTGCTCAATCTCCTAAAGTGTAATTTTTATCATAGATTTCTGCCTTTTTAATCTTACTGTCACTTGTGGATTTCAGAATATGGGAACTCTGACTTTTTATTGTAAAATACTTCATCATGGTCACACTTTCAGTAGCTTGAGTTCATTAAAAGGACTCCAGTTTAACATCAATCTGCTGTCTGACACTATTTTTAAATTATTATTTAAAGCAATTCAGTTTGGATTTTGGCTTGTCATAAGCAGCTATATATAGCAACTATATTGGTATTTATAATTTTTGCTTGAGTGTGCCATTTCTAGGGATAAGCATTTGAATTCTGATGTGATTCTGCAATCCTTCAAATTTTGTTACTAAAAAATCACGGATGTTTCAGAGAAGTTACACAGCTGATGATGTGTTCCTAGCAGAAGGTGTTAGTCACTCATTGTAAAAAATGAGCTGGACTAATAAATAATCGGTATGCTGCTCTTACCACTGTATAATCCCTTAAAGAGATTTTCTCACTTCTCCCAAGATAGGAGGAGTTGCTACGTATTCTGTTTCTTCTTCCTTTTGCACCTCTCACATGTAGGTTTTTCAGGAAGAGGTTATTAAAGTGCTTTCAGATAGGCCTTGTATACTGTCTATAGCATTGTAGTTTTGCTGCAGTGTTTTTTCTGACTGTGGTTGTATTAGAGTATTAAATACTGCACTCTTTTGTAAATACGAGCATGATGTGTAAATATGAGCATGATTTATTCAACTTTGTTCTGTAGATCTAGCAGTCATGTTGCGCTGTCTGTGAAGAGGCTCTGGCAGTACTTGGTCAAACAGGAAGAAGTCCAGGAAACTTTTATCAGAAATATTTTTACAAAGAAGCGGTACCTAAATGAGGTTGGTATGGTATATAAAATGCAGAAAATATTGCAGGCCAATCTGTCAACTTTTATTTAAGTTATTTGGCCAGCTTGTTTACTTCTGGTGCATGGAGGGTTAATGTACTTACTCCAAATGTTAATATAATTACTCCAAATCTACAGTATTTCATACCAGAAATACTTGTTTATTGTTGCATAGAATACAAAAATAATCAGACTTTGACCGTAAAATGACAACTAGCACAATGTTGCTAGAGTTGTCTTTTCTTTAAGATCAGTATAAAAGCTGCCTCAAAAGAATGACAAAATGGACTGTTTTAAAGATTAAAACCAGTAATCTAATGAGCCACAGTATTGGAAGTTTTAATTTTTCCCTACCATAGTCATCCTGGCTTTTATCCACTGCTTCCATAACAGTCATGTTATGATTCAATTTTAATAGGAAAAATGCTCATACAGCAATTACTATTTCTGTCCCTGATCATTTGTCCCAGTTTCTAGTTGGAGTCCACTTCCACATGCAGTTAAATGTTTTTAAATGGTGGTTCTGTAATGAGCTTTTGGATTTTTTTTCTCTCACTTTGCTTTTTTTTCTTATTTACACCTGCTCCTAAATTTTGAAAGAATTGCTGGTATTACAGAAAAACTGTAGTATAGCAGAAATGGAGGAGAAAGAAGCAGATGTGAACAAACTCAATATGCAGGAGAAAGAATTTTCATGACTAATAAAGCTGTGGCAGTGGAGAGTTCTGCATGACCTTTGTTCTGTCACAACTAGAATATTAGCTTGCTTGGGTAATGTTGGCTAATTGTGTTCACTACAGAATGCAGTTAAAAGGAAAATTGTTCCTTTATGCTGTTAAAAGTGCATCACTTCTGACCATATTTTAAGTTAACACAGCCATGCTGTTATGCTGTATGGACAGGTATTTTGGAAAATTTTAGATTTCCTTCGTATGTTTCAAGGAGGCTCACAGTCTTACAGAGCATCATTGGCTTAATTTTCTGTCTTGTTGCTGATAAAATGTCAGTGTAGATTGCTTATTTTCCAAGAAATTTGACTTTCGGGATGGACAAGGTGATGTTACAGTACAAAGTAAATCAGTGTATTCTGTACTGAAAACAGAGTTTAGAGTTTGTTAATTATTCTTACTATATAAAATATGTGCATGTGTTTGCAATCATATTGTTGTGTTTCAGTTGTCCTGTGTGAGGTAAGCAACAAGGAATTGAGAATTTTCTTGATAACTGTGCGTGTTATGTCTTATCTTTATGCTTTGTTCTATGGTGTTTTTTTTCTTGGTGAAGTCATTAGAGGAGCAGAATGAGACCATGAAAAATTCTATGGTGGAGGAGACTGCCATCCATAAGGTACATAGTAATAATCCTCAAATTTATTAGACCTAAATTTTGAAATTTTTTTTCCTAAACGATGCTGATCTCACTTTAAAAAAAGTCTTTGCTCACACAGCAAACAAACTTAAAAATTAACAAAATGCAAGGGATTGAGTTCAGCTGTTACAGAGTTTATCTGAAACTTAATTATCTTAGCTGCATTAAGCAACTAGGTACAAACAATATCTATTATCAAATTCTGTAGCAAGTGAGGAGCTGAAATTGAGATTTCCCCAAGTGACAAAAATTCAGTAGTAGTATGGTACACAGTACATACAGAACCTTTGATCATTATGAGCTGGCTGTAGTAGTTGCTTATAAGTGAAGGTGGTGAACTGTACTTTGAGCAGTTTGTTAGCATGATAGGAGTTTGCTACTGAAAGCTTTCACGGAGCCTTATTTTCAAGATGGTGACAAATCAACTCATATAACAGTGTTTTGGCAACTGTCTTGAAAAATTGGTGTGACATACTAAAAAGGTGTAGTGTACTATGGCTAGAAACTCAAATGAATACCATATTCTTTTCTTTTACAAAACTAGTGTGAAGACAGAAATGTGAACACTTTGTGGCTTGGGCTACCTTGTTAATATTAATTATGTGATAACGCACTATTAGCAAATAGGTAATTGGAACTGGCTGGAGAAGTAATAAATTTAATTTCCTGCAGGTTTGTTCATCATAAGGCACAAATCATGGTTTTGTATCTGTTTGCCAATGCGGTTATCCAGTGTTACATACATAAAATCAATGAAGTATCAATTTTGCTTTGACTGCAAAACAGATATTCTACTTCTTGGCCTGTAGTAGCTGTATTTTTAGACTTTATAAAAGACCATTTGCAGTTATTTGACAGAAAAATCATACTGTTTTTCAAGTAAAATATTATTGTTTAAATCTTCTAAAGCATGGAAAATTAAGAATTTGAAGATGAGAGGCTTGAAACAGTTCTGAAATAATTCTTTGGGGTTTTTAAAAATAATTAAATATTACATTTGTAATTCAGGTTTGATTTCTTAGGTGACCATGAGTTTGGCAGTTTTATTACTTTTACTGTAAAATTATTTTGTAACTGCAACAGTCTTGGTCTGTAACCTATCAATTTAATTCTTTCAGTGCTGAGTTCTTTAATTTTGAAAAGGACTGCTGCAGTGCTGATGAATTTGAAAAGGACTGCTGCAGTGCTGATGAAGTTTAGAGTTTTGTTGTGTGCTGGCATGTACCTGAATGCATTTCTAATAATACAAAATGATAGACAATATTCAAATCCAGCATTAGATTACATGGGAAAAAAAAAAGAATATTTGATAGGGAAAGGTTTGTGGTTCTAGCATGTACAGGATTTCCGCTTTATTTAATTGTAATAGTTGTGATTAGGTGCACTGATGAAGTTCAGATTAATTTTCCTGCTCAGGACCTTTCCTGCACCTTCTTTTGGACTATTTCATCAGTTTCAGTGGCAAAAGATGTTTGCTGAGAGCAATCATAGACTTAGCAAACTTTTTGAGAGCAAAACATCAAGGTTCAAAACTTCAATCAACAGTGTCTTGCATGTAGCCTTGCTGGTTTTCAGCACCCCTGAAAAGCTTGAGAATGAACACAGTACTGTGGCTTGTGTGGCAAATTACACTTTGCTGTGGTAATCTTAACACAGCAATGGGAAGTTTTATTATTACACAGAACAGGTTTAGCATGATTGTTACAGGCTGTATTTGTTTAGTTTTCTTTGAATTAAAATTAAGGGGAAAAAAAAGAAATTTCACACGTAACATTGTTTTGTCTCTAAAAAGTGGTATTGCAGAGAAGTTTGCATTTAACTGTGCTTTGTTTTTTAAATACAGATAGAAACAGATTGGGCATACCCCGGTGGCAAGGCAAGAATAATCCATAAAGAGTCGGACATCATTACTGCTTTTGCAGTCAATAAGGTGAGTATAAAGGAGGTAGAATAATCCAACTGCTGTGTTTTCCACCTGGTATCCAGGCACATTTTGACTGGGTGAGGTAGGCTTTGCCAGCTGTCCTGCTGTTTTCAGCAGCTACAGCTTTTGACAGTCACTTCTCTAAAGCACTTCAAAATTACCTTTTCATAAACAGTTCTACTACAAATTGTCTTCTTTTTTCTATTGTGCAATGGATTGATCGAAGTGAGAGGTGGCTTCTACTTTTTTTTTTAGGCTTGTGTGTAGGTGTATTTGTCCTTTTCTGTCAAACAGGAAGTAATCTTTTCTTCTCTGTTCAGCCATGTAACCTTTCAGACCTCTGGAGGAGGGGAGCCTGGTTGCAAGCCTTGTAGTGTAGTTACCTGTTGCTTATCCTCTGAGAAAAACAAGGAGATACTTGAGCTGCCTGGGGCTACAGGATGCAAATACTGTGTGATACTATCCCAGATGAAAATAAGTTTTCGTAAGGGAAATGTCAAGTATAAATCTACATAGATTTGTAGATGTAAATGTTTGGGGTTTGTAAATTAAGTGTATATTTTTGTAACCAGCAGTGCCATAATCAGAAAAAAAAAATTTTTTTTAGTTTTCCTTTTGCATCTGTCTTTCTGTATGTTATTTTTTTCAGGCAAATCGGAACTGCATTGCAATAGCATCAAGTCATGATATTCAAGAATTGGATGTTTCTGCAATTTTAGCTACGCAGATCTATACCTGGGTTGATGATGATATGGGAATAGAAAATAAAGGGTATATGTTCTTGGTTTTCAATATCACACTTGACTGTGCTTAAATCAGAGTAACAAAACATGGTATTTAATGTTGCTGTTCGGAATCTTAATTTAAAATTTGTTTTTTCATTTCTAGGGCTGATGATTTCCTAGTTATACATGCTCGTGATGATCTGGTAAATGTTCAGGGAAGCACTCCTTATACTCATAGTAATCCTGGCACACCTATCAATATGCCTTGGCTTGGTAGTACACAGACTGGCAGGGGTGCCTCTGTGGTAAGTCACTTTTCAAAGATTAGCTTTATGTATTCGATCTATTTCTCTCTTTTCGTCTGTTCACTCTTACTTGTTATATTTTGCAATTAACATGTAACTAAATATAACCTTTCTGTGTAACCAAGGCAAGCTGGAGTTTTTTTGGTAACAATTCATTTAATAGGTTAAAATTCTGCGCAGAATTTAAGGGACACTAACTAAATGAGCAAAGCTTTCAGTCAAATCATACATGCTTTCTTTAAAAGCATCATATAAAAGCAAATAATCAGGGTTTGGGTAAGAAGTTAGACTATAAACTTTTCTTCAATGACTTGAAGCTGAACGGTCTGTTTAAAAAGCATATGTTCAGCAGGTTTCAGAATATAAATTCATAACAATTGGGTAGAAATAATTACATGAAATGTTGTGGTAATTTTTATTTTAAGCATAATCTTCATCTTCATTCTGAGCTTCAGAAAGAGATCTTGTGTCTGGAATGAAGCTTGGTCCTGAGCAAAAGGCTATTAGGTTAGATTTAATTCAGATCAAATGATAACTGTAGCCTGGCCACAGAATTTTTATCTTAGTTCCTGTGGAGCATCGATGTAGATCTGTTGATTAGCTGGCTTGGAGATGCTTATTTGGAGACACTTAAGTGAGCTGAAATGGTCATACAAGACACCAGTATCTCTCAGGCTTTCTGCACAGGGAGTGCAGAAAGCAGAGTTTTCCTAAGTAGTCAAATGCATTAAATCTTGAGACTTTGCTGTACTTGGTGTCATTTAACAATTCAAAGCAAGTCTATAACTGGTGGCAGAATGAAGTAATCATATGTTGATTAATATTGTCATTGACTTTTGAAAATAGCTGATGAATAGGAGGAGTAAATAAGGAGTAAGCATTATAAGATTGATCATGTGTTCCACATATGGAAGTGGGTGTTGTGCCAGTACCTGCAGCTCTGCCTTCACTTTAGGAACTACTGATCCTAGCTGCCAGTGTTGCAGCTCTGCTATTGCAACCAGGTCTCTTCTGCAAGTATTCTTTGAATGCCTTTGCCACTTTCTCTTCTCACTTCCATGTTTTAAATATTTATATATGTACATACAGAGTTCTTGTGTTTGTGTATTTCCCAATGTTAAGTAATTGCATAATCTGTTAATGTAAGCAGTATTTACATGGCCTTCTATTTTGCATGCAGTAAAACGTTCTCCCTAAAATACATTTAGCTTTGCTTGTATTGAATGCTTTTGCTGTTAAACTTCGGACCTAATGTTGTCTTGGCATACTGTTTGACTGTGGCAGACAGCCAGCCACAGCACAGAATGACACCTGCCCGCTAGGGAGGGAAGACAGAGGTACCCAATCAAGGACAAAGTACATGAAGGAAAAAATAGGGATTTTTGGGAGGAAATAGTGTTGCTGTGGAAGAACTGGAACCTGGAAGAAAAGCAGCTTCACTAAGACCTCTCTTTTGCTACTATTTTCTACTTTATTCCTTCAGATACTGCTGATTCTTGGTATCATCTTTGCTTTTCCATAATATGCAGCCCATTTAGTAGTTGTAGCCCACTGTTTTGTACCATTACTGGCTTTTCAATCTCATTGTCTTTGCTTCACTTTCATCAGCAAGAGACACTCATGCAGTTCACATTTTATGAAGTGTAAGGTTTTTCTGTCACTTTTCACTATTTCCTGCTACATAGCACATGCAAGGCAAGTAAGGAGGGTCACTGCCAGGCACTTTGGCACAGTTTGTTTACACAGTTCTTACAGGAGGTGTTCATGGGAGGGTTCTGAAGAAAAAAGTGTGTACCTACACCTCTGAAACTCAGGCAATGTTACCAACAACTTGTCGTATAACTCAGTGTCCTGACACCAATATTTAACAGTTTAACAGCTGGTGGGATGCAGTTAAAGTGCATTTTTATTTTTCAGTCCTAATGTACATTATGCCCAAAACACCCAACTGTCCAGCAAAGCAACCAGTGTTCTAGCCATCAGCTGTTCTAAAGGGGGCTATGAGTGTCAAATGTCAGTTACATTAATAATGGAAGTACTTGCATTTCATAATTGTACTTGTCTTCTAAATTGGAGAAACTGTACCAGAGAGTTCTGTTAGTGTAGCCCTTCAAAGGCACATTTCTGCAAATTTGCATTTTTCCGAAGCATAATCCAGCAGGGGTTAGGAGATCATGATGTGTGCTTATCTGTTGAATGGAGGATGATGACTTCCATTAACTTCTGGGTAGAAGTAGCTGTAAAGCTCAATATAGCCCTTTGTTTTAGTGAAAAAACAGTGAACATGAATTATTATTCTTCCATTTATATATAGAAGATAAGTTGAGAGCAGAGTATTGCAAATATAAGTGCACATACCAATCTGTGTTTGAAGAATATCATTCTCTGTTGCCCTAAATTTTAAAATGTAATATATAGTTTTACCAAACCATTTGGCTTTTTCCTTGATATTTAAAGTACTTAGAGAAAAAGAAAGAGAAATACATATTTCAAGATCACATTCTCTATTTTTAGAAAGTGTTTTGGAATGAACTTGAATAACTGAAGGACATAAGGCTTTCTCCTCAACAAAACCTTGAGAATTGAAAGATCTAAATCTGCTTCCAAAATGTAATTAAGAGGATTGCAGTTGTTCCATTAATCCAAACCCAGGGAAATTTTTACAAGAGAGTAAATTATTTCCTTTCCGAGCACTTTTCCTCATTTTTGTTTGCAAACTAATAATTTGGAGGATATTTCTTTAAAACTCTATTGATTGTGTTTAAGAATATGAAACACATGAAAATTTGTAATTCCTGCCTCATTCTTGTTGGCACCCTGATATAATTGGAGGCTGGGGGAGAATAGCATACATGAAATACTTCATCACTATCTACTGCCCCATGACAAAGCAGTGTTAAAATACTGTACAAAATTATGGCAATTGAAAGTCAGTTTGATTCAATGTTTTTAAAAGTATTTTCTGACCTAAATGTTTCTCTGAAAGTAGTTCAGTGGCAGCTTGCTTTTGGTATGTGGTAAGTGATAAGATGCTGTGTTGAAGATGGGTGCCCTGGCAACAAAATTTCATGTGTTCTCATTTGAAATTAACACCTGCCACAAATACATATTTTGCCCTTCTGAAATGTTGATGTAAATAATACATGCATGAGCAAACCAAATCCAACAATTCTCTGAGGAAAGACAGTCCTCAAAGAAGTCAGATACTCTTGAGAGCTACTGGGGAATAAAAGAATGAAAACTTAACTTTAACATACATTAATAGAAGGAAAGGAAGGGAAGAGACAACACAGTCACAGATGTATTTCCTTGATAAAAAAATCCTTACTCTTTTTTTCCTTTTGTGTGTTGAACATATCATTTAAATAGATGGGCTTTAAATATAATGTCTCCAGTCCTCTTTGCACATTGAATTCTTCCCAGCAGGAATTAATAAAATAAGGGAAAACAAGAATCTGGGTGCTATGTCTAGCTCAAAGCAAATTTTGAAATTTAGGAAAAAACATGCTACTGAAAATTCATTGGATCTGTATTCACAAAATTTGAAGAAATATTTATTTATTTATTTAATACCAATTACACGGTATATTACTTATTCTGGATGGTCACAAATAACCACTTTTCAGTCAATGGCGATAAGTTAACTAGACTTGAAAGTACATATATTCCTTCCTATTTTTTACTTCTGTTAAAGTTTGTTTACCTCTTTCTTTACATGCTTCTGCCTTTCTCTTGCTTATCTTACAATATTCAGGAATATTCCAATAAATTTAATGGAATCAGAAAGGAATTGGCAAGAAAAGAGGTAAGACTGCAGTCTAAGGAGTGTTTATATTTGGATCCATACATTTCTGAAGAAAAAGTTTAATATTTATCTAGATGTATAAAGCTGCAAAAGTGTTAACATCTACACTAGTCTTGGAAGATACTGACTTCTATCTGAATCTCTAAACCCAGTACTTGTTTTCATAGGAATTTTGATAGGAAACAACTCTCTGCAATCACTAATTGTTCTCTAGTTTGATAATGTTTTGTTCAGTAATACTGTTTAATTTTTTCTATTTTTTTTTTTACGTTGAACAGATGCTCAAGAAAGCTATTAATAATGTCAGAAGAATGGCTTCTCATCCAACACTGCCGTATTGTAAGTTCAGGTTCTTTTAAAAAAGAAAAACTTATCTAAAGATTATATATTTCTTACTCACCTGTTTCTTAGTGTGTTGCTATTTCATATAGCACAACAATCTATTACATGTTTTGAATGTTCTTTATAAGCCATACTTACTAAAACTATTTTTCATTTTAAAAAACAATATTGGGGGATGTAGAATAGCCTTTAGAAACAGCAAAAAGTGCTATATTTCTCTCTTATTTATGACTAGAATGAAACATACTTGGAAAAATGTGTTACTATTTCCAAGTAAATAGCTCCATATTTCATGAGAAGCTAAATACAGTTTTTCATCAAATAACGAGTAACATAATTTTAAGTTGCAGAGGTATGTTCTCCTACACCAAGACAGATACTATGGCATAATTTTGGCACTAGTTATTTTGAGATAGTGTGAGTTCTCTTCAAATTATAAAAGCTACAGCTCTTGTGAAAGGTCATGTAAATATTTGCTGTTGCAGACCTGACGGGTGCTCAAGATGGAAGTGTAAGAATGTTTGAATGGGGTCATGCGCAGCAAATCACATGTTTTCGATCTGGTGGCAACTCAAGGGTTACTCGAATGAGGTTCAATTACCAAGGAAATAAGGTAACTGACAAAATGCTTCTGTACGCTTTCTCTTCTTCTCCCCTCCCCCAATATAATTGTTAATTAGCAGAAACATCACATGTTTCTACTCTCAAGTATTTTCTCAAAATTGTTGACATTTTCTCTGCAATACATGCATGTGTATTTATTATTACTATGTATTTTCTTGCAGTTTGGAGTTGTTGATGCTGATGGATATATCAGTTTATATCAGACAAATTGGAAGTGTTGTCCACTTACTGGAACTTCACCTAAGCCGTATTTGGTAAGCTGAAACTAATTTAGTAATTAGTTTCCACAAACTTGCATTATGTTCCCTTCTTTCTCCCTTCAGACAGCTAGGAGAGAGCAAGGATTGTACTGATAACCAGTATTAATCAAGATAACCAGATATTAATCAAGTTATGTACTGCTGCCATCCTTTGGTCTTTATGACGGGTTCTTACACTCTAATCATACTTACTAAGTGGAGAGTGGAAAATGCAACATGACATCTGAAATAACTTTAATGTTTATTGAGACACGCCAATAATTGTCACTTGTCAATTAATGGAGAGTTGCTCAGGGCTGCAGAGTATATTTCCATGAAAAATTAAGAGTCTTACAAGGCATACCAATACCTTTTGTATCCTGTGTTATTTAAATTTCTTATAAAACACCTTTCCTTCTCAAGGAAGTTTAATATTGCCTGCTTGCACAAAAATAGATTCCTTTTAAACTAATAATTTCTAACTGCAATTTTTCAGACATGGCAGTGTCATAGCAAAACAGCCAATGACTTTGTTTTCATCAGTTCATCATCTTTGATAGCTACAGCAGGATTTTCTTCTGACAATAGGTAAGATATGTTGTGATAATGCATAGAAGTGGTGCCAGATTTTCTCTCCTTTCCCCCATTTTGTTTTTCTTATGATCCTTAAGCATTTTAAGAGTACTTCTGCTTGGTTTCTTTCTTGGTGGGAGAGGGAGAGAAAGCAGTGTTTGCAACTAAATGCATGTGCCTATTAAGGGGGTTTTCATAGAGAAGCACAAATATCCTGCTCATGTTCCATATGAGGAGAAGTAGAAAGGGAGGTCCTGAGTGCTTCTGTCAGGAATCCAGTGAGGCATGTGTGGGAATGGTTTAAAGCTGTGCCAGGGTAGGTCTGCTGTGAGACTGGACATCAAGAAACATTTTGTTACCAAAAGGTTCAGACACTGGAACAGCCTTTCTTGAGGTCAATCCCCAAAGCCTGTCAGAGTTTGAGGCATTTGGACAATGCCCTTAATAACATGCTTTAACTTATGGTCAGCCCTGAAGGTGTCAGGTGGGTGGATTACATGATCCTTGTAGGCCCCTTCCAGCTGAACTGTTCTGTTCTGTTCTACACACATGAACCTGTCATGTAAGTGATTTTTATAATTCTAGGGAATTTGCATAGCTCTTCATTTTTCATTTGTTTTCATAAATAAGTATTGATCAAAAAGTATCAAAACCTGCTAGCATTCCTGTGAATTAAGCTACAAAAGATTGTTAACATAAATGCTTTATGGAAATATCAGTTATAGAATGATTGTGTAGAAGGCATGTTCTTGCAGTATATGATAAACTATGGAAGTAATCTGGGGTTTGCTCAGAAGTCATTGTTGAAAGTGTGTTTACAGTGCTTTATGCATGAAACAACCTTTTTAAGTATAGATGACTTTTCAAGTGTTCAAAATACCTTAGAACATCTGTTGCTGAATTAACATATTTTTTTCTACAGAAATATTTGTCTTTGGGATACTCTGGTTTCTCCTACAAACAGCTTGGTGCATGGTAAGTAAAATGCAACAAACAAAGTGTTTGACTACAATATAAAAAAGTGTATTTGTGTGTCTCTTTATGGAAGAGTTATTGTGGGAAGTAATTTTAATATTGGCAGCAAAACATCTTTCACCATTCTGTGTGAGTACACCAGCAGGAATATCAAACCAGATTCTTGAGAAATTACTTGGTGTTCTATATACATGATTGGTTTCATGGTCATGAGCACCTTCCTTTGCATGCCTTTCAAGCATTTCTGTTCTTTTTTAAAAGGTTCTGGGCAGCTCCTGCTTTAGAACAGTTACTCCTCTAAGTAGGATTTTGGGGATGCAATAAGTTTTAGCCGGGTTTCATTAACTTTATTACTAATACTTAGTTGCAAGTAATACAACAAATGCATTTCAATATCTGAAATATGGAATTGAGATCAGAGAGTTGTGAACTGCTTGTACTTAAAGTATGGTGAATGCATAAGTGTATGTGAGAGACATGGAATTTCTAACTGTAAATTCATAGGCATTTTGAATTACAAATACAGTGTACCAAGCTGCGTTCTGATAACTGTAATTTTCATTCACTTTTCCCACTCATTTAGGGGGATAGACATGTCCAAATAAATGTGAGAAGCAGCAAATTAGCTGTAAAATGACCAGTGGAAACTTGCAAGATATTTGTGCTAGTGGCTTAGGAGGAATTTCTGATGGGCATTATATGGCTTAAAATAACAAATTATATTAAAATAACAAATCTGTTATTTAATAATTTTTAAATAATCTGTTTCTGGTCAAGGATTAAGAGTTTGTATTTACACAGGGATAGAAAAAAAGAATAGCGTTTTTTGTTAGTACAGATCTTAATTGCTTAGTTTGAGAATACCACAGCTTCAGATGTCTGATGGGAACCTGGGTTTATATATATATATATTGGTACTACAATAAGTGGGCTGGTTGTGGTCAACTGGATTACAGCATCAAAGTCACTGTTGCTATTGTCTTGAACTATTAGAGGTTGATGGAAAATGCAAGTTAGTACAGTGTTTTTTTTAAATTACTTTGCTTTGGCTTTCAGCTTTTATCTGTCATGATAGTGGAGCAACTGTGCTAGCATATGCTCCAAAACACCAGCTGTTGATATCTGGAGGCAGAAAAGGCTTTACCTGTGTAATTGATCTTCGCCTAAAGCAGCAGCAGCAGTTACTCCAGAGTCATGATTCTCCAGTCAAAGCAATTGCTGTTGATCCTACAGAAGAGTATTTTGTCACAGGATCTGCTGAAGGCAACATAAAGGTATTAATGAGGGGGAGGGAGCAGAGATGCTGTGTACATTCAGAAAGAATCTTGTAAAGGTGTGGTACAATCAGATGTCATATGTATTGCATTTCTTCTCAACTCTGATTTTCACATTTACTAATTTAATTACGAAATGTCAGTCTTAACCTCTTTTTAATGCGATCACCTTAATTAGTGATACCTTAGTGTCTCTCTATATTGCCAGTTACAGAAAATGAGTACTAGTATTCTATAAATGCATCATTACAGATTGCTACATATTCTTCTTTTACAGTTGGTGTCAGAAAAGTAAATGGAAAATGTAGTGCAATTTCTCCATGATTCACTGGTGATGATTTTTAATATCATGCTAATTATCCTTATAAGAGATTGATGTTGTGATGCTTTTCCAGGTATGGAGTCTGTCTACATTTAATCTTCTTCACACTTTCATCAATGAGCATGCTCGACAGTCTCTCTTCAGAAACATTGGGACAGGAGTCATGCAAATTGAAACAGGACCAGCAAATCACATATTCTCCTGTGGTGCTGATGGAACAGTAAAGATGAGAATCTTGCCTGATAGATTCAGCCATTTAAAGGATATGTTAAAAAATGATGTGAAGTTTATGATCTAATGTTACTCTATGAATAGTGAATAACATTCCCCTTCTGCCATCCTTGCAAATATTTTCCTGGAACTAACCAACAAAGCAGATGCACAATGATAGCTTGTGACACAAAGATGTTTTGGGGATTTTTCTTTCTCCCATTCTGCCCACAACCCCCTATTTATTAATTACCTGGAGCTTTTAGTCCCTGATGCACTAATGCCTTAAAGATTAAAAAGTCCTTCAGATTTTGATTATTGCCTAAAATAAAAGCTAAATATTACTCTAAATTACGTAGTTAAAATTTATAAAGATATTGCTGAAGTGGTTTACTCTTCCTTTTGAGGTAGTTACACTCTCACCTGGAGTGTACCATCTGGGTATGACCTCTGCTTATATTCAACACCTTACCACCTTGTAAAAGCTTGTCTGTCCTGATGGAAACCTTAGGTAATGTTTTTTCACTGTGGCAATGATAACTGTTTCTCTTCTCACTTTGTTTAGTCAGCTGACAATAAACGTTTATGCCTATGTGCAGAAGAGAAACAGAGTCTTCAGGAGTGAATACTCCTGGTCGTGCAGGCATTCATACAATGAGCCACTTTCTCTCTCCATTCCTGAAATCCAGGCTGCTTACCTCTCTAACTTGCCTGATCTCCTTCCTCTTATCTAGAGTATAAGAAAGGATGTTCTGTAACTTGTTTTCTGTTCTATGGCTTGAATCACTGCCATCAGGATGGCAGGCTGACCTTTTGAAAACAAATACATTTTTAATCCTGAACACTCCCTTTATAAAAAAATAAAATGTAAGTATGAATGGATATCTTCCTAGTAAAATAGTCAAGATTGTGTGAAGCCTTAAACTTGGTAAAAAGATACAGGAAGATACTGCTTTAGGATATGGCACTAGAATTTCTTCAAAGACTATTTATTTAGATGTCTGTAGAGGAAATAAAAACCCAACCTAATTTATTTTTGCTTTTTTTTTCCAGTAAGACTTTTATTTAGCCCAAAGATAGTCTATTCTTAGCACTTATTTTTTGTCTGTTTTTTCTAAGTACTTTAAAAAAGGAAAAAGGAAAATGTAGTTCAACAGCAAAGTACTTCCACACTGTCAGTCGTTCTTTCTTGATTTACTTCTTGTTTACATCTGGTGTCAGATGAAAGAAAACAAACTGAGAAGGATAGATGTAGAGGTTTTTTTTTTGCCAAAATACTAAACTGCATAACTTAAATGTTTGACCAAATTATTAATGCACAAGGCCTTTATTTTTTTTAGTCAGCTAAACTGTTTCTGTATGTATTTTGGTTTACTTTTCCTTACTTGAGAGCTTGACAAAGGTTTAATTTGTAAATTAGATGTGAGGCTGGATTACTTGAATGCCAATGGTGTACTTTTTGCTAAAAGATATTTTGTGAAATATAGCACCAAGATATTAACTGTAAAATAAACTTGTCAAATTAGGAACTATGGGGATAAATAAAGCATAGCAGAAATGAAGGGCTTGTATAATGAACTATGTAACATTCTCAGGATGCTTTTATCTTAAGAATATAAAGTTGTTTAAAAAGATTTTGTAAAATGTATTAAGGTCATTTTAAATGTATGTTTCGCAAGTTGCAGTGCAAACACTATGAAGGTTTTTATGCACATAACCTGAATTTTCAAATTGTGCAATAAAAAGAATGTGAATGTTTTGCCATGAAGAAACATGTGACAGCATTTCAAACTGGTACAGCTGTTCCGTGATTCAATTACAATTGTTCTTCCTTAACACTTAGAGATTGAAATTGAATGTGATTTCAAAACAGTTTAAGTATAGTGATGGACCAGAAAAGTGACTAGAAGTGACGTCACCTTACAGAACAGACTTGCCCAATGAGTGAGTTACCTGCTCAGTGGCTGAGTTTCTAATATTCTTTATTCTTATGGAAGAAGAAAAGCAGTGGAGTAAACAGTAGCACACTCCTTTAGAATCGGCTGAAACCGTGACTTTGTAGCTGCTTTATATACATGCGTCAGTTTTATACACCCACTGAACTAACAAAGTTACAAGTGTGCAAAAATCATGGCAGTATTATATAATTATGTCTTTGATGTTTTGTCCTTAAATATTTATATCTCATTAGCTTTAATTCTTCAAGCTCAAATCTGTTGTACTGGCAATCACAAAAAGCTGTCTTACCATCTGCAAACTGAGCAGATTTTAAATGCAATTTGCCAAGACATACAATGTTGTCATTTTTCTGAGTAAAGCTGCACTTTGAAAAATCCTGGCAAACTTACGCTTATACCAGAAAAGTACTGACCTTGACCAGGCATTTTCAATTATGTTTATAGTTACCATAAGCTATTCTTGAAACTAAGTTATGTAAAATCACAATGTATTTGCCACACCTTTATAATCTTTCCAATAAATCCTGCAGAAACTTAATGTTCTAGAGTTCCATGTTGCTGCTATTTCATTTACAAATCAGTTGTTTGCCTGCATATTGTTCATTGATGTTTAACTATTGTAAGACAAATTATCAGTTGCTTTCTTGTAATGATGGAGTAAAAATGAATTAAATTCTGTTTTGTGTGCAACTTTTAAAGGGACACTCTCAACTTTGAATCTAGTCATTGGAGAAGAACTAAACTCACAACCCTCTGGCTGTTGTCCTTAACTTCCACTGACTTTTGTCCTCCAGCAATTGATGCTTTTTCCCTATTGCTATGCAAATTACTCAAACTTAAGGGTAATAGTGCCTAGAGAGGTCCCCGTGCTTAAAGTAGCCATGTGTACAAATTGAACATAAAATTTGCTTTTGCCAGTGCTTAATCAATAATACTTTATTGTCCAGACAAAATAATTTAGCTGGCAGTTGATAATGTCCCTTTTAAATATCATAGACTGGGAGCTGTGACTTGTGTTTGTTTGTGTAGCAGTACATAATGCTGTCAGAGTGTGTCATTCTTGTGTTGCTGTTTCTGTTACCTCAGATTCATGGTCCAAATTCTTCATGATTACTTAAGCAACTTGTGAAAGTTAAAACTCTGGCCATCTGGTTACTTAAACTGGCTTGCTGTATGACTTTACACCAGAAAATTCTCAGCTGACAGCTGCTGTTGCAGGATGTTGATGGAGAAAGGTGGAATAGATGCGCATTTTGTACCATGCCAGGGTGGTGCAGAGTAAGGTCATACATGTTCTACTGTGTTTTAGGAACCTCAGAACCAGTTGCAGGAAATAAACTATGGTGATATCCTACAGTAGGTACCCCCTTCCTATTTAGAGCACCCAGTGTTAGATTAGATGCAATAGTTACGAAAAAGCAACAGTGATTAAGGGGAAATAAGCTTGGAGATGATATATTCTCCAAGGTAATTATTTTCAAATGTTTATTTTTACTAAAAATAGCAAAACCATCGCTAATGGCAGGTTCAGCACACTGATCAAACTACTTTCTATAAAATAAAGATACTGATTTACCAAGTTGCTTAGTGTTTCTTATTCCTCCCATTTCTAGCTCTAAAATATGAATGATTTTAATATTTCCTTTTTTTAATGCCTTATCTCATGCTTTATCTTTCCTTGTTCTGACTTTGGTGTTTGGGAGGGGGATTGGGTACTGGGTTTTTTGGTTGGGTTTTTTAGTGCATAAGTAACAGAACTGAGTAAAACTAAATTATTTTGCAGTGTAATGAGGCTGATGAAGTAATGGCACTTTCTCTTGTCTGCCACAACTTAACTTTTGAAGCCCCTTTTCTGTTTTATTTAAGCTTGAAAACATCGGAAGGTCTCAGGAGCTTCATCCACAACTATGTTGCCACCTCTAGCAGAGGTACAAGTATGAATGCACTTGTTATATTCTGATTAGTGAGAGATGCCCAAATTAAGGAGCAAATGAGACGAAATGCCAGTTCAACAATACTAACTTTATTTTGTAGCTTTTTGTGTGTAGGGGAAAGAGAGTGCCAGCAGAAGACAGTCACCACCAGCAGTGTCCTGTTGGTCCTTTTTCACCGTGGGCTTCTCAGTGGTGGGGTGGGGGGACCTGGTTCATTCTTCCTTTGGTAAGTTCTGTGCAGAAAGGGATGCTGGGTACACAAGATCAGCCACTGACTATGAAAATTTTTCACTATGCATTTTAGCAAATAAAGGAATCCATGCTTATTGGCTACAAGTTGCATAGTTCTCTATAGTTAGTGTTATAGTTAGTACTCTGTCTTCATTGGTTAATGATTCCACTGCTTCCTCTGCTAATTAGTCAGTTCTTTCTCTTCACTTGAGTCAGTGGGCTTCTTGTGTCAAGGGGGCATGAGCTGGTGGTTGCAGTCTCCCCATTCCGGAGTTACCTTCTATCCAGTCGTGATTGTAGCACGGTTGCTGAATTGGGTCTATTGCTGCCTTCCATATCTTGGGAGTTCTGCCCGATGTCCTTGTGGACTGTGGAATTGACACTTTCTGTATCCACTCTCACTGGTACATCCTTCTTTCCCAGCTTTGTTAATTTCGCCCTGGATCACTGAGCAGTATTGCCTCTATACACAGCCCAGGTCCTGGTATCCAAAGGGGGAACTCTGGAGGCTGTTGGTGGTTGAAAAGGCCGTCTGTCCCGTAACTTGAGATGTTCTTTCTTCCGGAATAGGTGTGTGTGAGCTGCTGCTTTTCACGTAGTCCGTCCCAGCGGGGATGTACGGACCGGGTTCTGCTAACCAGATCTTGCCTCTGCCAGGCCTGGAATGAGCACCTTCCCGGCACAAATTCCTCTCCTCTCTGGCCTTCATAGTGTTTAAGACTTGTTCCTTAACTCCTGGCAGCCCCTACGCGAGTCACACAGCGGGCATAAGTAGAGCATGCATCTCGTCAGGCTCGCAGCAAGCTGCTGCCAAAATCTAAACTACCTCTGCGTACAGCTCAGTAGATACAAACGATTGTATTTAGGGTTTGGTAGCTGCCGCTTGTACGGGGGTCGAGCGGGACGGGCGGGCCCCGCCCCGGCCCGGGGCGAGCGCGGAGCAGGGCCGGGCTGGGCCGGGTGCGCGCCCNCCAGGTGGGAGCTGCCCGGAACTACGCGGGCAGTTTCCTCACCGCCGATGGGTTTGGGTGAAAGCTACTCTGCCCTGCTCTGCTCGGGACACCGAGCCTCCTTCGCTGCTCCTGGAGTGGCTTTCCGCTGTTTTTCCAGAATTGTTTCTGCTTTCGCCCGGGGTGAGCCGTGCCCCGCGTCCGGGTGTGCTGGGGCGCGCAGGACTGACCTGCAGCTCTTGAGGCAGGGACAAGCGTGGTGATGCAGCTGAAGTCTGCACGGTGGTGGTAAAAGACAAACTTTTCTGAGATGTGCCAGTTTGGTTTTGAAATACTACTAGCAAAAATCTTGAGGCTCCGCCAGTAGAGTTAGTAGTATCTTATTTACATACTGCTAGTTAAATGAGACAGATCACAATTCAGCGTGGGCTTTTCCTTTTTAGAAACCTGAATGGTTACACCTTCCACACCTCTGTGAGTCTGTAGAGACACTCTTGACATGTGCACAGTCTTACCTGACCACGGGTAAAGCAAAACACGGTCCAGGTGATGCTTCCCCCTGTCTACACGTGTCCTGTTTCAGTTATGCTCCTTTGCAAGTTTTTTTGTGTAACTAGTCAGTGAAACCACTCGTGTTGCAAACTGCCTGGTCAAAACTTCTCCCAGCAGTCGTTTTCGCTCTCACTGGCTGGGTTGACTGCTTCCAGTTCTGTTTGTCTCTTGTAAGCTCTAAATAGGAAATTTGCTTTGAAAGAGCATCGACAGTGGAACCAAGCAAAAAAAAAAAAATCTGAAAGGAGGAATGTTGCAGTGGAAAGAGGGTCCGAGGCCTGTATTTGAAAGACAAAACTTCGTGAACTTGGAACACGCTTAGAAGCAGGAAGAAAGAACTGAAATGTTCTAGTGCATTTATATTTAGTGCTGGAACTAAAACATTCTAGTACATCTAGTGCCTCTACTTCACCTGAAAGCAAATTTCACCTGGAACACTATTGAAATAGAAGTTACAGTGCAGATCTTTGCAGGAGCATGAAACACTGCAGGTTGAAATGGAAGTTGCACGCTGTTTGCCCTGACAACAGGAAGCTGCTCATTTCCGTTAAATAGTAACTAGCCTAATCTGACTAAACCTAGATTTCAGTGTGCTCCACGGCTTAATTTATCTGTTTTAAGTTTTCTTTAAATAGTTGCTGCTAGGTAAAGAATGATAGGTGCTACTTGAAAAGGCCGAGTGGATAATGAAATCCCAGCTTTGGTCCATTTCATATTTTGGTACAACCAAGCAAGTCCTCCAAGTGATGGACAATAAAATGCCTAATTAGCATTAAAGCAGATGATGCATCCTTACAGATTAGTTTTATACAAAACTAATGCTGAAATACTGGAATAGCAATTTATGGTATGTAAACAGTGGCTAGTTTGAGATAAGTTACATCTTAGGGTGAATTTTCTTCCAAGTTGCAGATGTTTGTTATTGAGTTTACCTCTTAATAGAGGTTTTGGGCTAGAATTCACCTTTATGTTTTTTGTTAATCCTTGTACATGAACAGTACAAAAATGAAAAGGAAAAAAAGCCACCAAATGGTATTGTCCTGTATATACCATTGTATATATCCTTTAAAACTACCTACTTAGGTAAATAGATAGTACTTTGCTTCTTTTCCTTTTGTCTTTATTTTTCCACTGCTTTTGTAGGTAGATTTCTTGTCATTTTTTCCCTCTATATTAGACAGATCATTTGAACTACTTTCATCTTCTCCCACTGACAAATTTCTTATACGGTGTTTGTCACATTTTGTGAATCAGATTGATTTGATGAACAAAACAAAATTTTACTGAAAATTAGTCATATAGGAAAAATTTTCTTGTAGGGAAAGTGTTAGTTGTACACAATATACCTTGAAAAAGGGTCAAGACAAATTTCAGTAATGTGTACCTCAACTGGACATATTTTAGTGCTCTGTTTTTTTTCTTTGGAGTATCAGTACACAAATGGTAGTGCTCCGGGAGCTATGATTTACTGTCTAAGTAACTTGGGGACTTTTTTGGGCTGGTCTGGGGAATTTTTTGTGTCCATCTACTCACAGCCATGAGCAGCCATGTTGTCAATTCTATTTGTGATAAAAATGTTTACAATATTCCCCAACTGTAATGTAGTGCAAATTCTAGGCCTCTTTATTTTATACTGGCTTTGCCATCACTGAAAGAGTATGGTTTGAAATTAGGTGGGTTTTTTTTTCCTCTTATGTCTCCAATGTCATCAGATCATAAGACCCAAAGTAAATGTTACGTGTGTTCAAGTGAAAGTCAAGAGGGCATTTTTCAGTTAAGCGTATGAACAAGAGGTTTCACACACAGCCATTTTACCTTCTGTTTCTCAAGTAATGTTTCGCTCAAACCAGAATTTCCTTTTTTAACCTAGAGATTGAACTCACCCCCACTGAGAAGTGAGCTCTGTGCTCTTGAGACTGTAATTTGCAGAGCAGTGGTAGCACTTGGCTCTTTCCTAAGCATCTCTAACAAGTCTCAAAGAAGGGGAAGAGTGTGGAGTACAGGATTTGTATTAGAAGCTGTTAATCCAGTGTTTCAGATGCTGTTGTCTGACCTGATCGTTGACACTGTCACTTCAAGCCAAAATATCATTTTTTTCATCATTTCGGTGTGGTGGTTCCTGGAATCTCTGTAGTAAGGCAGGTGCGTGAGATGGGGTATTAAACAAAATGCATAGCTTTTAAATTAAAAGAGTTAAGGCTATTCCTTAATTTCAATATGTTTTTGTTTGGAAATACAGATAATGAACAGTAAATGTCTCAGCCCTTGAGCAAACCTTACAGGGACTTAAAAGGTGTCACATGACTTTTTGATGATGATGCGCTTAGCTGACATGGATGGGTTGTATGTTGAAGATTAGGTCCAGAAGACATTAGTACCAAAATCTGCATTTTAAAAAATCTTTTCTCATTAAATAAAATTGTGTCTTCTAACAGGTAAACTTTAGTTTCAAATATGCCTGACTTAATCCAAAGTCTCATTTTTCTTCCAGAAATAGGGTTGTGTATTTTTAAATAACTCAGTATATATAGTGGGATCAACAAAACTGGATGCATTAAAACTTGGCATTTTCTCCCAGTTTATGGAATAATGCAGTGAAGAGTGCTGGAGTGCGGTAGTGTTGGCCTATGGAAATCAGGCTGGGTGCAGCTGTGGCTAATGGTGGTTATTTGGATACATGTCTGACCCTGAGTGATGGTTGTTAAATCATCTGAAGGAGGTGTGTGTGCCTGAGCAGTGGGCTGGGCTCTCTGTGTTTGCAGTTGAGTGTTTGGTCTGTTCTGCACCTGTGTCTGGAGACCCCAGAATGAGCTGGTGGCGGTTCTTTTTACCATAGCAATCTGGTATTTATTACCTGATCAACTGCGAAATTTTTGTTGTGTGGTGTGTTTAAGCCTTTCTCAATTAATGGGTTAATTTCTGTAGTAGTACTAGAGCCTTACTGGAGCATGTCTGAATGGTGTGCCCGTGCTGAGGAGGTCTGGTGAGGAATTCAGGGAATGGCAGAGCAGAGCAAATCAAACTGTTTTAAACAGAACTGGCTTCTAAAGTGGAAGGTTTTACATGCTTGCTTCTTTTAATGTCTTTGTCTGGTACTTGTAAACTAAATTTCCAGCTAACCAAGTATTTTTACAGACAATGTATTTTTTTCTTTTTTGGTGTTTTGACTGCAGAAGTTACTGGGGCTCAGTTACATTTGGGGTGAACTGTAAATAACTGAATTGAAGAAAAATATGTAATTATAGTCCCTGTTATTCCTCTACACAGTAAACACTTGTAAAAGGAAAGAATATATTAAACTCAAAGGTAATAAGAAGCAGAAAAATGAGCTGCAAAGAGAGAAAGCATATAACTGCATGTCATTATCTGCTAAGGTATTTGTCTCTTGAGCTTTGAAGTTGAACACCTCTCTTGTGATGGAAATAAAATCCATTAGTTACCTGTGACTGCTTGTCCTCTCCAGCATATATATGACACACAGATAGTGTTATAATTTTGTTGTCTTGAAAGGCATTTTAAGTAATAATAAGTGATCCAGTGAGGAAAAAAAAAAAAGTGCCTGTTAGGTAAAAAAGTGTTTAGGAGGGGGATAATAATTTTGTCCAAATACATACTAAATTGAAATTTATCAAACAAAATGTTATCACATTTAAATTATTGATTGTGCAATATGAGATGTGTAACCACTGTGATTCCATGAAGAGGAATTTCTCTAACTTCTAACTGAAGCAAGGTGTTTTGCACACAATTCCTATAGTCCGGTGTTTCCCACTTCCAATTTGATACATAGTACTGGGCTATCTAAAGTATGTTGACAGTAGTGCAGAATGCATTACTTCTACTTGCCTGAAGAACTTACTTTACCTGCAAGCACAGCTGAAGTTCTGGAAGTGAATTGTGAAATCCTGAAAAAAAGGGTATTAAAAATTGGGCTTCAGGTGATGAGGAGCACTCTCTGTCAGAAGTCTGTTGGGTGCATGTGCTAACTAACATGTCCAGCCTGAATATGTTGCTGCTCTTACCGAGTTCTGAAAGAAACAAAAGTGAAATTTCCTAGTTTTGCCAGTTCTGCAGAAATCTGAGTCATAACTTGGTCATTGCTATTACTGGAATATTGTTGATGGGATGGGGATAAAATAATCTCTGCTGATTTCTTATGGACGTACGCACTGAAAATGTTAAGCTTTATATTGGAAAGTATAAAAGTACAGGATATATCTGAGCCCATGAATCTTCTGCTGTGTTCCAATTTCAAGAAGTGATGTTTGCAACAAATCCTTTTTATCCATAAATAGCACACTGTATGGCAGAAGGCTTATCCCCAGCAGCTGGAAATAGTGTAAGTAGTCTAAAATATGATTCAGCTTTTTTGTCGCAATGTCCGAAGTAAATAATTGCCTCTTGACTTACTGAAAGCATTCCAGTGTGTAGTGGGTTGACCTTGGCTGGATGCCAGGTATCCATCAAAGCTGCTCTATCACTCACCCTGGTAACTGGATGGGAGAGAAAACAGAACAAAACGTTCAAGGGTTAGATAAGGACCAGGAGAGATCATCCACCAGATAGTATCACAGGATAATGAGAAGTGAAATAAATGTTAAGAACACCTTCTCTCCACACCTCTCTCCTTCCCAGGTCTACCTTCTCCCCGCAGCAGTGCAGGGAGATGGGGGACGGAGTTTATGGCTAGTTCATCACTTGCTTCTGCTGCTGCTCAGGGAAAGGAGTCCTTTTCTCCCTCCAACATCGGGTCCCTCCCACAGGAGACAGTCAGGAATTTCTCCAAATTGAGTCCATTCCACGGACAGCAGTTGTACACAAAATGCTGCAGTGTGGGTCAGTCTTCCATGGGGCCTGCCCTGTTCCAGCGTGGGTCCCCCAAAGGCTCGCAAATCCTACCAGCAAACCTGCTCCAGCATGGGCTCCTCTCTCCCTGAGTCTGCAGGTCCCTGTCAGGAGCCTGTTCCAGCACAGGCCTCCCATGGGTTCACAGCCATTTTGCACACCCACCTGCTCCAGCAGGGGTTCTCCAGGGGCTGTGGGTGAAGCTCTGCATCCCTGTAACCTCCATGGCTGCAGCTGCCTCTCCATGGGCTGCACCTCGGGCTGCAAGGGACTCTGCCACAGCACCTGGAGCATCTCCTGCCCCTCCTCAACTGACCCTGGTGTTTGCAGGGCTGTTTCTCTCACAGTTCTCACTCCTCTCTTCTCTGAGCACATTTTCATCAGCCCAGTAATCGTTTTCTCCTTCTTAAATGTGTTATCACAGAGGTATTACCATCATTCCTGGTTAGCCCAGCCTTGGCCAGCAGCATGTCCATCCTGGAGCCGGCTGGCATTGGCCCTGCCAGACATGGGGGAAGCTTCTGGCAGGTTCTCACAGAAGCCACCCCTATAGCCCCCAATACCAAAACCTGGCCATGCAAAACCAACATGTAGTGCTATTTTAACAGTTATGAAAGGGATTTTTGTGCTGTTTTGCCTTGGGGAACAGAGAGGAAGTTGCCGCTGTGTTAATTGCTATTAATGAAGCATCACCATTTTGTCTGAAATGTGTCTTAGAGCTATCTCTTTTATATCATGGTTAACTAATATGAAATCAGTAGCAAAACTATACCTCCCATCTTTTGCAAAACATTTGGTAGGTAGGTTTTTTGAATGTTTACGTTCAGTGGTTTCAGAATGTAGAGGAGTATTAGTTTGGTATTAGAAGGTACCTGTGCCTTTCTGACTCATCTGCTGCAGATGGTTCTGAGTGGTAAGTATGTGCATGTGTAAAAAAACTAGGTAAGGTAAGCCTAGTTAAATGGCCTGTAATTAAGCCCTGATTATTGAGTTGGTTTGGAGTATTCATAATTAGATATATGTTTATTTATTATATCCTTCCACTTCTCAGCAGAAGGTTATTTGTTTTGTGTATATGCTTAGCCCATTTTCCTTAGTGTATTAAAGTAATTTTCAGGTTCTGTGGAAGAACCTTTGCCCATCTTCAGCTCATTCCACATCCTTCTTCCTCCATTCAGAACACAAAATCTGCATTTTATCAGCTGCACTACAAATTAATTTATTGCTTTATGCTTTATAAGGTGAAACAAAAACGAACAACTGTTTAGAAAATTTCTTTTTATATTCTAGCTCATCTTGGTGTTTTATTGTCAGTAACTGTTGATACTGAGATTTTGTTTAATCCTGATATATATGGTACTGTCTTTATGACTAATTGCAGAACTGTTTTATTTTTAAAAAATTCTCTTCTGAGGAAACATTGTTTAGCTTTATGTCTTTGATATGGAGAAGAACATTTTGCTGCTGTTGGGCCTCCAGCTTGTAGTGTTTGGGATTCCAGACATAAAATGTGTGTCTCAAGTAGTCTAGAGTTGATCTTATTTATAGTATTGCTAGAACTTTCAGCTGTGTTATCTTTTTGGCATGACTGGAATGATTTTGTAGGCTGCTAAGTGGGGTTTAGTGGCATGTGAAAATTAATTATGTTTTTTATGAGATTAAAAAGTAGGAGTTTTTGCAAAAGATGCAGTAAGGAGGACAGAGCAAGAAAGACAATTTTGAGCATGTTGTGGTAGCCTTGAAGTTTGCTTAGTTGTGTCTTGGTTTGAAAGATAGGTATCTGCTGAGAAAGGCAGAAGCCTCTCGGAATGGAAAATGTGGACTTTTTCCCTCTGCATTATTATAATTTTGAAATTAAGGGGCTTTCAGGCAAGGATATAAGGATAATTCTTTACTAGTATGTATAAATTTAAAAACCCTACAACTTAATAGGAAAATTAAAATAAAAATGCAGTAATACAAAAAACCAGAACACTGACAGAGTCAGAATACAACCTCACACCCCGTCAGTCAGGGTGTTGGTAGCAGTCCTATTAAATGGTGGCTGCAGTCCTCCTGGATCACAGATGTGGTTGTGTCTGAAGCAGTGGTCCTGTAGAAGAGTGCAGTTTTCTTTTGAAGGTCTCGTGGTGGTGTAGATGGGTTTGGTCTTTCTCTGGAAACCTAGTGGAAAAAGGTTGACTGTGGTGTTCTGAATTTTAGATTATATCTAGGTAGGAATGCTTGGCTCTTCTTCCTGGGTGGAGCATCTCACAATGGGATGATGTAATTTTATCAGTCATGCAGTGGGACTCCATTAGCTGGAGATGGGTTGTGGGAGAGATAGAGAGCAGTGCCTCCCTGGTTTTAACATTTGGTGATAGATATAAAGCATAGATATAAAAACAGATATAAACCATACTTTTGGCTACATCTTGTGTTGCAATCTAAGACAAGTTGTCCAAAACTTCGCAGGTCAAGTTAGAAGAAGGTGGTTTTTCAGATTATGTTTAGATGTTTAATTATGGCTAGGATTACAGTGAAACAGAGAATAAGAAAGCTCAAGGATTTTTTTGTGTCTGTGTTGTACTTTAAATGTGTATATAACAAAATCAAGAAACTGTGCTGTTTTATTTTGTTAACCTCATGGTACAAATTGACTGTCCTACGTTTGAGCTAAAGGACAGATCTGCATTGGTGGGATAATTGGTAATATTTCGTGTTTCTCCCCCTCCCCCTTCTAGCTGCTTTTAAGTAAATAAAAGCAACTGTGTAAAATATATGAAGAGGTGTCTTCTCCTGAAGTCATAAGTGGATTCAGGATGAGTGTAGCAGAGTTTTTTCTGAACCTCTTCATTGGGAGCAGCCCTGTGGGGCAAGATTTGGGAGTGATGGTTGATGGAAAACTCCACATGAGCCAGCAGTGTGTGCTCACAGCCCACAAAGCCAACTGTGTCCTGGGCTCCACCAAAAGCAGCGTGGGCAGCAGGGCAGGGAGGGGATTCTGTCCCTCTGCTCTGCTCTGGTGAGACCCCACTGCAGTGCTCTGTCCAGCTCTGGGTCCCCAACATGAGAAGGACATGAAGTCAACAAAGGGACTGGAGCACATCCCCTACAAAGCCAGGCTGAGACAGCTGGGGCTGTTCAGCCTGGAGAAGGGAAGGTTGTGTGGAGACCTCATGGCAACCTTGCAGGATCTGAAGGGGCCTGTAGGGAAGCTGGAGAGGGATTCTTCATCAGGAACTGCAGTGACAGGACAAGGAGTAATGGGTACAAACTGAAAGAGGGGAAGTTAAGGTTTGATATTAGGAAGAAATCCTTTACTGTGAGGGTGGTGAGACACTGGAACAGGTTGCCCAGGGCAGTTGTGGGTTGCCTCATCCCTGGAAGTGTTCAAGGCAGTTTGGATAAAGGCCTTGGACAACCTGGTCTAGTGGGAGGTGTCCATGCCTATGGCAGTGGGGGCTGGGACTTGCTGATCCTTAAGGTCCGTTGCACCCCTTAACATTCTATGATTCTGTCTTCTGTGATTTCCAGTGGTTTCAGAGTAATTTAAGCACACTGAGAGGAAGCTAATGGTCTTTCTCTATTTGACTGCAGTTTTATTTTCTTGTATACTGAGTAGTATTTGAAGTTGAGGTGTATAAATTACAGGATAGTTTAGCCTCCTCTCTGATGAAATAATGAAACAATACAGATCTCTTACTATAAGCAGTGCAGTAGGAATCTTGATACTTCTGTGTAGCTGCCAGACCTTTTTGTTGTTCCTGTACTTGACAACATATTGAGAGGTGGAAGTTTTTCTTATTTGAAGATCTCATTCTAGAAGTGGTTTGTATGATACCCTTGTATTGCCATGCATTTCATATCAAGGTCTTATCTGCTACTTTTGTTAATTCAATTGATTATTTCCAGGCATATTTACTTACTTTGTTCTCCATCAAGTTGTAGTACTTCAGTGTATTAGATCACTCTTACGTTAAAGAAAAATAAATATTCAAATCTTGTTTTGTTTGGAGCTTTTGAAAATTTATTAGAACTTACAGGTAGAGCTGAATAATAGTAGAAATGCAATTAACATCTGAATTGTAGAAAAATCAGTGTAATCCAAGCAATGAATTTGTGTTGTGTTGGTCTGCAAAACACCACACTGGTCAGTGATGCAGAAAGTATGCTGATTGTGACCAAATGCTTTTTGTGCAGGTTTGCTAGTGGTATTTGCTGTACAAGTGGTTTTGAATATGCAGGTGGATGATTTAAAGTCACTTGAAATGTCAGTTTTGTTGTTAGTAGCAGGAGAGTAACTGGGGGATAGGGGGAAATAGTGAATGTGAGGTCAGTGATAGGCAATAAAATATTGTATCCATTTTTATTTACTCCTGTGAGGTTCAAATGTAACCTCAGGAGATTAACAGTTTATACATCTCTTCTCTTACATTGGATATTACATTGGGTAGTATAGAGAGCCTGAATTACTACAAAAAGGTCCATCTGCTGAAAGCATGTTCCAGGCAACACCAAAAGATGAAAACCACAGCACATGGTCCTTGCTGTTGACCTCAGCTCATGCAGTGCTGTCCATCCCATCCAGGATCCCTGAACAATGGGTATTTGCCAGTGTTTTCTGATAGGCTTTGTCCAAGTTGTTTATTATTACGTGTAGGTTTTCAGAAGTTTCTTAGCATTTCAGCATACTCATTTTTCTAGTTACTTGATTTAAAATATAAGGCCTTTAAAAAGACCCCCAAATTGTATTTGTGTAAAGATCCTGCTTTACAAGGAGTACCCAGTCCTATGTGTCAAGCTGGATATTTAATTTCAGTGATCACAGAAAAGGGTGTATTGAAAAAAATTCTGAGTGTTAGGGTCTGCCTGATGAGATTCAGCCTTTGAGACCTATAAAAACTCTTAAGTGCCCAAAACCAGAACACGTGCTGCTGTTCTGTACTCAGGAAACCATGTCACAAAAGCAGCCCTGCTCTCTGCTCAAGCACAGAAGGTTGTATATATGTGACTGAGGTTAGGTAAGTAGAGTGTGGGGTTACAGTGGACTTTAAAATTTAGGTTTAAAACTATAGGAAAGCAGACTTCTCTACTAGCCAGGCTTAAATGCAGCATGCAGCATTTAATAAACTCTTAAGTTTCACAAGTGTATGTGAGAAAAGTAGTACAGAACAGAACCCCACAGTTAAAAATGCAGTTGTGACCTATTTCAACTGTATTTGTCTTAAAACAATGTTTAAAAAGTGAACAGCTACAGCACAAATACGAAAGTTGGTTTTCTGAGTCTTGATGGCAATAAATACATTGATGGAGAAGAATGGCAACTAATAGAATTATTAGATTAGGAGGATTAAATTCAGAACTTGATCAAATACTGGAATAAGGATTAAGAGAACCTTGAGAAGTGTAAATGAACCTCTTGAGAAGAAAAACAAAAGACCGAAGAGAAAAAAAAAAAGTGTGTTTAAAGCTTTATTTTTTCCTAATATGAACAACTGAGTAAGACCATAATAAAATAAGCTAAAGTTAATAAAACATTTGATAGTGCCAGGCAGAAGAGAGATCTTTGTGAGATCTTTGTCAGAAGAGAAATGATACCCAGCATGACAGTCTGAAACTACGTGGTCATGCAGCATTTTTTCTTTGCTCAGTCAGCTAAGGGCTTGTTCTGTGATAGTGATGGAATCAGTGAACTAATGCTTTTCTGGTTTGTTTTTTTGGTTGTTTTTTTGTTTTATTTTGGTGGGTTTTTTTTGTTTTTTTAGGGGGGTGGTATGAGTTGAAAACAGCACAGTAGAAATGCACTGAGGGCACTTTGGAGCATGCACTTGCCTGGAGAAAAGCTGTCAGACCACTGTGCCCTTAGAGGAAGCTCTCAGCTGGGGCACATCTCTCTGAGAAGGTTGATGGCTGGTGCTGGTGCTGTGGGACACAGGGACACGTGGAGCAAACCTGAACAGTTTGTCACTTGGTGTCACACTGACAGTCTGAAGAGCTGTGACCATCACCTAATTTCTTCTGCTCAGCTAAATTCAACTGAAGCTCCCTCAAGGGCAATGCCACTGGGCCTGACTAATTTGGAGGCAATTTGTTCAGGCACTTAGTGTTGCTGCAGTGTAACCCTGAAAACAGCATGCCTTAAGCTTGTTTATACCTTAAGCAAGACCATACTGTAATTATGATGTTCAGTGCTGCTTGTGGAAAGCTGTGCATCCTGCTAGCAGAAGCCCTTTAATAGTCAGAGCTGGGAGGTCCTGTTCTCTGGACAGCCCTCATCCCACTCTCAATCCCCTTTATTGAAAGGAAGTACTATAAAAGCAGTAACTTTCTCCAGAATAAAACATGCAAAAAACCTGTAATGTCCTGCTAGACTTCTCTGTTAAAAAGCACATTTTAACATTAGCTGCTCTATTCTTTGTCAGTGGCTTCAGAGCAAGTTATGGAACTCTGGAAGCATGCAGCAGAGCACAGCACTAGGTGACTGTACCCTGAAGTTTGTGCTCCTGTGTCTGAAAATTTTGGCTGAAATAGCTGTCTGTAGAAATGTAGTTACTGTGCAGCAATTGTTCTGTAATACTCAGTGTGTGGCAGCTTACAGCCAAGCTAACTCCTATTTTGGATTTGAATCTTGAGACTTTCAATGCAAGATTGCTTTAAGGGCATAAAAGGCAGTCAAGTGCTTCAAAACCATAACATCTTTTTTCCCCTGCCTTGAAATTATTTAAAGGTGTGTTATTTATGCATAATTTAGTTTTTATCTATAAACAGATATTGACAGAGTGGTTCTGTTATTTAGAATGGGAATCCTGAGGAGATTCACAAATCCATGTACTTTACAAAAAATATTAGAGCAAGGATATTTTTGCAGTTTAGTCTAACTGCTGAGAGAAGGTGGGACGATAAACTAATGAAGTTACTCTAACGTAAGCTACTGAAATAAGAAGATGAAATTCAAAAACTGTGAAATGACTTCAGGCAATAACTTGCTTGCTCCCTTAGTACACTGTTATTTTGAGTGCTCTGGAGGAAGTAAACTTATTAGTTTTACACCCATTCTTCTTGTAGTACCTCTGGCACTATACATTTACATATATGCATACGAATGTTTAGTCTGACTTGCAAATTTCACAGTTCGTCTTCTTTATGTGCTCCTTCTATGCAGGGCTTGAAATTAATTATTCTTTCCCATGCTCTTCTCCTCCTAAAAACCCCCTGGAGATATTGGAGTAGTGTCAGGTAAAGGCAGTCCAAGATGTCCTAGTAAAAAATAATCATCACTAAAGGAAAATGGGTTCCTCTTTGAGTACACAGATCTCTTATTGACAGCGGAGGTGTGTAAGTGTATTAGTGCTGAATTAGTGCTGGTGACTATAAAGCTGGTTGTGTGATTTAGGGTAAATACGCTCCAGATATTGTTGTCTGTTTTGAACAAGAACTAAACCAAGCTGAAAAGAATCTGTTGGAGGAAACTGTTCTCTGTGACATTTTAAATTTCTTTTGCTTTACATGATTGGAAGAGTTCATATTTCTTCATTGGGATGAAACTTCCTTCTAAACCGTCAAAGAGAAGAATGTGATTTATTTTGTGTTTTCCCATAATTCAGGTGAGGAACTTTCAGTAACTGGTAATATTACTACTATATGAGATAGTTTTCTTACATAAAATCAGGTTTTTTACACTGTTTAGGAGGTAATTAATACCAAGCTAAACCTTGATATGCACAGGAATGTTTCTCAGACATCTACTTGTAATGCTTATTTATTGATTTGATTCAGTAAATGCCATGTACTTTAAAAGTTGCTTTTCTGCCTATGATTCATATATTCGTATATCTTTTTCTTTTTTTTTTTTTCAGAGTGACAAATACAGACAGGTTTCTCTAAATTTCTCTGTAACACCTGCATGTAGTTACATGAACATCGAGTAAGCGTAGTCGGTCTGAGCAGTGCTCTCCTCTGTATGAATAACATACAGAAACTACTATGATTACAGCTTTTTTGTGCTTGGGACCACAAGCTAAGTTTCTTGTCAAAACCTAATTTTTCTCTTGTTCTTTCAATGTATTACTCTTGTAGTGAAAAAAGCAGCTCAAAATATTCAGACCTACATTTTCATTTGTAGATCTTTTAATATTTTTTAAAGCAAACTTTATGCCTGTATTTACTTGAAAAGTGCCTAGTGTAATTTCAGCATGCTGGTATTCTCCTTGTTTCCTTGACTAGGTGCTTCCATTTTTTCAGAATCATAGAATGGCCTGGGTTAGAAGGGACTTTCAAAGATGGATTAGGCCTAACCCTGGCCCCAATAGTCATCATGTTTCACAAGAGAATGTTGCTCAAAGCCCCTCCAGCCTGGCTTTAAACACTTGCAGGAATGAGGCATCCACAACTTCTCTGGGCAATGCATTCCAGAGCCTCACCCTCATGGTAAAATACTTCTTCCCTATGCCTGGTATAAAACTGAGAGAGAGAGAGAGAGAGAGAGAGAGAGAGAGAG
>VWZS01006298.1:174902-199083 GCA_013397075.1 Rhabdornis inornatus
TTTTTGTTTTTTTTTTTTTTTTTTTTTTTTTCAGAGTGACAAATACAGACAGGTTTCTCTAAATTTCTCTGTAACACCTGCATGTAGTTACATGAACATCGAGTAAGCGTAGTCGGTCTGAGCAGTGCTCTCCTCTGTATGAATAACATACAGAAACTACTATGATTACAGCTTTTTTGTGCTTGGGACCACAAGCTAAGTTTCTTGTCAAAACCTAATTTTTCTCTTGTTCTTTCAATGTATTACTCTTGTAGTGAAAAAAGCAGCTCAAAATATTCAGACCTACATTTTCATTTGTAGATCTTTTAATATTTTTTAAAGCAAACTTTATGCCTGTATTTACTTGAAAAGTGCCTAGTGTAATTTCAGCATGCTGGTATTCTCCTTGTTTCCTTGACTAGGTGCTTCCATTTTTTCAGAATCATAGAATGGCCTGGGTTAGAAGGGACTTTCAAAGATGGATTAGGCCTAACCCTGGCCCCAATAGTCATCATGTTTCACAAGAGAATGTTGCTCAAAGCCCCTCCAGCCTGGCTTTAAACACTTGCAGGAATGAGGCATCCACAACTTCTCTGGGCAATGCATTCCAGAGCCTCACCCTCATGGTAAAATACTTCTTCCCTATGCCTGGTATAAAACTGAGAGAGAGAGAGAGAGAGNAAACTACCCTTTTTCCATTGAGAACCCCTTGTCTGATCACTGTGGACTCCAGCAAAAAGTCTTTCATCCTTTTTCTTTTAATCCCCCTTTAAGTGGTGCAAACTCAGAAGAGTTTGCCCCAGAGCCTTTTCTTCTCTGGGCAGAGTACCCCCACCTCTCAGCCTGTCTTCATAGGAGAAGTGCTCCAGTCCTTGGATCATCTTCCTGGCCTCCTCTGGACTCTCCTCAGCAGGTTCATATCCTTCTTATGCTGGGGTCCCTGAGCTGGATGCAGCACTCCAGGTGGGAGTAGGAAGGCCAGGTCACCTCTCTGGACCTTCTAGCCACACTGCTTTTGACAGTTTTTGGTGCCTTTCTGGGCTGCAAGGGCACNGCCATGGGAAGTGAGCACTTTCAGCCCTTACATGCTTGCTTGGGTAACATATGTAGATTGGGAACCTGCTTTTCAGAGGTAAAAGTATGGAAATTTGTTACTCTGCTGACAAGTTATTTGTATAGCTTAGAATTAAATTCTAGCACTAACTCAAAATACCATTAAAGCACCTCATTGTATTAACTACAACATATAGTACCAGATAGCTGTAAGGAAGTGTACCTTGTCAATAGCCATATAATAAGGAAATTTTACAGTGTCTTTTGGGCAACGTTTTGTTTTGTTTTGTTTTGGGCACACTCCCAGCTTATATGCAATTTTCCCCATTGTTGATTTAGGTTCTGTTGCATGGGCTTGACCATATTTACAGCTCACAAGTCTGTCAACAATCTGTGCAGGTAGAACAGGAAGGAAGGAAGGAAAGGAAGGTAAGGAAGGAAGGATGGAAGGAAGGAAGGAAGGAAGGAAGGAAGGAAGGAAGGAAGGAAGGAAGGAAGGAGAAGAAAGAAAGAGAGGGAGGGAGGGAGGCCCTATAAGGAAAGTCGCAAGTTATTCTGCTTTAAGTTCTTCCAGTTTGTGTTGTTTTCAGGGAAAGTTTGCCTAATGTTATGAAAAACAATGCATGTCCTTAATCCTCCAGGGAAGACTAGTAGGGTGAGAGCACTGCATGCAGTTGTGTATCTCTGCCAGGTGACAGCCTCAATGGCTTTGACTACATCCCAGTGCATCCCAGTAAGATGTTTCAAGGAATATTTTATTATATTTGTGATTTTCCCCTGTTTAGAACGACGTGCAACTGAAAGAGTCTCATTTCCAAAAAGAGATTTTCTTAGCTAATGCAACAGAAGATAGTGTTTGCATGAAGCTTAATTCATTTAACATTTAGCTATGAAACTTCCAGATAATTCTGGTATCATAGAAGTGTTTAGGAATCTCTGGGGAAAAAAGTGAAATCTACATCAGATTTCTAGGTGGTTCATATATAAGTGTATCATCTGTTGAAATCATTAGAAGAAAGAATAGCTTAGTGCAGAGTACTGCATCTTTAGGGGAATTCAGCTTTTTTTCTGCTTACCTTCAGAAAATATATTTTTTAATATATTTCTATATTTTTATAAGTATTACTTATTTTGGTGTTTTGTGGTGGTTTNGCATTGAACTTTGCTAACATTACTTGCCAGTAAAGATGATGAGTTACACTACATTCCAGGATGTGCAGCTGTGTTAGCCCACTTGCAAAATAATGAATATATTTGTTGTAGAGACTGTGCAAGGAGACAGTCCCTCAGTGACTTCTTTCATTATTGGAGAGCTTGAAGTCAGGAATCTGGAGCTGTTGAGAGGCTGCTTCAGATGGTGCATGTTAAAACTAGCATAAGCTTTTTCAGTCACAGACTGAAACCAGCTCTCATGCTGCAGTCATCAGCTGCTTTCATTCAGATTCTTCTCTTCTGTTGTTTTTCAAATAGGTACTATGAAAAACCCCTCACTTCACAAGCTTCTTTCCTGAAAGAAACTAAATACATAGTATTTTAAGGCTGTTAAAAGGATTCTTAACATGGCAGAAGTTGAGAAGTGTCTATAACTTTACTAAATGATTCTTTGAGTAGGAAGACAGATTTAAAGAAATTTAACTTAAAAAGTGATATTCATAATATTAAATTAATCAGGATAAAACCCATTATGGGCAATTTTCCTGGTTTTGCTGACTGTACAATGTTTCTGGACCCAAATTTCACTGCTATTCTTCAATTAATATTGAATGCTATTCACTTTGACTTATAGAAAATCTTTTGTGGTGTTTTATCACGTACAACTTTGGGACAATCAGCAAATATTTTTTGCTACTGTTTATGCTGCTAGGTTGAAATCACTTGACAGAATTTTTACCTTTAATAATTAAGACATCCCCTAATTCTTTTTGATAAGATTTATGAGAAACAGTTCTGTTGCTTTTGTCCTGATCCTGTGTGCACTCATAGCAATTTCATTCGGCCGGTGGTGGTGGCTGTGCTTTAGGAAGAATAGCGGGAAGAAGCCTTTCTTCTGAATCACAGGTGCCCCTGTAGCAAGCATTTGCATCTCATGTTGAGGTCAAACCTAATTTTAACTCTGCACAGGCACTTTCACTCCTTACAGAGGTAGCTGGGGGATTTGTTCCCATGTTGGAGGCTCCCAATGCAGTTTTACTTGTCTTGTGGCTGGTCTATTCTCACGTGTTTTCATATCACCTTGTGAGCTAAAATAATTCTTTCCATTACCTGGTATTCAGACCCTGGATATTTTCATAGGCTGAGGTCTTTCTTCTTTGATGAGCAAGCTGGTTGAAAGAGTAAATGTATCAGACTCTTCTGCCTGCTGTGTGCTCTCTTCCCTTGACTGCTACACTCTCCTTTGCAATTCCCCTGGTTTGAATCCTGCTCTCCTGAACAGTGCAGGCAAGTACATGCTTTTCTTTGCATACATACATACACATCTGTCATAAATAACATCTCTAGGTGGAGTTCTGTCTCAGCTGGAATCACTGCTCATGATATTTCTCTTCTGTTTTTACTAGAGAGACAGGTGGACTCTTCTGCTAAGCGTTTTCATGCTGCCACAGGCATAGATACACTTTGGCATTATTTGTTGTGTTGTGGCAGCGTTTCTGGTACGGCTTTGAAGAAGGTTGGACTCGTTTTTTTAAAATCTGAATGGTTGTGAGGTTCTAAGACCAGTCATCAACGTGCAGGCTCATGTGGCTGCATTACTAACATATTCTTATGCACATTGTTAACAAACATGTGGCAAGACATGCTTTTCTTCATGCTTAGCTGTGACTGTTGCTGTGAGCAGTGTTTGTGGTGGTATAGCAGATGCTTTTGGAGCTCAAGGGTATATGGGGCTGTCAGGACCTGGTGAGGTCTTGGTACAAAAAGCTGTGAAGTCATAACTGAAGCAAAAAGAAATGTGGCATGTTTGATTCCTTCACTTTCAGCACGTGAGGAAGTGTACAGTTCCTTAGCAAACACAGTCAGGATTCAGCCATTTGAGCTCTTAAAAGCTGGTGGAAAATCTGTGGTCACTTGTGTTTCAGATGAAGGTTAAACACTGTTCTCAGCACACACTGCTGAGATAGCTGCTCATCTAGAGTTAGCCTGAGGATGAAGAAGGCCCAGTTTAATAAAAGAAATACCCAGACGGAGAGAAGCTCAGTGATGTATGTTTGTTTGTATTAGACATGTAGCGTTTCAAGCACCAGTAGGTGTTGAGATTGTGGGTATGTGAGCCTCAGAGGAAGCTGTGGGGTGAATATTGGGCTGGGAGCATTTTGGGAGTGGTTTTGGAGTTATCTTCTCCACCATGAGAATTGTGTGCCATGCAATGAAAGAGGTGGTTGATGAAATAAATGGCATCAGCAACCAATACTGACAGGCAAGTCTGATGCAATGACATCCATGATGGGGACATTATCATGGTAGACCTGAATTTGGGTCTTGAGATGGTCAAAATCGGTCAAGTTGGGTGAAGGGTGGGTAGAGAGAAACAAATATGGTGCACCTAGGAAAAGGGATTGAGCACTGGTAATGTCCAGCCTGTTACCAAGTGTGTGTAATGCCTGACTGAAGGTAATGGGAGTTTGAGCTGAGAAATAGTGCACACAACAGAGGTATTTTTTTTTTAAAGTGTGTTGTATGAGTGTTGTTTCAAATGCCAGAGCCCCTGTGTAATCAAGCAGCACAGGATTATGCACAGGACAGATATACCAGTGGAAAGGTAGCTGCAGTAAATGGCTGCATAACTGAAGGAAATAGTGAGCTATGAAATTTTCATTCTCAGGAAAGGAAAGAGATGATCAGAACAATTTTTTACCTATGTGGTCTCTAAATGTTTAAAGGATTATGATACTTTCGGTACCGGATAAAAAGCAAGGCCTCCTTACACACACACATTTTATGACTTTAGTGAGTTTCTGTAGAAGAGTTGAAGCTGTGCTTTATTGTTTAACCACATACCAAGTGTCTGTATCATCCTTTGTATGCAGATGAGTGTCTTGTGTGTCTCACCATTGTTGTCTTATCTTTTTTGGAGCAGTGACAGATTGGTTGATTTGTCATGATCTTGTGGCACAGGACCTTTTCCTTTTGTTTCCAGTGGATGATATCCACTCTGCTGAAGGATTCAAGTCAGTCGGCACTGATTTCACAATGCTTCTGCTGCCAAAAATGTCATGCTGTCCTGTTCCCATGCTTGTATTGTTTCCTTCCTTGTGTCAGCAGAAATGTTCGTGTTCATCAGAATGAGGAACTCAATCGTGAGATCAGTTAGCCTTTTTTATTTTCCCCCCAGCAGTCTTTTTTGTGAATTAAATCTTCACTCTGGTGTGCTGTGTAGCTAAACAGATGCTTTTGCTACCACAGGGAGCTCTCAGGATAGGTGAAAGGAGGGGACAGAGTACGTATAACATGTCTGAGGGTTGGGAATTGTGCAACCATTTCATTTGGAGGCAGTGCTTAAAAGTTTGTGTTCATAAGAGTCTCTCAGTCTGACTTTGTGCTTAGCTACACTGGTCTATATCCCGTTTCACTGAAACCCTGCCCTGATTTTTTCCTTTTTTCCTGTGTGTTTTGTCTTTCTCTGTTCAGGACACCTCTCAGCTTTGTGGGAGACATCTCAAAAATGCTCACATTCTTTTGAGCCAAGTTTTATTTCTGAAGTTTTAGTTAGATATGTTGAAAGATTCAGGCTTACCCGAATTGTAGAAGAAGGCTTCTTTCAGTGTGATATTTCCCCTTCCAGTACTCCATGCTAGGATTTTTCCTTTAGCAGCCCCACTATCCAATTAGGCATTAATAATCACCTGCTGTTCACTATATATATATACACATATATATACATATATATATATGTATATATAATTTTATTTTTATATATAATGTCTGAATTGGAAAAGATAATGGGGTTGTTTTTACGTTACCTCCTTTTGAGATAGCCATTTGTGAATAACGTTTCCGTTTCTTTAACCTCTCTTTAAAAAGCATTGTATAACCTGGAGTGCTGCTGTAAGCCAAGAGGCAGTAGTTGTTGGTCACATCACTTTTTCACTTCTTCCATTCCCCTTTATTGTTTGTTATTTTGAAGTTTTCCTAAATTACAGATGTAAATTATTCAGCCTTGTATCAATATAATCATCATCTGTGTATGAGAATTTGTAAGGAAATTTTGTAGTGTGCTTGGATACTGAGGTATTTTTGGTAAGGATGTTTGATCCTCTCTGTCAGTTTTTGAAGTGTGGGGTTTTTCACAGCATTTGGTACTTGATACAGCTTAGCTTTGTTTCTCAAACATTAACTTGTATACCTGAATAAGCTGCCTTTCACTAAGGCTGATGATCCGTAACGTGTATGTTGGGCCACTGTAGTGTGTAGCATTTATTGTGCCACTTGTCACACTGAAGTAGGAGATCTACCCTGCAGTGCAGGGGAATTTGACCCAGCAGTGCCTAAGCACAGTAGATGTATATGGAAAACAAAAGATACCAAACACTGAGGGGTTTTTCCATTAATCTTAGCTGTTTATATAGCTGTGTCTAATGATTAATTTTGTAGTTAGCTCTTATGAATATCTGTCTCTCAGGGTCAGCAATGCCAGGTTTGCATTGTAGGATGTATAAAAGAAGGGCCAATGTAGCATCTGCAAGCCACGTGTGTGTGCGCTGGCTGTTGTGTATTAGAAAAACCCTTTGCTCCATGAACATCTCACTAAGTACATTACAGCTGGCATGTCAAAGTATTTTTGTGTTTCTACTAGCAAACATACGGAGCTTTTAAAAATATTCTTCCTTAGCAGTTGTTTAATTGTTTCTCTATAGGTTTTCAGTGCAAGCGGAAAGTCAGTGCATGTGAAGGAAGGAAGGAGATTGCTCTACATACTTGAAATGTTAACTAAGGGAGAAAGCCAAAATGATAATATTTCTTGAACTGATTAGACTGAATACTGGGTTTTTGCTGTAGTTCTTTGCTTCTCTAAAATCAGCAGTACAGAAGGTGATTTAAAGGTGATTTAAAATAGCATTACTTGTGACAGAGATACTTCAACAAAACAGGGCAATTCACAGAAGCCAAGATGCTGTGATTTTCTTCCCTATTACAGTTATATTTCATTATCTGGTGAACCAGAGTGCTGAAGACATAGATGTATGATTTTACTGCTCAGGATTTTTCCCAACTTCTTCAAGAGATGCTTGAAGAGTAGATTGTTTAGGGATTTTTTTTTCCATTAACATAAATGAACAAAAATAGATATTTTGATCGCCTTGTAGATTAATATAACTTTTTTTTTCTAATTTGAGGTTTACTTTTACAATATAAACAGATAATTCCTATTTTTATGTACCTTAACTACTGTAAATTAAAATAAATTATTAAGTGCTAGTCCTTAAGTATTTCAAATAACTTTCATCTAGTATTACAATATTTAAGCTGACTCCAGTACTCTTCCAGAAGATCACCTTGCTTTGAATTTTCCCTACGAGAGGTGCTGGAGTCACAACAGCAAGGATAGAGCTGTGCTGCTGAGGAGTTCCTCTTCATTTTCTGTACTGTCTCTGAAAGAAGCTAAGACAGTTATACTCATCCGTATATTCAGGAAAGGAAGCAGTGCTGTTGCTTATAGAGACATAGACTGTCTTCCTGTCTTTTCTCCAACTGCATCTCACCACCACATCTTTGGACTCCTGCCAGAAAGGATGTGGGTTTTTTTTTCCTTCTTCTGTTCTGTATTTGGACACAGATTGTACAACTTCCATTTTGTTGCAGCTGTATCATGATGAAAATCCCTTCTCATGTTTTTGATAGAGTGGAGTGTGTGATGTCATCAGCTGACATAGTGTCTCATACCATATTGTACACAAAATGATGCAAGGCATCAGCAGTCCCTGACAAAAGCTGGGATTGCTGTTCTGAGAATTCTGAATTCTTTCTGGATGCTGCAAGGCAATACAAGGTTTTTTAGAGGATTGAACCATCCAGATTTGGATTATGTGGAAGCTGCTCTCCTCAGCATACTTGGATGGTTAAGGCACAGCATTTCTGTGTACCTCTGCACAGCAGCTCCATGCAGCATGGAGGGATGTCTGGCATTTTCCCACTGAAAGAAGAGCTGTCATGCTTTAGTGTTGACAGTTAGCAATCATAATGTATCACACAAACAGAACTGTGAGATCTTTGTCCTTTGTAGGGAAGTCAATGACTTTTGGGAGATAGTCTTACAAGATAACTCAGTTTGGTTAAACATCTGGGTTGTTAGTGAGAGATCCAGCACAAAAGTTGAAAAAAAACAGAACTTGAAATAAGTATTCCTAAACTTTACCTTTCTTTTTGACTATAAAAAGTAATGGCTTTTCTATTTCTGAGGCTGTGGTTTCCTAGCACCACAACTGGGTGCCTTCCCCCCGTCTCAGTCTGAGGTACGAATTCCTACTGAGCATTTCTGCTTCATCTTCAAAAATACTCAGAAGTCCTGGGAAGGCTGGGACAGTTTCCCTTCCCCAGTGCTTCCCCTTGTCAATTATATGGTTTCAGCCTCATTAATGTGGGGGTTTCTCAGCTCCATGAGATGTGCTTGTCTTAAACACGGGGGTAGCCAATGCCTACCACCCCATGACCCCTGGCACACCTCAGTTGAGTTCCTTAGTATTTTCTCTGTTCAGGGATAGTGTTTCATGGGGCACCATAGACAGGCATGGATGTCTTTCAAGGCTGCAACCCTGAGCAGTCTGTTTCCTCTGGAGCAGAAGAAGGGTGTGAGCAGGAGTGAGCACTCACCTGAAGGAGATGTGAGGGTTATTTATTGACAACTACGGATAATTCCAGATGCATTCCATATCCAAATTCACTTTCCTCTGTCATTCTGCTTCAAGTGCTGCCAACTGATTTTGGTACTTAAAGATTGTAAAGAAACCAAGAGTACAGCAGCATGATCCAGCTACTTGTGTCCTCCTAGAGGGAGGAGATGTGAGCACATCTGCCCCAGCAATTCCAGATATGCTTAGTCATAATGTGAGTATCTCTTAAAGATATTGGTTACTGATAACATAACATAAATGTTTAGGAATACAGCAGAGTGGCATTTGAAAGCATTTTGTTTTGTGGATGGAGTGTGCATGTCTTAGGACTGTTTCTGAACAGCCAACCAGGTAGGCAGTTGTTTAATACTGCTCTCTTATTTTATAGTAAATCAAGGTTTATACAGACCAGAATGATAGCACAGGCTTGTGATGGGGTGTTGAATATATTCAAGCTTTTGGCCTTAAACTAAATTACTTTATTTTTGCAATGAAACTGGTCCCCAAAAACTTTGTAATCACTAAAATGTAAATAAAAATAGAAGTACATATTTCATTTTAAAAGAGCATCAGGTGTCACAAATACAGTTAAACAAGAGTCTTATGGGTACCTTTGCAGATGTTAACTGTTGCTGGTTTTTGTCACTACCTGGACTTTATCTATCATAATGTTGCTAACCCTTTTTTCCTTTCCCAGAGGTGTATCAGACGCTTTGATCAATAGCTTCTCTCTGGTTCAGCGCAGAAACAGATACTATTTATTTGTTGGGGTTGGTAGTTCTGCTGAGATGCAGAAGATACAGTTTCATTTTTCTTGTTTAGTCAAAATAACATTTCTATCTAGTTTGAGTTTTAGTATAAACCACCTGTGAATAGTTAACTCACACTGTGCAGCCAATTTTGGAGCAGACATTTGTAGTTAGAGTGTTTTTACTCTATGAAACCAGTAGTAGGTGAAACGAAAAATCTGTGGCTTTATACATGAGGGTTTTGCCATAAAAAAAATTAAGGAGGGAAAAAACTGCTATCTTACTAACCAAGGGATTTCAGATGGATCAGATGTCAGCATCGTCAAAAAGAGCTGACCAGTTTACATGGGATTCACAACCACCAGGAGGTTGGGTAGGTACTTGCTGGCCATCAATAGAAGCTGACGTGCATGAAGTCCTAGTTCCTGTCTGGAGAGAGATGTCCTTCACATGGAAAGGTAGTACCTGTGTCCCCCCAAAAAATTCGTATCCTGGAACAAGACCTTTCTGTGAATGGAAATTGTTAATACATGAATACATGAATTTGGAGTAAATATAATCTGTGAGATTTGTTTATTTCTTTATATAATCATGTTAGAAATAGGTTCAAGGTGATAAAAAATTTCTTACTTCAAGTCTCAGCCAATGCCAAGCATTTCTAACCCTGTTCAGTTTTGATTTCATTTAGAAACTAATGGTAAGAAGGCATAAGAAGATTTTAGTTGGAGATCAGATAAGATGAGCGTAAATCTCTGTGGTCATCAAATACGTTACTTTCTTTCAGATCTTTGTTGCACAGATGTGATTAACTCAGTGGTTTCTGGTTGTTGTTGTTGTGCACATTGGCTGTGTGTACATCTAGTTCTCTGAAGAATTTTGTGGCTGCATTTAAGAGAAAGAGTTGGCATTCATGTGCAACGCTCTCCAAAGGATAAATGTTCGTAGATACCACATTTCAGAGGATCTGGAAGAACAGACAGTACGTATCCCAAGGTGCTCTGTGTGTGTATGGTCAGTGAAGGCTCTGCAGGATCTGCGTTACCCAGTTGTGCAGGGGATGCTGACATTTGTTAGACCTTATGACTTTAAAATGCAGCATTTCATGATGAGTGTACTTGCATGCTTCTTAAAAACTAGAAAAAGAAAAGTATCAAGCTCACAAATCTAAGACACAGTGATAGTGTTTGTCATCAGTCATCACAAAATACCAGTTTTGAGTAGTATGTTTTTTTAATTACATTATTTTTCTTGACTTTTTATATTTAGACAGATTTCTTGTCTTAAATACTTGCATATTTTAGTGTAGTAATTAATTTTTTCCAGTACTTGCCCATTAATTTTCTATTAAATGTTTGTATTTCACCTATTTCTGAATATTGGAAAAAATATCAGAAGCCCACTATGACAAACTGGAATTTTTGTTTATTCCTTGCAGTCATTAGGACCAAAACAGCTCTTGTTTTTATTTTGTCATGCCTGTGATTTTTGCAGAGAAGTTTTCACTTCGTAACCCCTGATCCACATTGTTCGATAGACTGATATACTTACTTCTAGATTTCCAGGTATCTACATATGGAGTCTGCTGTGTTTAAATTCCATAGAAATTTTGAAAAGAAATTAGATTATTTGTGCAATGGCTATTGAAGAGCTGTCAAGAATTGGTCACAAGCTTGAAGGTCAGTCTGCATTTACAGTGTAAACTGTGGAGTAAAAACCACAGAGGATTTTGAAAGCAAACTCAGGAAATGGGGAAACATGATGGCCTTAGTATTATGTTGCCCAAACATGCTCACTGTTTACTTTCAGGTAAGTTCCTGCTGGCTTTTTCCTGACATGAAAAATAAGCTATGTTGTGTAGATGTTGAAATTATCTGTTTTGGGAAGGCATTGCATTGGCTTTGAGTCAAATATATTTGTAGCCTGGCCTCATAATGCCACATTTCAGCTCTGCTTTTCTATTCATCAACTGGACTTGCTACTGTTTTCTACACACAGCCAGCTGCACTGAGATCAAGTAAGAGTGTTTGGCTATAAAAATCCAGTTTGAATGAAACAGCTGTATAGCCAAGTGAACATATGAGCTTTGTACTAAATAGATGCTATTTTAGTGCTTTCAGTTAATGTTATCCTTAGTACTACTATCTTAGTTACAGATAAGACAAGCATGTCGTGTCTGGCATTTGGTAATGGTGATTTGTTAATGGAAATTTGCTTTTTCAATTTCATTTACAGAGATGAAGAACTTGGTAACTCTACATCGGCTTAAAGTATCGATCAAGATTTTGGGGAAATCTTACTTGCTTAGAGTTGTTTTGAGTAAAGGGAATGTTTTGCGTGGTGGCAGTTCCTGCGTCATCTTTTTTCATAGGGAATGTATATGCATCTGTCATGCATTTAGGATTAAATGCTCTAAGGCAGCCAGGAAGTAGAAAACATAGATTTAGTAATTTTTATTTTCATATACATCTAAAAACATGGTAGGCAATTGTCTCTACCCAATGCTGATTAAACTAGAATATCCTAATTTTTCTGATTGCATCTCTATTACCATAAATTAGGTGCATAGGAAAAATATTGAAGGGGGATGCCCCAGATAACTGCAGTTTTACAGTGGACACAGAAACAAGAATTACTACATAATTTTAGGTATACCATCCTTTTGCCACTGAGTTGCTCTTAATTTTCAAAAGAAAAACATCTTTTTAATATTTGAATTCTCACAAAGTTAATGAGAAAATTAATGTCATTTCATGGAGGTAAGACAAAGAAAAGCCTAATGCTTGGGGAGGTTTTTCAGACTTAGTTGAGGTTGCAGGTGCAGTCTTTATAGGTAGTGTTCCTGGTTTATGATGGATATTTTAATTCAGCACTGTCCCCCCCTCAATAATCTACCACCTCTGCATGCAAAACAATCCTGCATGTCCAATGAGAGGAAATGCTGGCACTGACTTTGCAGCTGGGAAGCTGAGTTACAGGTAACTCAACACATCCCCTCCAAGGGAAAAAAAGAAGGTTACATTATCCCATTTCTGGAAAGGCAGTGGAAGGATAGGGAAGGGAAAAGCATGGAGAGCAAAGCAGGTTTGAACTAAGTCATTGCAGGCAGAAGCTGGGAGCAAGGGTGAGCTTCATAAGTAGCACAATTGTATCCATACTTTGAAGTCCATACTTTGAAGTGATATTTGAAATTTTAGTGTGGTTTCAAATTCATGGAGCCAAGCTGTTACCAGTACATCATCTGCTGTATGGCCGTTGTAATGTAGCTATCCTCTAGATGTACTTAAGTTTTTTTCAAACCTATCTGGGATTTGAGTTGGGAAAAAATGATAGGTATTTTATATTGTTACCTGGTGTTTTTCCAACTGATTTCAGGTGATGTCCACTGCTTCAGAAGCATTTAGTTCTCCAGATTTGCCATACCAGCCTATACCAAACACAGTTGCAGCCTTTCTCTGTGTTGCAGTGTAAAATGCTACTGCAAGGCTGTATGGGAAGCCTCTTGCTTGACATTTTAATCGGTGTTTTCCTCTCTGTTCCCTAGAGGAGCAAAGCTCATTTGAGAACACCTGCTCTTTTTTATCAGGGTGCTGTTGCCATCTCGTGGCATTGGCCAAAGCCAGTAGCAAAAGCTGCATGACCTACATCAGTCGCTGACGTGTCCGAGTGAGATGGATGTGGGATGCACAGAGGGGAGCAGGTGGATCTCAGAATTCTGAGAGACTTGCAGCCCTCAGAAGTTTGTTAGGTGGGATTTCTGATCCAAGTGCCACATTCCTTGTGTGCAGAGTCAGTGGGCAGAGTCTTTATTCTTTCTCTCGTCCCATTTATTTTCTACTGGACAAAGATAGTAGCTATTGTCCATACTGAATCTCAGATTTTGGAAACACACTTTGAAGAACTAAGCTTTTAGGAAGAACTGCAGAAGCACAGCCCTAACAGACCATCTGCCTGAACAAGTAAATCATCTTAAGTATGTGCCATAATTCAGCTTTCTGTAAACAAGATATTGAGCAACAAGACTAAGAAGTCTTTTTCAGCTCATGTTATCCAAATTTTTTTTCTTTTTGTTTGGAAACTGAATACTTGAAATAGTTCCTGAAAGTCTTGCAATAACCCTGTGAAGTGGTACTTAGTTTGGCTGAGCCCCAGAGTGCAGATTGTGTTGTTGTTGTTGCTAAAGCATTCTAAGGGCTGGAATATAAGTTTCCTGTAAAGTTGATAAAATTGTTGAGAAGTTAGACATACTTCTATGAAATAAAGTCATTTGGAGTCCAGCAAAATTCTGATTTTTTTTGTTGGTTTGTTTTTTTNGCTATATATGTCCTGTAAAAGAACACCACATGCCTATACTGGCATGCTAAATGGAAAGGAAGAAGAGGAAGATGGTGCTTCTCTGATAGACAGACACTCTCACTTGCCCAGCCTGAACTGCTGTTTTCTCAAGTGTGATTTTGTTATGAAAATTTTACCATAAACCAGAGAAAGCAAGTGCCCTCTAAGACTTCCATAAATGATGAGTTCCTGAGTTTCTTTGGGTATTGAATTTCCAGCACTTGTTCAACACAGTTTTAGTTAATATTTCACAAAAAAAACAAAACAAACAACCCAGCTCTTGAAAGCGTTCCTCCCNGTAAAGTTGATAAAATTGTTGAGAAGTTAGACATACTTCTATGAAATAAAGTCATTTGGAGTCCAGCAAAATTCTGATTTTTTTTGTTGGTTTGTTTTTTTTGTAATTGGCACTGAGAGCAATCAGTAGAAGTCCAATATTGAATTTTTAATGCAATGTGGAAATGCTAACCAGAGTTTACACGTGAAATTTGTGTGAACATTGCTCACTAGTGTAAGCTTGCTTAATAGAAGGAAAAATGAGCAAGGTATGGATTTTCAGTGATTATAGCTAGATTAGAGATCATCCTACACCTTATTTTTGNCCCTCTAAGACTTCCATAAATGATGAGTTCCTGAGTTTCTTTGGGTATTGAATTTCCAGCACTTGTTCAACACAGTTTTAGTTAATATTTCACAAAAAAAACAAAACAAACAACCCAGCTCTTGAAAGCGTTCCTCCCGATTCTTTGTGGCTTCAGTTTAAGCTTTATGCAAATAATATACTGATTTAAAGCCAATTTGGAACAAGCAGAAATCAATATGCTTATTTGAAGGAATACCATATAATTAGGTACATCTGGCTTGTGAATGTAAACTATAGCTAAACTCAGTTTTAAAGAGCAAACCCTGCTTAGGTTTAATATCCATTTAAATCCCTCTTTTTAGTCTCTTAATTAAATTTGTACTAACAGGAGATTATTCACATAGGTATTTTTTAGGTTTTTTTAATTTGAAATTTTATCTAGATAAGATCTCCATTTGATATGCAAGTGCTGTTTTGACTGTTTGCATGATTAATGTCTTTGACGTCTTGGAGAAAAAGGGCATAGTTTGATTGCTACACATTAGGAAAACACTTGGATTGTGTGCTTGGGACTGGAACACAGCCCTCACAAAGTGAGACACGTGTTTTCCCACATGTACACCACTTTTATAGGAACAGAAACTTTCCTTTTTTTTAGATAATATTCAGTTTCATGTTCTGTCAGCATCACTGCCATACCTTAAAAAAAAAATGCCATTATCTGCCATACACTCCAGTAGCACTGTTTAAAATGTATTTAACACTAGTTCAGGCACCTTGTTTTCGAGCTCTTTTTGAGTTTTGGCTATGTGATACTAGATTTTCTGTCTTTAATTAAAATGTCAGTTTTCAATTAAGATTGTTCTAGCACTATGTTTTGATGCACAAGCATCCAGCAGTACCTCTGGTGTCTTGCTGAGAGCAGATCTGGTGTAGTATCTCTTCTCATGGTCTGTAGTGGTGCTGGCAGGTTCTGTGTAGCACCCACTGACCCCCTCTACTTGTCTGGGGAAACCGTGACATTATGGTGTGGTTTCTGTTTTCAGGGATTTCTTCAAATTTGTGGTTTTGGTGCCCCTCAGATTTCTTAGGCTTTTATTTTTGCAAAGGATGCAACTTCTTATAGTATCTCAATAAGAATTACATTGTAAATTGCTGTTGGGAAGCTTATTTTCCTGTGACCTCTGATCTACCAGGGAACTGCATTTTCCTACCTCTGTTCATGCAGGTCACAGTCTCATTCTGCCCAAAGCTGCTCTCTGCTTGGCATAGCACTGTTGGCAAGAGCAATTTGTGTGTGGTCCTGTTACAGGAAAAAAAGTGAAAATAGTGTTTGCTATTTGAAGAAACAATGCTATAAGCCAGTGTCAGTACATGCTGCATGATCTGGTCCAAGGTCCTCAAAAACACTGTCTAACTTCTGCCACAACCTGTATAAGTTCTCAGACCATCACCAGCTGTGAATGACTACCTCCTCTTTCTGGATAGATGTGCTGGTTTTGGCTGTGGTGGAATTAATTTTCTTCACAGTAGCTAGTATGAGCAGTGTCTTGGGTTTCTGCTGGGAGCAGTGTTAGTTAATACAGGGATGTTTTCCTTGCCACTTGCACAGAGCCAAAGCCTCTTCAGCTCCTCACCCTGCCCCACCACCAGTGTTTTGGGACTGCACAAGATGTTGGGAGGGGACACAGCCAGGACAACTGACCCAAACTGACCACAGGGATATATTGCAGACCATGTGGTGTTGTGCTCAGCGTATAAAGCTGGGGAAAGAAGGAGGAAGAGAGGGACATTCAGAGCGATAACATTTGTCTTCCCAAGTCACTGTTACCTGTGATGGAGTCCAGCTGTCTTGGAGATGGCTGAAGAGCTCCCTGCCCATGGGAAGTGGTGAATGAATCCCTTGTTCTGCTTTTCTTGTGTGTACAGCTTTTTCTTTACCTATTGAACTGTCTGTATCTCTACCCATGAGTTTTCTCACTTCTGGCCTTCCAGTCCTCTCCCGTGCCCCTGGGTAGGAGTGAGCGAGCAGCTCTGTGGGGATTAGTTGCCAGCTGGGGCTTAGCCATGACAATAACAACCAAGCCATTGAATATTGTTTGCATTGTTTGCTCTTGAGAAATTGTTTTATGCTTGCTTATCCATTGGAAATTTGTCTTCACTAACTGCTAACTTCTGGATAAGTTAGCTACTCTCAGTGCATGATAATCTACGTGACTGCAGTAAGATTATTATTATTAGTGTGTTTTGGCAACATGATACGTACAGACAAGAAATCAGAATTACATCAGAATTCACATCTCAGAAGTCATGGTATTGCTTTGTGTGTGAATTTTGAGAGTGATTATGAAAGAAAAAAGATATGTCAGTGAAACCCTTTCTGAGCTGAGAGCAGTCTTGTACCCTGCAAGTGTGCTGTTCTGTAACAAATAATGATCATTGTGAGGTTAAAAGGTAGGGCTCAGTCTGAGCCACCATCCCAGGCCTGTGCTGAGACTGTGCTGTGACTGATAATCCAATAACAAATGGGAGATGCAGCTAAAATTTATGAAGAAAGCTTCATTTTGAGGCTAAGTGAATAAGCTTCCTCACCTCTTAACCACAGAAGCGTTTGAGTAGAGTCCACAATAGCTTAAACTGTTGTCACTATTTGCAGAATTAAAATACCAACATGTTTGGGACAAGGACAGCAGTTTGGAAGATGCACACTATCTTGACAGTTTGCAAGGTGGTTACTATCATGTTCTCTTCTTGTGCTGCCAGCTCTGAATATTTATAAATATGGTCATGGGTATTGCAGAGATGGGACTTCAAAATGTTCTGGCAAAGCTATGTTCAATATAAAGTAGGTTCAACTTTATGGAGCCTTTTGTCCCTGTGTCTTCCTGCTCTCCATCCATTTTCTGTTGGGCAGAAGAGCTGGGGTGAGGACTGTCTGTTAGGGAGGTTTAACTGCATCCATATGGAACCCAGGATCTGTCCCCCACAGGTTACTTTTTCCTATCCCTCACTTAGTAGGCTTGTTGTGAATTCCTTTGTCACCCCAGTCTGCTGCTCATTCAGCTGGTTCATTGTCCAGAGGAGGTTTTCAGACACATTTTGGTACAGTTTACTCTGTGGTCAAGCCCTAGATTTTGCTTGCTCTGAAGGGCCACACCAGCAGTGTGGTGGGGGTTCATTCAGCGCCAGATTTGTCATGTTTTGCTTTTACCATTTGGAAATGAAAGTGTGGGCAGACCTCAGTACACCAGTAGCAGGTTGAGAATGGATGTTTTAACTGGAAGGTCTAGAAAAAGGAAAGGAGGGTAGCCTGGGGAGGGGTGAAGAATAGAATGAAGTACTGGATGCCAAGCATGGTGCAAATGCCGTTGAGTGATCCCCTAGTACAATTGTCAGGTGACAATGACATTTTTTTGTAACTTGTTAACTTATAATTGTTAACTTCTATAGTTTATTAACCACATGGTAGAAACACACGCTAGAGTATCATTCATGGGTTTCCCCAACAGATGGGGGTGTTGAGAGTGTTTCAGCAAGTGCGGTAATCATCTGCCTTGGTCTGAAGTCTGTTGGGCAAAGGGGAAATAACGAGTTAAGGAATTACAAGCAGCAACGATCAGACCAAACCCACGAATACACATATTTTTCAGATCTGGATTATAGCTCAACCTGCTAATCTTTTACTTATTTTGTTTCTCTGTCTTTCAGTGGGCTGAATTTTCCTAAGATAAAAATTGCCTGATAGTTTATGTGCACGTAGAAAAATTGGTTTAAAATTCTGCACCATATATAATTGAGATGTCAGAGTTGTGCTGTTACATGGAAACACTGAATACTGCTGAAAACAGTATTTTTTACATTGATCATAAGCTAAGTACTGTCTGGGTTATCTTGATACATGTCTTGTTTATGGTAGAAGATAAAACAGTAGTAAAGTCTGGCTACAGCAACAGATAGGCTATTGTACCTAATAGAACTGTATAAACAGTGCTATGAAAATCAGCTAGTCAAAATCAAAGAGCTAATCAAGATCTTTTTTTCTTTACTCAGTTCCAAAATAATTAAGTTGTGTAAGAGTTGGGATTTGGCTTTGCTGTGCTCACACCTCACGGACAGTGCATATTGCACTTTCTTTTGCAATAGTAGAAGTAATACAGCTACAGATGGTGTTGCTTTACCTCTGTGTTAGGAAATAACTTTAAAATAACTTCTTGGTTTGCTTGGTCTGCTTGCAACTGTTTCAAGTGCATAACTGAAAGCAGAACAACCTAGATAAAGTGGACATAATACGATTCTTTGTTTCAGCGAGAAAGCTGAAACTTCACTTTTTTTCCTGTGACTATACCACTCTCCCCACGGTTTCCCCATGCCCCATCCTGCACACGCGATGTCTGTGTGCAGTTTTGTGCCCATGTGTGGCAGCAGAAGGCACAGCCTGCAGGTCAGTGCTGCACACTTGGGCACCTGGCAGCTGGGCAGGTGGATTTCTGCATCTAGGAGAGGGACAGTGCTGGAAGAGGCAGCAGATCCTGCTTCTGTGCCGCAACATCTCAGTGCTCTGAGACGTCACCCACCAGTCTGAACTAACGGAGAAGCTCTAGAAAACAAAAATATTTCCTGATTTATAAATCTGTGCATCTTGAAACTCAGTACAATTATGATCTGCCTGCCTGAGGAAAAGGTTGTAGTGATACTGGAAGGAATGCAGGACAGGAGCAAAGGAGCAAGTCAAGGGCACACCTCTGTGCTGTCTTTGCCTGCTTACTCAATCAGTAACTTCTATAAAAAGGTCTTTTCAGGTGAAATCTACAAGTTATTAAGGCATGACTTGCAGAAGCAGTAGCTATAGTTAATTTCCTAATGGTATCTCAGTGTGGCTTCCAGACTTGAATTTAACAATTTTCGTCTTATTTCTATGAGGAAAAAACACGGTTGTATGTTGTGGGCTTTTTTTTCCTGAGATACAGTGTAAGCATCTTGTTGTCCTTATGAGAGGGCAGCATGTTTGGAGATCCCATACATGTATGCAGACCAGACCTGATACCCTTTTTTTTTTTGCTTGGATGGTCTTAGACTTACATATAACAATCTTACATCTTGTTCCCTCTCAGAACATTAGCTTGAGAAAAAGTCAAAACTCTTGAGAATTGATGAAATACAATATAGTGTGACACGTAATTTCCCAGTAAATTTTGAAAATTGTGTACATAAAAAAAAAATATCCTGAGTGATTCAGGATAGTATCCCATGTTCTCCTTATCTTGCGTGAAAACTTGCATCATGTATCTATAATCCACATGCATTGAAGAGCCTCAGAAACTGAAAATCTGTTAACTCAAACTTCTAGTATCAGAAATATGTACAACAGCTTATTGCAGCTAAAAGGAGAAAAAGGTTTCCTTGTATTTTTCCTCTAGGGATTCTGGCCTGCTCTCTGCAACATTATCTGTCCAAACGTGTGGTGGGTTTTAAGCCCTTCATTGTAGGAAGTTACTTTTGTTTTCTGTAAGAGAATCTGCCCTACAAAATTTTGTTGTGTCTACTGATTCCATTTTTAGAGTTTTCTTTGTTTTGCCCTTCCTATTCCATATCACATGCAGAGTTTACTTGTGCACCTTTTCCTTTTCCTCACAGTTGGGAGTGTAGTGGGAAATCCAGATCTCCTCAGCTGCTGTTGGGGTCTGTCATGGGGCTTCAAATAACTCAGTAAGTTACAGTCAGCAAAAGGCATACAACTGACTTAGGTAAAAGGACTGGTGACTATCGTCTGTGTCGAGGGGTTGCAGCTGGGCATAGATATTAGTTTTTTATTGTTTAAAGGTTTGCTTTAAACCTTCTTTTCAATGCTTTTTGCATTCATTTGCATTGAATGCAACATTCTGGAAGAGCGGAAGCTATTCACTAGACAACTTTATGTTAACAAAATATGGGGAAGTTTGGGTGGTTTTTTTTAAATCCCATGCATTTGTAATGTCTGAAATGTGACATTACCACGTCCTTCTCTAGAACTTTTCTAGGGCTGTACAGGGTTTTTCTTGCAGTTGAAGATTTAGTCTTGCTTCCATGGCAGCTGCCTCCTTTTGAAAACTTCTTGCTGATACTTTTCTGGTAGTGGTGCTGCTTCCTCCTTTTTTTATGAACAGAACATTATAGGTTTTTTTTGACATTTCAGAGTCCTCTCGCCAGCAATTTTAGCACTTTTTTTTTTTAAACTGCTAAGATGCTTATTATTTCTGTAACATACTTGCAAAATACATAATAGGATTTGCAACTTCTGTATCTAATGAACAAATCCTTGTGTAAAGGGAGCTGTCTCAGCATGGATTGTGACACAAAACATAAGCAGGGTTTTGAGCTGGATAGGGGATGTGCTGACCCATCCCTTCACAATTCCCCATGCACTACTGTAGTAAGGCAAGGCCTAGCTCTGGTCTGCTCTTGCTGTGGTAACTCTCCCTTAGGGTTTAGCAGAAGTCAGAACAATTTGCAGACGATGAGTTAAAAGCCAAGCCAAACCAAAACTAGCTTAATTTTTTTGCAAAATAAAACCAGATTTTTTTTGTTTCTGCAGAGAAGGATGGAAAGGACTGTACTCCCCTTGTCTTACCCAGCTTTGAAGATTTTAGACTTTTAGCCACTGAAGTATGCAGCCCATTGTTTTATGTATGTTGCATACAGACTATTTCATTTTCCTCTGGGAATTCTGGTCTTCCCTCCATGCTAGTCTGAATGTGTGGTGAGTTTTAGGCCTTCACTGTAGGAAGGTATTTTTCTGTAAGAGAATCTGGCCTATGAAATTTAGCTGCACCTACTAATTATGTTTTTGGAATTTATGTCATTCTTTTTTTTTGTCGTTCCTATTCCAAATCACATGCACAGTTCACAATTAAAGGGGGATTTTTTGGGATTTCCAACCTTCTTACTCAGCATGGGATCCAGATCAATCTGGATGCTTTGATAAATGTCACTTCCCTGTAGATGTATTGTCATCTCTTACCTGGGCCCCAGTGTTTTTCACAGGTTCTGCTTAATTTTAACCTGCCTCATTCCATTACTTTTTCTGTCTTTCTTAGTAAAATAATTAAAGTTGATTTGGTGCAGACTCAAAAAGGTGATAATGTCCCATTACTGTATGCCAATACAAGTCCCTGCTTAACCTGAGAACAGAAAATTGCTAATACCTAACCAGTCTTTAGCCAGGTTGGAGTCTTTTCAGCCAGTGCATGTATTTTTAAGAAGCCTAACAACCAAAATGAAAGAAAAAACAATTTCTTGAGTCTGAATTGAGACCCTGTATGCAGGAGTAACAGGACTGCATGAGGAGACGTTATTTTGATTCTGTAGGAAGAAACAAAATCACTGTATTTTTGTTATCTATCCAGTGAGGTATAAAATTTCTGAGAGATTTGAGAAATCCTAATTTGCAGAACTTGCTGACAAGTCTTGTTAGCCCTCTCTGTCTGTCGTCTAAAATAACAGAAGGCATCCATCTAATATGTAAATCTGATCATGCAGGGATCTTGATGCTGGCTTATATTCCTATCTCTATACAACACTTACTTTTAAAGGACCCCAGAGGCTATTGCAGTTCTCCTGGGCTACCCTTATGTTTCTTCCTGTTCATTGTCTCTTCTGTGTGAAGTTTTTTGAGTGGTTTTAATCTCTTAATTACCCTAAACTAGTAGTTTAATTTTTTTTTTAACCTTGAAAATGTGGCTTCTGTAGCTACTCGAGAGTTGTAATTAGGGCGATACTCAATTTCATTCTCTGCTTTCAAGGATGCAGTGTTGTACACCACAGGAGATGATAAGGCCTGTAGAAGACAGCTAGCTTCTTAAGGAATAGCTTTAAGGAACCCATGGAATTATGTGTATTGCAAAACAGGAAATTGGCAGTGTCACCAAAACCCTTTAAATAAAATGAAATCTGTCTTTCCTAGGTGTGGGAGGAGTACATGGCAAAGGACAGTCCTTACCATAAAATAACTGCAAATAGGATAAAAGTGCTTGCATTCTGAAGTATTATTTACCCCAATCCACAGAGCAACTTTGCTGTAGGTCAAGAATTCTTACTGTATCTGTTATTGAAGACCATCCTACCTACATCTGGTCTTTCCAGCTTTGTGAGTGTTTAAGCCTTAATGAGTACAAGGGAATGTTACAATCTGAACACTTTATTTTTTTTTTTCCCCTCTGTGCTCCAGTGCAGAGCAGCTAACAGCTTTGTCTCTTTCTGGCTTCACCGTGAAATACACTTACTTCTACTTGACTCCAGTCAGGCATTTGATAGCTTTTAATAGCTGTTAATGGTGTTACCTCCGGGAGACCCTGACAGCCCTTCAGGCCCACACATTTAACCTTGTGAGACGGAGAGGTGGGTGGGAATTTGAAATTTGATTGCATGTTGGAGCTGGCAGTGCCATCAGGCCTTCAGTTGAGAGACCACACCTCTCCTTCTGTCAGAGCAGTCATGTTTCCAGCGAGGTTTTGTCCTGTTCACCGTGCTAAAAATCTATTAAATGAGTAAGCAGGGAAAGATGGTTCCCGAGGACAGTGATTTTACTGGAGGCTGTGCTAGTTGAGAACAGGCTTCCAAGTAATTCCCCCTGATTTTGCACTGAAAGCATGTGTGACAGATTGCAAACTGTGAGGTGGCTGAAAAAGACCCCTGTTCTCTTGCTGTAAAACTTTATCGTGTAGTAGTAAAAAATATCCATCTTTTCTAGCATGTGTGTGGGGCAACTGTAGCACGAAGAAACCAGATAGTTTTTCCTAGAATTTAAGGTGAATTGCTAGTCTCAGGTTAGATGGCACCATGCACTGAGCATGAGTGAAAGGAAATTAATTAGCTTAAACTACCTGAAAGAGGGCTGCCACTTCTCATCTTTGAGCACGCATTAAGTCATCCAGTATTAGTCAGTGTAATTACGGAGGCTACAGAAGTAATTCCAGATAGCAAACAGTGTTGAAATGCACCATTTAGGCTTAAAAATAAAACGCTTTAAAACAGATTTTCCTGCAAGTTAAGGGAGCCCCAGTGCGATTGTCAGCCACCGCAATCAGACACTGCTCTGCACTCAGGGCTTTTTTGGCCTCTCCTGCTTGCTTTCTCATACCACGTTGGCAAGCTGCAACAAGTGAAAACTCCACCCTTCCTACAGACTGGGGAGAATAAGATTCATAAACGGCAACAGCTGGCGAGCAAAACCGGGGTTCCTCTGAACGTGCTGTATTTTCACACAGTCGCTGTGTGCAGCTGAGAAAGGGGCGGGATCCTTTGCGAGGAGGTTAGTCGTGATTTGCTGAATTCGGAGACTTTTCCCCTCAAAACCCCAGCCCTCTCTCTTGCTCCTTTTTTTTTTTTTCTTTTTTTCTTTCTTTCCTTCTTTCCTCTCTCTGGGAGAGAGAGAGAGAAAGGGAGAGAAGTTGATTTGGGCTGCATCCCAGCGCACACCAGCGCGGATCTGGTCCCCAGAGCCTTGCCAGGCACCATGAGCTCGGAAGCTGACGAGCCCAAGGAAGGTACGGATTTAAAGAGTTCATTTTCGCAGGCGAGGAAATACGCACGGTGCTCCTCGGAGCATGGAGGAGAGTTTCTGCTCTCTTCGGCTTTCAGAGGGGAGGGGGAAAGGCCTTTGCAAAACTGTGCCCTGCCAGTTT
>VWZS01006298.1:199467-288600 GCA_013397075.1 Rhabdornis inornatus
TGGAGGGGAATGTGTGGGGGGGCTGGAAGTGCTCCAACAAAAATGCAGTTATTCCCTAGTGTTGATCGGGAGGGGGGTGTGAGAGGGATTCGGACAGTGGGGAGCAAGCGGGGGAGGAGGAGGGCAATTTCCTGAAAGTGCCTACATACAAAAGAGCATTTATATAGATGAGGGAACAGGGCAGTGGTGGGGTTGTGTGCTGGATTTCTTAGAATAGAATTGATGTTTCATGGTTACACATAGTTCTTAGGGAGACTCAAACGTTCAGAGATCCAGTATGGCTGAGAAAAACAACTTTAAAAACCCCAACAGAAAAGCAAGCAGTGAGGCGACCTAAGCATTTTGTATTTGGTGAAAACAAGAACTTTTCGGAATGTTTCAGGTGGTTTTCCCCTTACAAGTCTTTACAACTTCCTTCACTTGAATATAACATTACCAGGGACATCTGTCTGTTAACTTGCTTAAAAGGGGATTTTGTTGATTTTCAAAAATGTCTGCTTGCACTGAGTCAAAATTAATGCTAATAATGTTGGTAGAACCTGGTATGTAATGGAGCTTGACAGCCTCCGCTTTGATAAGAATAATCCTCATATTTTTCTTCTTGTCAAATGAACAGCTGAACTAAAAGGCAGCTCGTCTTTTTTTGTTTGTTTGTTTTTTGTTTTTCTTTCCCCAGGAAGATTCTGTGGGACAGATTTATAGATTTATTGAAAAGCAGAACTGTAAAAATTATTTCTCTATAGAAACTTTGAAAAAGAGAATATGTGAACCTTCTCCCTCAGTTTTACAGCAGGAGAGATATCCTTGCCTCTGGTTTCATACAGGAAGGTCCAGACAGTTTTACTAAGCTGGCTGTATTTGAAATGTAGATTTTATTGTTTGAAGAAATGTCTTGCCTTCTTAGATGACTCTGATTCTTAAAATCAAATAGATTTGCCTTTCTCTGCATTTCTTCATAAACAATTAGAGGTGCCAGGATTCTGGAAAAAAAAGCATTTGAAGCAGGTGCCTGAGACAAAAAAAAAAAAGTAGCTTTTAATTAGTTATTTTTAACTTGGGGAATATTTGGGTTTCACTTTCCTTTGTTCTTAATGTGTTAGAATGGAAAATGAAACAGTAACCATTGTGGGAAGATGAGGTACAGATGTCACTGAGGTTTTTCAGTCAGTCTGTAAACGTATCCCTGGTAATATATTCACGTCTTTAAAAGAACAAGTTAGAAAATGCAAGAGAAAAGTGTGTATGTGAATAAAAACTGGGATTAACTGCTAAAAATGTAGAATTGCAGCGATTACACTGCTTAGTCTGATTGGGCATTCATGGAAGCATAAAATACTGAAAAATGAAGTAAAATACCTATGTATTTGTAGTGATCCAGTATACGTAGCGTGAAGTAGTCGGTCTTTCGATTAACCAGCTCTGTTTCATGAAGAAGCTCTGGTTTTTGCATAGAGAAAATGGATGCTTCAGAAATTCAAACTGAATGTGTGGCTTAGTCTTTTGACACTAATTTTTAAGTGGTTTACCAAAGGGGAGGTTGTTGATTTTTCCTTTAGGTGCAAAACTAAATGTCACTCTAAAAGACAAATGCTGATTTACACACGAACTATGTGGTTCACCCAGGGAATTAGGAGGTAAAGGCCTGTGACTCATTATGGAAGGAGTAGAGAGTACACTTGGACAGTTATAGAAGAGGTATTTTACCAGCTTCTGTACATTTTAAGGCCAAAGCTATTGATGAAGGGTATAGTGGCTAATCTGCTACAAGGTAAATAGTGAAAGGAGGATGAGGCTGCATGAAAAATGTTGACTTCGTGATGTTTGTAGGCATCAGCAGATTTTTCTGTTTTCTTTTTAAAGCAGAGATGCTCAAATGGCCAGGAGATAGTAAAGGGTTTGTGAGGAGCCCTGAAGTTCAGCTGGAGCTTCCAGGTGTGACTCCCAGGCCATGAGCTGGAATATCAGCCCCAGCGAAAAGGAGAGTTGAGGGTGCAGTGATAACATTGAACATTGTTTATGTTCTGCCAATGATGTGATACTGAAGTGAGCAGTACCTCACTTTCAGCTAATTTATACAAGGGAATTGCAGTAACTGGAGAACATTGGGATGTCTATGAAAGTAGATTTAGTGTGGATTATTTTTAAGAATCTACATAATAAGATCCAAGATCGTAGTCTTTACTGCTGTAAAAATGAACTATACTCACTGTTACAATGAACCCAAAATCAAGGTCAATTTTGATTGGTAAACTCCTGAAGATTTTCTTTTTGTAATTAATCAAATAAAAATAGAGAATTTGACCTCAAGTAAAATCTATTTTTTTTTAACGGGAACAGAGAATAAAAAGACATTGCTAGAAGACAGGCATTACCCACTATATATTATAGTAATTGCTGCATATAGGGTGTGCAGCAGTGTATGTGGGGGTTTCAGCTTCTGCTTTGATGTCTTCGTGGACCATCTCAGAATGGTAACATGAAAGAGGTTTTTTTTCCTCCCACCATGCTGCTCAGTAACTTCAGAACAATCTTTGTATTTGTCTGTGGCCCCACAATGCTGTGGTAAATATGTGCATATGTCTGTATGGCATCAATCTGTACTGCATTTACAGATTCCAACAACTGTCATGATATAAATAACCCTGTCACATTTTCTTGATTTCATTACTTTTGCCGCAGATGAAACAAATTGTGTGTTAAAGTCTGTAAGAAGACTATAGCATTTAACTGCATGGCATAATTTCATTCTGGTGTTGATTGGTGCCATGTCACCTATCATGGAAGGTACCAAATGTAAGGTTTCAGGCTTTGATTTGACTGAATTCCTTTTTTGAAATCTGAAGGGAATGTTATTAGTGGTGTTGTGTTAAAACTGTGTATCATGAGTGCGCCTTTTAAAATATATGGCAATACCAATCAAAATTATTGTGATGTGAATGCACTTCTTCAGTAGAGAGAAACAAATGTATGTTAAGCTTTGGAGAATTTAATCTTTTTTCTACAGGTTTTATGCAGTATATTTTAAAAATAACAGGGGAGAAGTCTAATATCTCAAAGGAAAAGTAAAAACAGATACAGAGTGAATGTAATACATGGCCTGTAAAACAATGGATATTGTGTTACAAACTCAGACACAAGTGAAAGCCTGCATTGCACCTTTTTCATACTTAGTTTTGAATACCTCATTTGAGGAGAGAGAAAGGGATCACTGCATTCCTACAAGTGCTTGGAGATTTTTTTAGACATGATTAGCATTTTTTTAATCCAAATGAGATTACTGAAGAATGGGCTCACCTGTTTTGTTCCTTTTAGAGCTCAAAACAACACAGGGGTTATAAAATCACAGAGCAGTCACTGTTTCAAGAAGTTAGTACTCCCTCTTGTAAGTAGTCCTGGATTTGCTTTGACATTTTGCAGTCACCTCTCATGTGTGAATGTTTTCCAAGCTAGAATTGTGTTCAATTAAACAACAAATCAACTGCTCTTGTGCTCCTACAGTCCACTTACTCCATCTACAACATCAATGGGACTCTGTAGTATATCATCCTCCATCCCACTAGCTCCAAAACGAGCATTTGTTAGAACCTTTTTTTACCTTATGACAGTGAATGGGGAAATCCAAACTGTAGAAGTAGAGCATGGAATCAGTACTTAACCCCACAGATTTGACTCACCTTCTGCTCTCACCCCAAAGACTAAAAAATGTGGGCTTCCTTTGGTTCACCTGCTCTTTGCTCGCCCTTCCTTGTCAAAACAATAATCTTCAAAACACATTAAGGTCAGTGAAACAGGGGCCTTTTGTTGTAGTAGTCTGGGCAGTTCAGTTCAGAAGCAGGAAGGATCATCTGGCCCCAGTGGATGTGTTAGAGATCTTGATTACTCAATCTGAGAACTTTTTTTTTTTGTCTCACAGATAACTTACTTTCTGCTGATGGAGAGAATGAAGAGATTGCTGGGTACACATATCATGTTCACAGCTTTGTAAATCATAGCAATGCTTGACAATTTGGTATTTTGTGCAATCCCTTCTATAGTTAATTAGAATTTTTGATACAACAAGGTGATAGGAAAAAATACCCTCTTGTACAGGAAAAACAGAAAAAAAGAAAATAAGCTTGTGAGAATTTAGAAAGAATTATTACTAACCAGGTGCTGTAAAACTGTATCACATATGTATGTGGAAGGCATTGCCAGAGGTACAAATAACAGAGCAAAAGGAAAACCAAGAAGCTAAAACCTTAATGAAGAAGAAGCAGTGGGAAATTTTGGGGGAGTAAGAGTACAGTACACAGGCAAGTTAGAACTGCTAGTTTGTTGGTTTTTTTTTAGTGTAGTTTGGGCAACAGTGCATTTAATGAAGCAAGATGCAGGAAGTAAAAGGCTGTGAGGACAAAAACTGCCATGAGTTGTAGCACAGCTGCTGAGGCTTCATTGAGATGTGGGCCATTGAATCTATCAGTAAGAGTACTGATAGAGGCTGTTAAGGCATAAGACTCTGTAAGAAGCTCTGCAGCTCTCCCCTTCAAAACTGAAAGAATGATTGTTTTTATTTTCCTGGCCACATCAGGGTCATCTTTGAGATAACCTGTTTGTGAGTGGATCAGATGGCCACTCTGATTGCTTTTCCTACAGGCTCAGAATTTAATTAGTTGAACTGGTGGTTTTTTTGTTGTATAACACATGTGGAAGTCCATATGCAGCAGTTGTTTTCTGCAGGACACTTTGTACCTCATGTATTTATTAATCTGTGCAGCTGGATCAGATGAGGAAGCTAGGTGGTAATTTGAGCACAGGCCATGGGATAAACATGGGCTGTAGCTGATAGATTACTTCAGAGAATCACTGAAACTTAACAGGTTAATCATTTAGCTGTGATTGTAGGGTTGAATGCTAGATTGCTTTGAGAAAATTCCATTAATATAATTATACTTATGCAATCAAATTTTTTAATTCAAAATGAATTGCAAGGTTCACATGCTTAGTTTCAAATAAGATAGTTCAAGGGACTGTATCTGGTTGATAGAGAGAATCATAGATTAACTGAGGCTCTAGGGAATTTCTAGAGGTCACCAGGCACAACCTTCCACTGGAGGCAGAGCCAGCTTTAAAGCTGGATCTAAATTCAAAGTTAGATGAGGTTGCTCAGGCTTTTCGCAGTTGCATTGGTAGTGTCTTTGAGAGTGGTGGTACCATCACTTCTCTAGCAACCACTTCTTTAGTACTTCAGTATTTGGCCACACTTGTTATGTCAATTCAACTGAGACTTCCCCTTGATGCTGCTTGCGTCTCTTGCCCTCTTCTCTTTTGCTGTGCATCCTCAAAAAGAGCCTGGCTCTGTCTACCCCGTAACTATCCAGTAACAAATTACGCATGTTGGTAGGGGCCACTATTATTTTGATCAAACCTAGCACTCTCAATACCTCTTTGGTGTCGGGTTCTCTACCTCTCTAACCATCCTGGTGGCAGCCTGTAGGACCTGCTTCAGTTTGTCAGCTCCTTTTTTTGGGGAGATATTGGGGAGCCCAGTATTGTTCACAGTATTCCACATAAGGGAAGAAAATACTTTGGTTTCAAGTTCTACAAGTACTTTTTCATCTTCTGAAATTGTTTGTTGTACTGGAGACTTAGTTTCCCAGTCTTCTTTTCATTTATCTGTTGATGATAGCATTTGCTGTATTGTAGTACTTACACCTTTGGATTCTTTTCCTTGGGGAGTTTGCAAACAATAGACTGCCAGAAATGAGACAGAGGTTTGAGACCAGGAGCAAAAGTCAGCAAATCAAAAAGTCAGCAGGATCAAAAGAAATATCTGGGTGGGGGAAGGGCCTTGCACCTACGTTTGGTAAAGCTGTATTCTTTACCAGTACTACTTCCAAGTGTAGTAAGAGGCTAAATGAATTGCTTCTAAGAATAAGGAGTGTTTTGTTATACATTAGCCAGGAGTAGCTCAAGGAAAATGTAATGCTGAAACACTAATTGCAATTTGCAATTTTTTATCCAAAAACACAGAACATTTCTTTTATCAGTATCAATTTATTATTTGGTCAAATCTTCCATTAAATATTACAGTTTCAAAAGGGTTCTTAAATGCTGCTTTTCGAGAAGTGAAATGCGTCCCCTCTCCACTTAGTCATTAGGTGTTCCTCTAATAATAAATAAAGCAAATGAAAACTGTATTGCAGGTCTTACTTCAAATTTCTGGAAGGATTTTTTGCTACAATTGGACTACAAAATGTGGCAAGAAAGCATTTCATAAAGAGAAAGATTTTTATGCTATTTCGTTAAACAACTTCTGTTTTTCATTTTTCCATACTCAACAGAAGTAGTAGGCTAAAATACTTAATTTCATAATGGCTTTAAAGCAAAAATTGCCTTTTTTAATATACAAAGATTATTTTTTTGTGTTTGCATATTGGCTAGATATTTCACAGATCCAGTAGTATCCAGCAGTAGTACTGTTATTAGTAGCAATTGCTGTTTATGAGTTTGTAAGAAATTTGAGTACTTCAGCTGGCTGTTCTGCATTAATGAGTAGCTCTAATCTGAACAATAGCCTTATACATATTGACACTAAGGTGTTTTTTTTTTATGGTGGAAAATCTGAAAGTTACAGATGTTCATGTTTTCTTGGTTTGCATAATTATGTTTGAGTTGATTGTGTTTTTTAATGGTAGGTGTACACTTCCTGTTTTGTGGAGGCATCTCTGTCATGACTACAGAACAGGATACACAGTGGGATTAGCAATAAAAGGCCACTGCCAAAAACTTGATTGTTTTAATCATCATGTGAGCAAAAGCACAAGCCTTAAAGCCGTTGTCATTTGGAGACAGTCTTACTTTGAGGGAGAAGGAGAGAAACTGAGAGACCTGTTCTTTGAGATATTCATTCTACATTCATAACTTTGGGATGTTTCCTCACAAATTTTGTTCTTATCCCTAAGATTCCCTGACCGGGTTGGGCTGTGTTTTGACTCAGTTTCATAAGTTAGTTCCCTGTCCCAGTTCTGGTGTGTGGTTCATTTCTAGTGCTTGGCTGGCAGGCAGTGAGAAGTGGAGAGCTCACATCTCTGGGTGGCTGTTGGATTCAGTCTGGGGACCCTGGGGTTTGAAATCTTCCCCACAGAACTGTTTCAGCAGAAGCAATATAGAGAATTGGATACACACTGTATAAACTAATTTAATTTTACCTACCTTTTGCAGAATTTAGCATTAGTCTGTTTTGCATAGCAGTAGGGAAAACCTACATTTCAGTTTGACAGATAATACACAAATGTCAGAGTGTCTGCAGAGTCCTGTTCCTGCTGGCAGCTTGCAGTTATGAGAATAAATTGCAGTAAAGTGAGAATAAGCACCTTATTTATTTGGGAGCATTTATCCTTGAAAGCTTTGAAACCTGAAATTCCAGGGACATAATCTGAGATGATTTTATATTATAAAGGCCAGTAATTGCAAGTTTCTCTAAGGCATTGCTAGCTGCCGTGTGATTTCAGTGGATCTCTAAGAATATGATACCCTCAAGTCCCTATCCCAAAATATTTACATTCATACAGGAATTAATAAAGACCTGACTTAGTGCATGCACAGACAAGCATCCACTTAATTAACTTCAAAGAGGTGTGGAAAAGTGCAGAAGCTCCATTGTTTTAAAACCTGAGGCTTTCATGAGGAGTGATATTGCTTTTGCTATGTCCGCTTTGCAAAACTATTCTACAAAGATAATTTTATTTATAGAAAGAATAAAATTTTGATTTAATATTAACAGGAGTGAGCAGATGACACCGGTGAATATTCCAGCTACTGATTCCAAGGGCTATTTTTTATTACTTGCAGATAAAAAGTGAATGGACGTTTTTGTTCACTTAAAAACATTAGTTTTAAAAACATTCTCTGAGAAATAGTGATGTAGACTTCTTCAGGAACTTGAAACAATGAATCATAAATTTGAGCATCTGTGAACACAAACGGTGGATACTTCAGGAAGGGGTAGGAATAAAGTTTGATTCTGGTGTCTTGTGGTAAGATGTCCTCATCAAGCTCACAGCCTTGTCCTCAATGCTGGAAATGAAAGATTTAAATTCTGTGATGCAAGACATTGCATCCTGGATGTATGTTTAAACTCACTTTCTTTGCAACAAGCAGTTGGTATCAAAATCAGTAACTTGCAGTTAAATGTTGATCCCTTTATTGTGGCTTTTTACCTGATGCCATGCAGTTGGGTAGGAGAGGACAACATTATGGTGAGGGAAAGAGAAAGTATTGACATTTTTATTTCAGTGCAAATATTTGAAATTTAGATTGATGGTGTTTCTATTCACCACTTGAGGGCTTTCCTTCTCCTGGTTCAAATTTGGATTCTCTCCTTCTTACTGTGGGTAATAATCTTGGAAATCTCAAGGTGCCACAACTTTTCTTGGTGTTGTTTGCTCTTTCATAGCTGATCGGTGCTGTCCATTGCTTGGTTGAAAATGTCATTTATGCTAGTGTGAAGTAAAGAAATTAAATTGTCAAATTCTGCAGCAGTCAACAGTTGTAAAAAATTGTGCAGTCAAGTCTCATATGCTTTGCCCCAAGAAGAGAATTACAAAGTAGAAGCACGTTTCACAAATCACAGAAGAGTTAAGGCTGAAAAGGGACCTCTGGAAGCTGTCCAGTTTTTAGTCAGTAAATATACTTGCGACCTTTAAAAGTAAACAGGATTACTACTGCTTTCCTAGATAACAAAGTTCTGTATCCAGATAGTACTGCTGCCTGATGTAAAAGAGAATTACAATGTCAGACAAAATGTTTAACAAAGATTCAGTTTTTTAGATTAAGTTGCTAACAATATTGAAGAGCTAATTTTTCTCTTATGTTTTATATTCCACTAGAACTTAATTACATTAGTGAAAGCAAAACCAAACTCCTAAGATATATGGAGAGGTGGACTGATGTTTTGACAGTCTTAATTTATGTTTGAGAGTTTTGGTGTTGTTAATTCAAATATTTTAAAAGTGGGTTTGGGTGGCACTAGTGGGAACAAAGAGAAGTTAAAGCAAAGCCTATGAAAGATGTGCTTGGGTTTTGGAGACCCTGTTCTCACCTGACAGCGAGAGAGTAGAGAAGTGAAGAAAAGACTCAACCTCTTGGTTCACTACTGGATGTTTGGATAAAGGTCATGGTAGTTGTAGTATGGGCACAGAAGAAACCGGCTGTAGCTACTAAATAATGGGAAAAGAACTTAAAACTTGGGGGTTTGTTTATTTTACTCCTTGCGGAATAGGAAAGTAAACACGTTAGGTGTGCAGAGAAAATGACTGTTTCAGCCACCAAGTGTAGTCTTCCATAACCACAGGTACCATGAGTGGTTGGTGTGGAAGGTAGACAAAGCACATATTCTCTGCACAGCCATGTGTTGAATAGCATAAAATTTATCCTTTGTGCTACAAAACAGGAAAAAAGGGTCGTGAAAAATTAAAAACAGAAAAAGAGATGAAGGGTGTCACTAGTGTCTTAGGCCTGAAGAACAGCCAATATCTGATAAGTAAAATTCTTAGATGGGATATTTTCTTGTGTTTTATGATCTACATTTCAGTATTGATACTGGAGATTAATATACCAACCAGACACCTGAGAACTGAAAGCCCTTAGAATCACTACTAGATCTTACGTAGCTGGCCTGTAGCTGTGGCAGTCTTCAGTGCCTATATATATGTGCGTGTGTGTGTGTGTGCATATTTATACACACACATAAAGTGAATGGTAGCGTCCAGCCTACTTTAAACATTACAATGAAAGACAGATGCCGAGGGACTCACATTATCCCGGTAAGAAACAGGCAGTGTAGCTACAGATCGACAGGGAGAAGAACAGAGAATCAGAACTAGAAATACAGGATAAACATTATTAACTCGTTTCAAAGACGTTGTAAGATCCCTCACAAACTTTTATGTCATTTGAACACTCTGAAGCCTCTGCTTTGACTTCCTTTACATGTGATTGAAATACATGCTTTTTGCATGTATTTTGACAGCCAGTTTGTGACGTTTGCCTTGTGATTGAGTTCCCTGTCCCTCTCATGCCAGATTGGCATGTCGTCTGTACCTTCCAGTTCATTGTATTTTTGCAACATGTATCTTAGTCTTAAATTCTACCCCTGCCCCCATGTGAAATTTAATTTTCTCTAATGGCTTCCAAGTTCTCCAGGGCTCCTGGCATCTGAGGTTTTCCTTCTGCATTCAAGCCAGGAACTCTTTTTTTTATATGTATGCAGTTCATGTGCCTACAGCTAAGTGTTTTGGGGCTTATTTTTTGTGAGAAGACATTCTGTTTCCTAGGATGGCTGTAAGAGCAATTAGGTACCACTTTTTTAAATTTCAAATTTAGGGTGCCACTTGACTTAGGGAGCTTGGCACTCTTGCCTTGCTGCAGTTTGGTATGTGTTTCTAAGGCTGGACAAATATAATATAGATAATATATACTCTATAGAGTACCTGCATGGCATTTGATAGATTAGAAGGAATGACATAAGATACGTTTAATTTCCTGTGAAAAGATTTGTCAATATTACTGTTCACTGTGCATGGACACCTGGTAGATACAGAGGAACCTGATACAGCCCTGAAAAGGCCAACTGCTGAAATATACAGGCTGTGTACTTAACAGCACTTCACCAATTGTTACATTCCAACAAGGATAACAACTGGTGGCAGAGGACTGAAATACCAAATTAAGTTCATGACACTGCTCTGTGTGACTGTCATTTTCTCGGTTTAATATCCAGTATATTCTGAGAGCAGTTATCAGAAGTTAATCTGATTTTTTTTTTTCCCCCCTCCTTTTAAAAGCTACACTGTTAATTAAAATACGTGCAGAGGTTTTGGGGAAAATGGCTTTTAGGAGGCTTTTTAAAATTTCTAAATCAGCTACAGTATATATATCATGTGATACACGGGCTGGCTGTGGGAAGCACAAGCATGTAAAACCAGAATAACTTGTTGGCACTGACTGCTCCCATGGGACTGCAAAACTCTGCAACATTCTTATTGGAAATAGCATCATTCCTTGCTACTCTACCCAGCCTTAACCTTCAGGTACATTTTTTGACAATTCTCACCTCTTGACCAAAAAAGCATTTTGTTTTCTGGGTTTTTTAATGGTTTGGTTTTGTTTTTGCAGCTAGAATCTGGATCGTCTTTTGCAGTTCATAAAATTTTGGACTTTATCATACACTAATGTTAGAATTAAATAGCAAAATCCAGAAGCATATAACAATATCACACGTGTTTTGCATACATATTGGCAGTGACTTACTGAGCATTTTATTGAGTGAAGAGAAGCTGTTCTGTGTTTGCTGGCTTTTCTTTTATTTTTCCCGTATTTCTGCAGATGAATATATGCTCACTTTCCATATGAGTATGCAGATCAGACATACTCGGTGTTTTCAAAAATGCTTCATTAGCCATATTTTTTTCTGAAATTGCTTGATTAACTGTTGCTCCAGAGTGACTTGCAGCCTCATAGCTGACTTCCAAATCCAGTAAGACTGCTCATGCAATATTTGCCATGCATAAAGCTTGGGTTCAGATGGGGTGTTTTTCCTTTTGAAGGTCTTCCAGTGTGAATGCTAGAGCTAGTGCACATTGCTTGAATAATTAACATTCTCATCGTATGCTCAGTTGGCAATAATTATGGCAAGACAGAATTTAGTACAATTTACTTTACCTGTTAGGAGACTTATAGGCAAATGCTACTCATGAAAGAATGCTTTGTATGCATTGAGAATTTTAGCTTAAACTGTTTTCTAGTTAAAATTGGTATTCATATATAAATCCCTCTTTTTAAACACAAGGTGCCAAGTAAAATATTTGATCTTCCAATAAGGACCTTGTGTACATGAATTAGAAAAGTAGAGGTGAATGTGAAAGAAGCAAGTACTGTACAGGGCCCTTGTTTGAGGTTTTTTTTATTCGTTCCTCCTGCACTTAGCCTTTTGCCGTCTGGGTTTTCCACTGCCTGATGGTGCTTGCCCAACCTATGTGCCCTGCTGACGTTCTTCTGTCAATAAACTCTGTGGCTGTCCTGGTCTCTTCCCACTCCTGCCCTCAGCCAGCTGTGAAGTTGCAGTCCCAGTGTCTGAGGTTGAAGAGTGGAAGCTCTCAGAGTGCTTCTGGTCTTGCATGTCTGGTACAAGCCTCAGTTTTCATCAGCTTTTGAAAAGCCAATAAGTGAACAAATGCTTGTGAGTGTGGAGACTGGCCAATATGCTGAAGTGGCCGTTTGGGAACTGCTGTATTTTTGGAAGGAGTTCTAGAAGAATTTTGGGAAGGATTGTAAGGATTTTAGCATACCTTTCACCCAGGAAACTTTGAAGCACTGAGATAAGAATCAAAACGCTGACGCTTCTCTTAAAATAGAAAAAAGAAAACGGCATTAAAAAACCTTTTTGAAACTGTGACTCACTCAAACAGTTATTAAGAAGCTATATATATCATTTGGCAGCTAGAAAATCAACTTAGCTTGTTCGTATCTGAAGAATTCATAGTCTGTATCTACCACTCATGTTTTTTAATCATATTGCCATGTAATAAGAATATTGTGAAAATTGTTACAGCCCTGGTTACAGGTTTATAACTATTTTTGCCTATTTTGTACTTCAGGACTTGTTCACTGATACTAGCTCTTGTAGTTTATCACCATTGGAGCTTTACCTTACTGAAGTCATGTATTTATACATGAATTCATATATTTATATGCTTCTGTATTTATTTTTTTTACATTTCTGGCCTGTATCATTCCTGAAAACAAGGGCAGACCTGTGAAAACACAGAAAGCAGAAGGCAAAAAAAGATTAAAAATTCAGTAATTCTTTTATCCCTTCATATCTAGGCAATCTCATGATTTTGGAGGTGCATGACTCATCGTCACATACACTCAAAGAGCATAACACTAATTCCACTTGATTTCAAGTTGCCTTCCTCCAGGGAAATGGTGCTCTTTCACTGCAGGAGTCTGACTGAACATGCAATTTGTATGGCATGTGCAGGCTTTTAGCTGTAGTTCACACACACAGTCTGTAGAGAGGCAAACACACATGCATGCACACAGGATTCCCGGCAGGAAGTCCATTCCCACATTTCTCAGCGCTATCTGATAGCCTTCTAAAGGCTGCCTGAAGCCCTCAGTCAGTGCTGTCTCTTTCCTCTCAAGCCCATGTCAGTGTTTTTGTTCCCAAAAACCCTCATCATTTTTGGGCCTTACTCGTACAGCACGTGATACGCCAGTAACTAAAATGAGAACTGGGTCTCAGGGAGCAGTGTTTCACAGTCATATTTTCTCTTCCTTTGGGACTGTTCTGTCAACACAGTGAGTCTCAGAAAGCTCAGCACTTGACTTGACCATGGAGTTTATGATGGTTTACTGTAACTTTCTGCTGGATGCTTTTTTTTCCCCTGCTCCTTCATTATGAGAAGTTTAAAAATACTCTGTGACTCAAGTATTCATTGTCAATGTATATGAGATTGTGTACACTCATCTGCAAGTGANGGTATGTGGTAATAGTGTAATAGTCATTTGCCACAACGGAGGGAGATGTGATAGCTTCCAAGTGAGGGAAAAGTCAGCATTGCAGCCATAATTATGAGCCTTCTTGTACTTTTATGCTTTTAATAGAGTGAGAGCCTATTAACCACAATTTTAAATTTTCACTGAAAGTTTACACTTCCCCCACAGTTTAAGGGAAACCTCTGTGTGGTAAAATATTTTGGAAAAAAACACATCTAGAATTCTACATGTCCAGTGTTTATTCATTTTAATACACAAAATACCATATTAAACACATACACCATGTGCTTGGCTATGAAAAGCCGAAAGTTTCATAATTGGTAAGCTCACAGCTTTCACAGAAGGCTGTCTCTAGTACCTTGTTTGCTCATTTAAATAATAAATTAGGAGATTTTGCAGATGCCTGCATTATTCTGAAGATTGATCCTGTGAATTTCAAAGTAATGGAAGTGAGATTTCCTCTGAGAGCCTTTCCTCGTGGACTACGTTCCTCTCTGGAGGCATGGCTTTACTGTACATGAACTGTGTAGTTTGTGCAGAAAATTACATGTTATTGATTTCAAAGGGGTAATTTTTTTCTGATAACCTTTTAAAAAAGTAAAGTATAAAACTGCAGAGGAGAGAAATTAGACATATAAAAAGCAGTTATGAGGTAAACCAAACTGTGAGATGCTTAAAATTAGTGGCATTACCTGCAGGTCCCCAGAGAAATGACACTTATTTCAGTTTAAAGTGCAAGGCTGCAACCTGTCAACACAAAAGGTGTGGTCAGACATCGAGGCTAGCTTCTGTAATCACTTTCAAAAGGTGGCTACCTCCCTAAGTAGTTGTATAAAGGTGCATCTTCAGATGCTCGTATCTGAAATTGCAGTCAGAAGTCTGAAAGGGGGTGCCCGGCAGCCTTCACACTGGGAATGCTGCCCTCCCCAGCACAACCTGTGGGTCAGGCACCTCTGATACACTGAGCATCTCCACTTGCAGATACCAGGTTAACGTTTTCACCTCTTCTTGACACGTCACCTGTCCTCTCAAGTCACAGGACCTTTCTTCTCCCTCCCTGCCTGTGAATTGTTCCACTTGTCAGTTGGCAGGAACAGCCCTCAGTGTTGCACTGCTTGCTCAGCACTGCAATTTCCTTTCAGCTCTCTCTTCAAGGAAGTGAAACCACTGAGATGTATTTTTGCATTTTGAGGTGCCAAAGCAAAATGAAGCACTGCAGGCAGGAGAGAAAGGTAGCTGGGAAGCACAGCCCTTACAGCGAGGAGGCAAACCCCACATTCAGTCTGTGATAGCTTCTGACAATGTTTCGAAGCACACAATAAGGTGTGTGCTGGATTTACCAGAATAAATACGCCACAGGCCAGTCTTCACCTTGGGTATTCTGCTTCTCTTTCTGCTGTCAGCAATAAAAACTTCAATTACTTTAGATGAACAAGTAAGTAATAGTTTTACTGTTATTTAAGGAAATATGTGTGTTCATTCTCAAGAAGCTCTGTAATCTTACTGCTTAAACTAAGTTTTATTCAAGCCGTGAAATAAATTTTAAGTCTTTCTGTCATTAGTAAGGAGGAAAAATTCTTATTATAAACTACAAAGAGTTGGCAAGTTCCTTTTTTGGATTGGCTGAAATACTGAAGTATGAAATGCACATATTTAGCAATTAAACTAGAACTCGTGTAACAGCACAGGGAAAATGAAGCTAACTTCTGGTGTACTTACAGCAGAATAGATAGAATGTAAGCCTTGCTGGATAGCCCCAAAACTTGGGCAGATATTAGGAAAATACCATTAAGAGTTCAGCAGCTTGTGCAATGGAGCAATTCCTGTTTCGGTTAGCAAAGTTAACTACATGTTGAGCTGTGCTTTGTAAGATGTAAAATTATGTAATAGAAGAGGGGTTTTTGTTGGAAAACTGAAAAATATTTAGCATACTGCCATGCTTTCAGTTTCTTGTAATTGATACTTTGCAGTTTATTATATTAGAACAACACCTGAGTATTGCATGACTTTCTGGAGGCAGGTTATGTGGATTTAGAAATATAGAATTGTTCAGGCTGGAATTACAGGGGAGTGTTCAGTGTGATAGTATTTTGCAAGAATGCCTACAGCATCCTGGGGGAAAAAGCTTATAAATAGATACATATATATATTTATTATAGATAAATATATAGATACATGTATATATATATTTATATATAGATAAATAGTTGTATCATGTAAGTTTTTTGCTGCAATTTTTTTTTTAAAGACAACATTGAAACAGTAACTGCTATTTGTAGGAACATCTATATCTGTGTGGAGTGTCAGAAGACATGAGCATTAATAAGAAGACTTTAAGTAATAAAAGTTATGAAATAATAATTGATAGTCCTGTTTTGGAAGGGAAAGAAAGTTATCATTCATCGGTAGATCTTTGTAAAGTGTTGGCTGTTGAATTCTAGTATCTGACCACACTTTGGAAGGCTTAGTTTTATTCTAATAGTAACATTGCAGTTTTAGCTTTAAAAACACAGACAGCAAATCACATATTTTCAGTTCGAAATGACTGCTCTGCATCTGTAATGTCTTCCTGTATCTTTGTGGTTGAGAAGTGTGTCTGTCTTGTGATCTGGAGTGCTTTGCTCAAGATAGTTAACAAGGGGTTCTTTGGTTTTTTGAGCGTCCTCTTGTAGTAAAGATTTTTAAAAATGTGCTCAGACGCTTCATGCTTCAAAACAAAATACTGATATGTACTGAAAGTTTTAACAAAAAACTGCTTGAAGGTTCATGGGATGATAAAAAAAGGAGCTTGTTATTAAGTTTCTCAAAGATACTCTTGAATTAAAAATACAAATTTGTGTTTCATGTCCTGAAGGACAAGTTTCTTCTATTTGCTGGAACCCCTGAGGCACCCTGCGTCTGAACACACCCAGCTGCCCACAAAGCAGCAGTCAAGAAGAAACCTTTTCCAAATTCAGGGACTTACTGTCTGACATCTGCAGAGTTGATGTTTTCATTAAAAGAAAAGAAAAAAATTAAAAAAATATTTCCAGGCCCTGTGTTTGCTAAGCAAACCTTTCATATGTATAGTAAATGTAATCAGATGTCGTCTTCCTTTGCCTGTCTGAGACGCCAAGAGAGCTGCAGCACAAAGGCAGCCATTTCCCAGACAATTCTACCTGAAAATACCAACTCACATGTGTCTTCATGGAGAGAATGCTGCCAAGGGAGTGTGCCTTAAAAAATTGTTGCTGGAAACAGAACACATGCTAACATTTCACAAGTCAAGTTTCTGAAGGACAGTTTGGGGTCTTTTAAGTGTCTGAACAAAAGTACAAACCAGTCATTGGGTGTATTAGTGCAATCAAACATGGTTTTAGAGGTGGGAATGTGATCTACTTCATTGGTCACAGAAAGGTATTTTTAAAAGGTTATGCTCACAATTGGGTTATGACAATCCCTAGAACGTAAATGTCTTGCTTTTACTGCATAAAGTATAGAATATTGAAATGTTAATCTGTACTTGCTTTTCTTCTGAAAACGAGTGTCTTCAGATTACATCCAGAGAATCTCAGTGCTGTTTGCTGACCATGGATTTTTGTCTTTCTTTTATATTTCTACATGGATATCTATAGATATGTATAAAACAGATATTTAAAAAAAAATAAAAATTAATGTGTGGTGTCTGCATTGACTAATCATGTAAAATGCTAAGCAGGAAAAGGCTTTATAATGGTCAGTGAATTGTTGTCTTTGAGTAGCAGTGGTTATTTGTCACGACATTGGGATAATCCTAGTTTCAGATTTCATTATGAATGCAAGAATCAGATTAGGTTTGTCACTCATCTGATCAAATAGGGCAGTTTTATTGTCTCAATTTGATTTTCCATCGATCTGTATACAGAGAGAGATCTTCTAAACCATTTCTGAGCAAGTTCACTTGGTACTTTATCAAAAGGAAAACAGTTTGAAAGAATGTAAACCTAAAGAGAAGGTTTTAGGGATTTAAATATGAGGTTTTGTCTGTGACTATGTTGCATTATTTTTGTGATACTTAGTGAGACTATCGTGATTGTATAAATATAGAAATATTCCTGAGCTTGTTGTCCTGAGACTGTCTGTTTGGAAGTACTGACTGCACACTTTTTTCTTCCCCTAGTGGCCACAGATGTCTTCAACTCCAAAAGTCTGGCCATTCAGGCCCAGAAGAAGATCCTTGGAAAAATGGTATCCAAATCAATAGCAACTACTTTGATCGATGATACAAGCAGTGATGTTTTGGATGAGCTTTACAGAGTAACAAAGGAATATACACAAAATAAAAAAGAAGCAGAGAAGATCATCAAAAACCTCATTAAAATAGTCCTCAAATTGGCAATTCTCTACAGGAACAACCAATTTAATCAGGATGAAATAGCACTGATGGAGAAATTCAAGAAGAAGGTTCATCAGCTGGCTAAGACCGTGGTCAGTTTCCATCAGGTGGATTATACCTTTGACAGGAACTTTTTGTCCAAACTGTTAAATGAATGTAGAGAGCTGCTTCATGAAATCATTCAGCGTCACCTAACTGCGAAGTCACATGGACGTGTCAACAATGTGTTTGATCACTTCTCTGATTGTGAATTTTTGGCTGCCTTGTACAATCCCTTTGGACCTTATAAAATCCATTTGCAGAAACTTTGTGATGGGATCAACAAAATGCTAGATGAGGGGAACATATAAGTACTTGTATTAGAGGTGAATGCCTATGAGTTATTTGTAGATGGAACACTGTTGATTTATGAAGGAATAAGGGAGCATGCAAAGAGGTTTTTTACATTATGACAAATCTTTCCTAAAATCTTTATTAATTGATTTCTTACTATGCGCTATCTGTTGCTATTGACAGTCCATCTGGAAGAAAAACCGCACATTACTCTTTTTTACTGTGCTTTGCCTATGGAAACAGCTTGATAAAGGCAATCAAACAGAATGGTTTAAGTAGAGTAAGAGTCTTGCAAGATAGATATACAAACCAAAACAACATGCTGTCAGACAATCCGCATCTTTCATAGATTAATGGAATTAATTCTAAATTATCAGAATCCAGTAATGTTGGTAACAGACTATCATGGTGATGGTACACTCTGTAATTTCTTTCATTTATTTGTAAAATAGATGTGTATGATTCAGTTATAGTCTTTTATGCTCTCTGCACAGATAACAGCTTCCTAGTGTTGCCATTATGAAACATTGAGTTTTAAATAAAACCAGTGATGCTGTCACATAAAGTCTTAACAGCAGGCTTGTGCATCTCCAGCTCAGAGGTGAAAACTTCCTGTCTGCAAGGCAGGATCTCCCAAGCAGAGATCCTTATAGGCCTGCACAGGTGCTTGCTTCCTTTGACTACATGGGGATTATTGAGGAATAAGCTACAGGAAAATAGCTGAACTGGCATTCCCAAGAAACTGCTTGTGGTACAGAATTTTAACTCTGCCTATGATAAGATAAAACACAGTGACTTCTCTGTGCAATTCCTTAAGATACTTAGAATTCTGCTAGTAGAATCATAGAATTGGGTTGGAAGGGTCACAATTCTTTTTGAAAAGATGTGAGTCAGTATATTTGATATGCTAGTCTGACGTGTATGATGATGTGAATTCACCGAACTTGATAAATAAATTGCAAGCTGATTTGCTTTGTGTACAATGAAAAGTAGAAACAGAAATTAGTATTATCATTGTGTTATATACTATTTAACTAATGGAAAAATTGAATTTTAAATAAATTTTTTTCTTCTTTTCTTACTTCCTACCTTTTATCCTTCTTTTTCTTCCTCATCTTCTCTCTGCCTTGACATTGGGGATAAAAAAATGTGACTTTATAGACACTGTAATGTACTTAAAAGCATGAAGTTAATACATTTCAAACAGCCAAAGACTTTTTGTTAGGAAGCATATAAAGAATTTGCTGTTTATTTAATTGCCAGTGTTTTTGCTGTTTGCTGTGTCCTTTTGTTTTAATGAGTAAACCAAAGAATATTTGCACTCCAAACTTCTCTTGTCTTTTTTTTTCCCCTTATCATATTTTATATTCTAAATTGTGCCAGCAACAAAAGCATTGCAACATCTGACATAGAGTTTCAGCATTACTTGTGACTTTTAAGAGAGAAATTTAAGTTTTTTTCATGTTAACTTGGTCATTAGAAGCTCAATATTCCTGGAAGTGTGCCAGAGAAACGTGTTCAAAATGTGAACTCATTTTTTGGAAGCCACTGGTGTTCAGCAGAGGGAGAAGATTGATGTACTACTTGTCTGGAAACAACTGGAAACTGATGTAAGGACAGTACACCAGAATTTGCTAAGAAGTAACTTACTAGGTTGACATCTGAGGGAGTATCGTGTAAGATCCCTTCCCTAAGCAGCAGGTATTTACTGTTTAGGTGCTTTACCTAAATAGTAAATACACTGTGTTTCTGTCCATCAGAAGTCATGTATAGGGATGCAACATCATGAAGAAAATTGCACAAATTGTGGACAGTTTGGTTTCTGGTGTATTTATTTTATCTTCCTACCTAGAAAGAGAAAGCTATTTGTTTTCTTTACCAATTCTTCCTCCTAGGAATAAAAAGGAATGAAAAGGAACTTGACTTCTAGAAATTAAAACAGGTTTATCTACAAATCCTATTTTTAAATTATGTCCTGATTCTCACAAAATAGCATAGTTTAAAATGAATGGTAAGGAGGAGACAGTACCTTGTTTAGAACCAGGTGTATTACATGCATGTACTGTGTAAAACACAGAAGATTATCTTTTCCCATTAACTAGAATATTTTGATTGCTCAAATTTGAATTTTTTATGGGATAAAATTGCTGAAATAATCTTTATGCATTGATAATTAACACCTACTTACATGTATATGAGTCATGTATATTTTCAGTACCCAGGATCTTCTTACTGAGCTGCACTGTCTGGCCATTTACTTGTTAGAAAAAGTGAAAATTGCCCATGGAGGTCTGATTGTAAGCATGAAAACTTGACAGCTATGAGAATTTATGTTTAGCTCACAATTGAGTTACATTTTTCTGAGATGCTGTAACAATGGTTCTTGTCTGGCATTCATTTTGAATTACAAAAAAGTGAGTTCCATAATGATGAAAGAAACCAATTATATTGGGTTTCCAAACACTTACCATGTACTTCTGACAAGATGTAGCACTCAAGCGATATACTTTTGCAGTTTTTTTTCCTGCAGGATACATAAATAGTAGGTTTGATTATGAAAATTCAGAAATAAACTGACAGCATTTTTGCCTGTAGTACACTTGTATGAAGGCATTGACCCTCTAGCAGAAACTTGACATAGTCAAGATCTTAAAAAAGGTTACAGTGGTACTGTTTAATTAGGGGTGGCATAATCCCATAATGTAGTGTTGCAAAATTGATAATACTGTGTTTTAATAGGGTAACAATTACTAATACATTAAAATCCAGTCATCTTAGATTCATTTTACAATGGGCATCTAAATCTCAGTACCTCAGGTGATGCGTATTATCAATGTCTTTTCAATGCTTAGTTAATATGTAAAGCCTAATGCCATCAAAATACATACTGTTGAAGTTCTAGAACTTAAAACTAATTTTATAGCCTTCTAGAGACATTGAAAAAGTGCTAACCTTGGATATATTTTACAAAACAAACATGATCTCATCCATACAATGAAAACAAAATATAGGGAGGTTATCAGGGCCATTTTGTGTGGGCTTTTGGCTTTTGGCCACCCCTTAATTATGTTTGTATGCATAATTTTTGTTTGCACAGACAAACAAAAAGACACAATTGGGTAAATTACAAGCCTTATTCTTGGCCTTGAGTTCTCTTGAGAGTTATCTCCATTTAGGAGGTACAGAGATCATCAGGAATCTGGAAGCTTTCAGCAACTGATGTGGGTTGATTTGTGGTTTTGATTTGGTTTCTTTTTTTCCTCCTGAAAGGAAAATATCAAATCATTTCTCCTCTAAAAAAAGATTCAACCCCACCCATAAATTCTTGTAAAACAATGGAGTGAGAAGATGGCCAATTGCTTTCTCATATCTCTCCCTAGTGAGATTACACTTTCCCAAGAAAACAGGGAACTGATTGTGAAGGCTGTTGGCTTCAGTCACCTTCCAGCCCATTCTAGCTGTAATCGTTATAATATAATGTGACTTTTTAAAGGTAAACTGGAATTCTGCATGTAGCTCTTCAAGGGACCAGAGTGTGCTCATTTTCAGGGTCTGGCAGAGGGGGATTCACCCCACTTCATTGTCAGAGAGGACAGTGCTAAGAGTAGGATGGTAAATTGTACGTTGAATGGGTCAGATGGTCTCTCTATTATGAGCATTGGCTGGCTGGTGGTCACCTACCACAGCTTTCCTTTGCCTTTTGATGCCATTCTGAGCAGCTGACAGAACTGGTCAACTCCTTTCCTACTGTTCTCACCCCAGGATGACATTACATGGTAATCTAAGGAGAGCAGTAGACAGGCTACATTACCTGCTTCACTTAATGAATAAAATAAACACTGCTTTCCTGTTTTGTTGGAGTTGTATTTGGGGGGGAGCGGTTGGGTTGGCAATGTAATTTGATCTCTGAAAGAATAATCCATGTCTTGATTTAGCTGATAATACTGTTTTGGCTATGACCTATACCCTCATCAGTGCAGTAAGCATTTAGCTGTGATTTCAGTACATATATTTCTAAGCCTTTTTTTTTCCGAGAAGTGCTTTTGAATGTATTACAGAGGGTATACTTAATATACATGAGATGAAGATTCCTGTTTGCATAACCATTTGCAGAAAAACTTTGCTACAACTGCTTTTTATTGAGATTAGGGCAGGTCAGCCAACATTCATGGTTAAGTGGCAAACATCTGTGTTCTGGATAAAACCACTGTCAAAAGAGACTATAATTGTCCAGAAAAGTTCTGTAATATCTTGGTTCTACGCATTTCACATAAATTAAACTTCTTTTGGGAGGGGGAAGTTTTCTATTTATCTTAAAACCAAACTGCTGTGCAAAACCACACTGTGACTATTACTCAGAAAGTTTAGACATAGTAATGTCATTTTTTTCAGTTTGTGAAAAAAAAGACACCAAAACCCAACAGAACAAGAAAACTTGCATTTGAAAGAGATTTTGAAATAATTATCCATTCTAATATTCTAATCTTTTCGTGCTGAATTTTGCGTACTGCAGTTGAAATTATATTGCAGCTTTGTAATTCATGTATAGTATTAAGTATTAGAAGTTAATGTGACTTTTTTGTCTATTAAAACGAATAGTATCTCCATACACACTACGTCAAAGAGCTTTCTTTTGTAGTTACAACAGTGCTCAGTCTGTGTAACAAATCAAATTTTCTTAATGTTTAAACTACAAATTGCTGAAGTGACCTCCCTTTTCTTAGTTTTATTATTTAGACTTCTGTTTTCTGATTTTAAAGTTGAGATCTATGGGCAAGACATTTCTGAATCAATACCCACTTCTTTTTTGTGAGCTTGAGAAATAGAGGTGCTGATGTATATCTTCTAACCATCTGTAAATTTCTACTTGCTAGCACAACACCAGTTTCTGGAGAAACATCCCTTACGGCATTACTTTCTATTAGGGAACAAATTGAAAAAAGGCGTCTTATAACTTTGGGATGTACTATAATTACACAGTATCAAACAAAGAAGCAGACTTTAATGATTAAGAATAATGTAATTAAGAAGGTACTTTGCTTGCCCAGCTTTCCCAAGCAATCAAAACTTAACTTGCTATTTGTTGTTCTCCCCTGTGGGAAAGTCTTGGTATGGTAGGTGGAGCTTCCTACAGTTACGGTGATTTAGATTTAAATTACTCTTACATGTAAGGCCTTCCACTGTCTGCTCTAAAGATCTTAACACTGGATTTTAAAATCATGCTTTTCATTGTCTTAATGACAAATTAATTCCTATTTCAGTTTGTATTAGATACTTGGGTTTAAAATGTGCTTTTATTGTGCACATAAACATGAGCAGAAACAAAACAGCAGCTGGCCTTGTGCATCATATTGTGCTTTCTAGATACCTTGGGTTTTTTCATTAGGTGTTTTATGTCCTGTAAGGAAACTTCTTAGTGGATATAATTCTGAAAGTTTTCATAAATTCAGGTCATTCTAAGAGTAAAATTGCTTGCTTTTCGGATAGCTGTGCTCCAGTTTCCACTGGCACCTCATGGCAACCTAGAGCTCTTCATTTGCAAGACATTTGTGGGACATTTTGAAGTACATTTTTTCAGAATTCATTTATTGTTGAATTTTCTGGCCAAGCTGCAGTAATGCTGCTAATGGTAGATAAAAAATATTGTTACTTAGGTTGTGTGAGGGTTTTCTAATACAGGGAGTATGGTGCTGTAGGTGGAATAAATCAGCTCAAGTAGGGCCCACCTACCACCAACCCTTCTTCTCTTGTGTGGGAATACAAATGTACTAGTTATGCTCCATTACTGAATAGTGTTGAAAAACTACTTGGCTTTCTTGAGCAGGATTTACTCTTTTATTTGGGGAATCTATTTCAGTAGCTGGGCTTGGCTAGGGTTCTGAGAAGAAAGTCCCCCGGCTGTTTGATAGCCTACAGTTAATTAAGGGTTTCTGTGACATGAAAGGACAGCCTTTCCCCATTCCAGAAGCACTGAGCTGATGCTTTCAGCTTGCTTCACTGACTGGAATGGAGATACTGTGGTTTTTTGCTTTGTTCGTTAGGGGATCGGTTTTATTTTTGTGGAGAGTCACAACTGTATACGGTCTGCTAGGCCTACTAAGAGATTGCAGAAATAAAAGAGACTGAGGCTGACTAGTTTATTACCCCAGGAAGCTTTGAGCCAGAGGGGGAATAAGTGCATGAGTCCAGGGACATGACATGAGATAAGCTGGTACTTTCGAGAGAGCTGGTTCTGTATCTCAAGGATCTTGATAATTCAGCAACAGAAAAATTATCTCATCCTTGGAACTAAAGTGAGTCTCTTTGCCCAACCAAAAAAGCTGTCTCAGTTACAGGCTGCCTTGATTTCAGTCCTATGGACACTCCCAAAGGTACATTTGCTGCGCCATCATATGAGAAACTATTAGGGATATGTGGAAAGAAAAGCTCAGCACTTTTCTGGGAGGAAGGGCTGTGATGAGACAAAGATCTCATTAAGTTTGCTTTGCCATCCACACTGTGATAAAGACTACTGCCTGCTGTAAGCACAGGCATTTCACTTTGTCTAAGTAAGACAATATATTTAATCCTACGGTTCCAGTATCCTATGACACTGTAATCTGTGGTTTACCCCAAAGCTAGAACTAAGATGCTCATGCTACAAAATACGGAAACGGGGAAAGGCCCTTTATAAAACAGTGTCAAAGAAAACTAGTCTTTGCTACTGTTTGGAGCTGGGAGAACCTTGGCTGGGGTATTTCGATTTCCCATATCATTTCTGATTAGGAGAGCAAGTGCTGAAGAGGAGTACAAGCAAACTACAAGCAAGGAAAAGGTGTTCATGTTGTTAATTGACTGTTCTCCATCTTGCTTCTAGACAGAAGTCTATTCCATACTTCATGTATTCTTGACTAAAATTGTTCTTTACTTAAGTTGGGGAGAAATTCTCACCACGGAATACAAACAATCTAAACCTGCAGTATACGTTGCTTTCATTTACATTCTTGGGATGGTTGGGATGGAAGCTGGAAGAGTGGGTGTTTCTGACAGACAACTGGAACTCTGCTGTTAATCCTGGGAAAATGAATGTAAATTGTGCACAGAGAAAAGTTCTGTAAAATTGGGATTAAGAACTGTAAAATGTCCATGGTGGCAGCTCGAGAAGCCATTTTAGAAGGCACAGTTTGAAAGTAACTTACCTTTTATGCAACTCTTTGTGTTCTTTAAAGGAGCTGCCTGGATTTAATTTAGGAGCAGAACCTCTTGGAATTTTTAGCAGTTCTAAATCTCAGTATGGCTGTTAATTCAGGAAGCAACAGCACCAAATCAGTTTTCTCAGGAAGCATTTCAAGTCTTCCATCTATTCACTAAAGATTCAGCTCATCTGCAGAATCTGTTTACTTGTGACTTGATAATAGTGCAAATATGCATCTGATTTCCACAGATATGGTTATTCGTCAGTCTTTCCACTTCTTGTTTTAGTTCTCGTTTTAAGTCCTTCCGAGGTTTTACTGTCTTTTTTTCTTTTTCTTTTTTTTCTTTCAAGAGAACCAATTTAACGGATTTTTCATGAAGAATCTTTTAGGATGAAATAGTGTGGTTGTGTTATGGGAGTAACACCATAACCTTTTGCTGGCACCTCCCAAACTTCTCACCACAGGATGCATTTTCAAAGCTGTAGATGTGCACAAGCAACTAGTTTCTGCTTCAAAAGTTTGTTCTAATACTGTGTCACTTCATACCTGCTCAGCAGTCCACTGAGCCCTGACTGACCCAGGGCTTCGGTCTCTCTTAAATCCTAAGTCTCTGATGGAATCAAATGGAGAGTTTCCATAGTGCTCTGCTTGTGCCCCCTGCTTGAATTTTCCACTTAATTGAGTGGTATGTGCAACAAATTCCAAAATTAATGTTTCTTGCCAAAACAGGGATATGAGACCTCCTGTGATGTGGGTTGTTGACAACAGCTATAAAAATGTTTGCATTTACATTTGCAGTTGGTGCATAAGAATGTGCGCGCTGTTAACTACGCAGTAGGCTGCTCCCCAACATCTCATCAGGAAAGCTGCTTTTCAGGTTCTGAAGGTGACTAACAACAGATTCAATGGCAAAAAAAACCCCCACTCACTAATTTTCTGTGTAGGCTCACAGAAAAATAAAAGAAGACAAGAGAATGGAAGCTAGAATGGAAATACTGCTATATGCTGATATTCCTGCAGATGAAACAATATAAATATTACATTCAAGCTATGAAGAATTGCTCAGTGGGGGTTTCTAAGTAGCTTTATGTAAACACTTTTACTGAGAGAGTAATTACTATGGTGAGCTGGGTCATGCAGTTGGTTTCTGTGAGATAAACATGTGGCCAGATCAGGGCCTGAGACCCATCAATGACCTTTCTGCACCACAGCCAGAGAAAGGCTGCAGAGAGGGAGAGGGGGAATGGGGAGGATGACCTGGCTGCAAGCAAGGTGTCTTTGGTCACAGCAAAAAACATCTGTGATCAAAACACCAGGGACGTTTAAAGCACTAAGGTTATTGGGAGGCACCATCTGTTGGAGGCCGGGCTTTTGCAATATTCAGGGAAAGGTGCTACAGTTTTTAACATGGATTCAGTATCTAGTTCCTGGTCATGGAAAGAAATATCTTCCCTCTCAATCATGTTTCTAGAGAAGTCTTTGTTCCCAGTGAATAGGTTTCTGCAAATCTCCATGAGTAAAACCATTTAGCAAGCAAATGAAGAACTTGAAAATTATCTTTATAATCCAAAAAGATCCTTTAGCAATGTTAAAAAAATACAGAGTAAAAGCAAGTCAACCAATTCTTTTATTCCCCCTGAATAAAAGTTTCCAAGGTGCTTACCATCTCCAGCAGCAGGCAGTGAAACCATTTCCAATGGGATTAAGACTCCCACAGTACACATGCAAGCCCCTAGTTTATAAAAGACTTGTAAAAGAAAAAAAGCTCACCCAATTATCTAATCTGTTAGCCAAAAGATGTTAGAACATACACCAAATTTGTTTCAGTGCACAGCACAAAAATTTACTGTTAATGAACTTACATGCTGTAGTCATTGAAGTGTAACAGAAAAGAAACATCATCACATTCAGTATTACAAGGCATTGTGTAGGATTTTTGGCAAAGTTTTCCTGGTAAAAAGTGTCTGAAATGTCAGTATAAATGTTAATACTTATAAATGACAAATATAGTCCACAGTGCTCACTAAAAGCAAATTTGGTCCTCCTTTTTGAAATGACTTATTTTGTTAAGCCCTGTCTGGCTGTGTTTGGAGTCTGGATATCCTGCTATTACTCTCACACTATGGCTCAATCACTGAAAACTCACTGTGGCACCTCATCTTGGTTTTTGACTTGATACCTATTCTGCTCCTCTTTCCACCTACCATCATCTGACTTTGGTAAGCAGCTGCACTACCCTCATACCTTTTTTTCAGACTGATACAGATATTTTCTGATAGCTCTATGACTTTTGGAATAAAGCTCTTCTGACTGCTAAGGAAACCCATCGAACACCCTTCCATACAGAGTGGTTCTTTCATATTTTGCATCTTTTTAATACAGACAAGTTCCACTTTAAAAGCATAAAATATAGAAGTGATGTACTGTCTCTCCAGTGCACTTTATTTTGTATTTTCCGGGGAAAAAACACCAATCTGTTGAGGAAACTCTTAACTGTTTCAAAGAGTGAGCTCTCCCTTGATTCTAATCCCAGTCTATGCACAAAAATAAGGTAGCTGTAAAAGTTCCTGACTTGTTAACAAGGCCTGTTTATTTGGTATCTAAACAACAAATTCTGCTAAAGAAATACCTCAGGGACTGATTTTATTTGGGCCATGTAACCACTAACTTCTAGACAAATTCAAGAGTAAGTCCTGTTCTTGAGCAGCCCATCACCTCTATAAAAACAGGAGAAGGAAGACTATGGAATGTGAAAGACTAGAGCTGAAATGGCTTGTTCAAGATCATGGAAGACGGTGCTGGACAAAATCAGCATTGAAAATGAGCCCAGTTTTCTCAGGACTTTTTAATAGAAGTGCCCACAGATCTGAGCTGCTCTAGATTAATATGGTTACATAGGGGATTATGCAAATAAAATTGGTATGGAAAGGATGACCACTCAGTCCTTGTGGGCATTTCCAGTCTTTACTAGATGCTGCTCTCACAGCGTCCTGGAGACTTCTCTTTCTTTTCAAAGGTGGGAGCCCAACCCCACACTGTAGCAACAATAAACAAAATACAGAGTGTTGAGGCTGACCCAAAGCTCACAGATGTTAAGGGCTCAATCTGTTACTTCCTCAGGAAGAGCAATTGCAGTCTGACTCACCGCTGTGCCCTCCTCCCGTCCAGGAAAGAGCCTCCTCCTGCTGCCAAGCGCGGCTCTCTGCAAAACACACCCAGCTGCACCGGGCTGGGCAATTCGCTCTTCTACTGAGCTGCATTCAAATGACATAGACAAACTTCTGAAGTTTAATTAGTTGTGAGGGTGTGTAGTGTTGTGACAGAATAACACACCTCCAGTGCAGTGGGTTGTTTCTGCTTACTGTCAAAAATATTTCCCACACTTAAAACTTGTCATTGATTGTAGACTATTTATCTGGTGCACGTTCCCTTGGCTGCCTTCAGGAATGTTTGTTTTCCTATGGTTTCCAGCAGTTTCCCTGAGGGTGGTGCTATGAATGCGGGCACTTTGGTCAGTCTTACCGTAGCACGAGCTCGCTCTAGTGCCCACAGTGTAAGTTGCAGTTGAAGCTTTCAAACCCCTGCAAGCCCGACTGTGTCATAAAATCGTAGACCATTCGCGTCTGTTCGCACCGTTTCTAATGAAGTGAATACCACAGGTGATTGGAGGTCAGAAATTATAATTTATTCTATTTTTTAATAGAATAAATATTCTACTTATTCTATTCTCTCCAAATAGCTGTTGCTCAGAAAACTGTCACCTTTCTTTAGTGTAGGCAGTAAAGCATTTACAGCCAAGAAGATAACCAGGCAGCAAAACCAGTTTTTTTCTCTCTGTTAGCTCCAGAAACAATCCAAAGTTTACAAAAAAGGTTAATCATGAATTAAAGTTCATCTGTGCAGAGGGAATACATAGATTATTTCTCCAAAAAAGTAGTTCTGCGCATTCCTTACACAATATTCTGTTCCCTGAGCACCCCCTAGATTTAAGCATCTATGAAATGCCAGAACAATTACATTCTGAAAAAGACTGTCTCACACAACACCTGCAATAATGTAATGATTAAGTGTGTACATTTGTACTTAACCCACTGGCTGGTTCCACTAAACACAGCGCACTCTGCTACTCTTCGTGCCTCACTCTGTTCCTTTGCTTCACCATAGGGTCACTCCCACAGGCTGCAGCTCTTCATGAGCTGCTCCAGCACGGGTCCCTCCCACAGGGTGTATTCCTTCAGGAACAGGCTGGTCCAGTCGCCCACAGGGCCACAAATCGTGCCAGCAAGCTTTTTCCAGTGTGAACGTCCTTGGGCTGCCTCACCGTGGTCTTCCCTACGGGCTCCATCCAGGGAATCTGCTCCTGCAGCTGGACCACCTGCTCTCACTCCTTCTTCACCCAGGTGTCTGCAGGGGTGTTTCTCCCTCACAATTCTTCCACAATTGCTGCAAAACGTGTTTTATATTTTCCCAGACACATTCCCAGAGAGGCAACCTCTCAGAGGGTCCTTTGGATCCGGTGGGAATGCCGTGCTGGGCACTGGCATGCCAGGCCCCGGGTGCCTGCGGCCAGCACCGCTCTCTGCACGTGGGCAGCCAAAATCCGCGGGGCAAAGAAAGGGCGGTGTATTGCACTTTCGTTGCTCGGTACAGAGAGTTCCCAGGGCTGAGAGCAGCTCTTTCCATTGGGAAATAGTAAATAGAGGAAGAAAATATGGCACACCATAAACTGCAAGATTAACATAAAAGAACTGTGGATTAACTTTAAACAGAGTTGTAATGTCTTACACCAGGGGAGCCTGGTCTTGCAATCCAGCCCAGCAATGGTCTCGTTGGACACATGGACAGGACAGCCTCCTGCTTCCTGACTTTCACAGCCAGCCTGGGAAAGCAGGGCTGGGCAGGACTGATCCTGTGTGCTACTGCCTCCATCCCGAGGCCCTTCTTGCCCTCTGCATCTCTTCCTTACCCTTCACATCCCTTACTCTCCTGTTGTCTTCCCCATCTTCCCTTCCCACCCATTCCTTTCCGTTCCCCATCTCTTTCTCTCCTCTTCCTCTCCTCATCCCGTCATATCCTTTCCTTCCCCCAACCCTACCTCTCCTCTCCTTATCCCTTCCCTCCCCTCCATTCCCCATCCCTTCCTTTTGTACAGAAAATCACGCTATGAAAAGCCAGTGTCCATGAAGGAGACAGAGGTGTCCTGCAGCTTTATTCCAATAAAGGGAGGGAGTTCACAGGGGCACACGCCTGTGGGGTTTTGTGTCTCTGAGTTTTGGAGGACACAATCTCCTTTTACCCTAAACTGCTGGTCCCACGTTGCCCTCTTCCTTTCTCCATCGGCTGAGGTACTAGGAAGGTACTTCCTGAACCACCTACTACATATTCCCACTTGAACCTGGCATTTCACCGCGAAGGTCAGAAACCCAAACTTGTGCAGACCCTTGCCTGTTTCNCGCTCCATCGCACACTACAGTTCCCAGCGGGCGGCGGTGCTGACGCATGCGTAGTTCGGGTGCACCGCCCCGCCCCGCCCTGCCCCGGGTTGTCCCTCCCGCNCGCAACGAACCTGCTGCTTGAGGTTAACAGCGACATTAAGACCCATTTCAAAGATGTTAACATCCATACTTTCACCCATGTGTTTATAAAGACATTAGCACACATCTTCCCTGTCATTTCCCCCCACCCAGCCTCTTCCCTCTCTTCCCTATTCCCTTCCCCATCTCTTCTACTTCCCTTCTTTCCCTTCCTCTCCTCATCCCAGCCCATCATATCGCNGCGGGGCCGGGCAGTGGGGCCGGGCAGTGGGGCCGGGACGGACCGGGAGGCGCAGCGGAGCCGGGCGGCGCGGAGCAATGGCGGCGGCGGGGCTGCGGTTCGACGGCCGGGTGGTGCTGGTGACCGGCGCCGGAGGAGGTGAGCGCCGGCCGGGCTTTCCGCACCCGGGGGAGGCGACGGAGCTGCTCGGGGGAAGCCCGGGCGGTGCGGGCTCCGCGCAGCCGCCGCTGTCCGCGGCCCTGGCAAGTGCCCCGGTGGCAGCCGGTCCGGCTTCGGGGGGACAAGCGGGTTGTTTCCCCAAATGAGAGAAGGGGGAGGCGCTGTCGGTGCCAGCCCCGACCGTGCCAAGGCTGTGGTGGGGTCAGGGCCGTGCCTCCTGCTGCCCTCGGGAGCTGCTGCCGTCCCAGGCCGGCCCGACGCTGCCCGCGTTGGTAACCCCTCCGAACGTGGGGGATTTCTGCTGTTTAAACACACGCTGCGCCCCGCTCTGCAATGGGTGTCCTCCTCCAAGCGCTGTCCTGGTATCCTAATTCCTTCCCGCTGAGCCTTGGACCTGGTGGCTGAGGCGTGTGACCCGTGTGGCTGGCACGGCGCTGCTCCGGCCGGGTTTTCACTGTGCCGTCCGTGCTGCAGACAGCAGCCGCCCACCTGCTGCTGCCTCCCTGCCCGCGCTGCTCCGGGAGCCGGCCTGCGGCAGGCGGGAGCGGCAGGGAGAGAGAGATCCCTGACAGCAGCAGGGCTGGCCTGCGCTCTTGGTGGTCTGCAGGCTTCATCTCTCCAGGGAACGTGGTCGGCAGTGGAATGCTTGGTTTTGCCAGGAACTGTTTTTGTATTTGTTGTTATGGCGTGGGAGGGGTTGGTTGGTTGTTTTTTTCTTTGTTTGGGTGTTTTTTTTTTTTTTTTGTTATTGTTTGTTTCTTTCCCTTTTTATTATTTTTTTTTCTTTCTCTGCATCTGTTCTTTTACCTTTTCCTACTCTGATGGTTAAGCTGTCAATGTGGATGAGTGAGAGGCAAAGTTTGTGTTCGTGATGAGCTCTTTAGGAAACTTGTTCAGCCTTACTCCGAAAAGGTTCTGCCCTTCCCACAGTGGCGTTTTGCTCTCCTTTTGTGGTGCTGCACATAGCCAGAGGAGTCATCTTGGGGCCCACTGAACAGTCCATGTACATCACATTAAGGTGACCAACGTGATAATAACTGAGACCAGGTTTTTTAATGGTGCTTTTCTGCTTTTATCAGATCTATATTTGTGGCTTTTTCCCTATATAAGTTTCACCGAAGAACAGGTTAAGACCTTGCATAATAGCAAAATAAGGTCACTGTGGCAGTAATAAAGCTTCTAGAAAGTATTGCACTGAGTAAAAGTTGCATGTCATTAGTGTGTGTGCAGTGACCTTGTACTCTTAGGGTTAGACTGCTTGAAAATGGTTTGTTAATAGAGAAAATTCCTTGTGTGTTTTATTTCACAACAACTTTTTAGTAAATTTAAGCCAGGATTAAGGGAGGTCTACAGATTAGTTCTTGTTTTGCTTTTATTTAATTTACATCACTATAAAAAAAAAGGCGTTTTTTCAGCATTGATTTTTTGGATGCTGGTGAACAGATCAGAGCTGGGAATTTAATTAGACGACTGTATCACTAATTTGTGTTAAAGTGATACCTGTTTTCACATACACACATATCTAAAAAGTGTTTCCACTTTGAGCATATTTGTGAATTACTGTGTTGGACATAGTTTATGCAACCCATCTTGTTGTTTTTAAGATTAGTTTTGATTCTCAAGTGTTCAGTCCTTGCTTAGCAGTTGAGAAGGCCAGTACATATAACGTGGTCTGGGTTTTATGCACTTCTCAGCGTCTTTTCAAAACAAAACGAAGAAAGGTTTTCTTGGATTTGGGTTACGTGAGCAGTGGATGTATATGCATCTCACATGTGATACTCTTTGTTGCAGAACCTAAGGGAGTCTTAAGGAAATTTTCAACTTGTTGCTGTGAGATTAGTGTGCTTCAAAACAGTCTATACAGTTCTTATTTTTTTTCCCCCTTTTTTTTTTTTGAGAGCTGGTTTTTAATGTCCTGGTGAGGGACAAAGAGATACTGTTAGCATTCTGAGAAACTCTTTTCTGTCTGATCATTTTTTGATCATTCGAATCTCCTTTTCTTTTGAAGTGAGTAAAAAAAGGATCAGTGCCATTAATCCAAACAACTTTTGACTGGTACAGTGGATAATATACCTGTGAATCATTTATTGTAATGAATGCCAAACACAGCTAGAATCTAAGCCAGAGTGACGATTTAAGACCCTTGCTTTTGTATGTGATGCGGAAATGACAGTCTTCTCTTAGGATAGGCAAACTATGTATCTGTTTGGTTAACGGAGGTATTAGGCATTCCTTTGTATCCAAATGATTTTGTCAATACCTCTTCAGTTAAATTTTGTTCACTTTCTTTTCCAAATCCTAACTTTAACTAGAAAAGTATATTATTCACATAGAGTGTAATTAATTAACTTGAAACATCCCCTCCTTCTTCAGTGTTACAATAGGACATTAAAGGTTCTTCCTTTCAAGTGTATTTTTCTATCACAAGCACAAACTCAGCAGCGTACAGCTTTCCCAGATGCTTCTGTTGAATCCAATAACAAAGAGTAAGCATGCTCTGTTTGGGTTTTTTTTTCCTCTTGATGGGAAGTTTTGTTTGCTATTTATCGGTTTGCTTAATTTTGTATTTTGTTCTTATAAAAGATTTTGAGCTGCTGGGGGAAATAGTGTTTTACTTTGAGACTGCGAGGTGTTTGTGCTGGATCGGTGCATTTCTCTTGATGCAATTAATTTTTGTGTAGCTTTTGTTTGAATTGTGATCCAGGAAACAAATTCACTCTTGTTTTTAACTTTTTCTTTTTTTTTTTTTTAAACTAGGTCTGGGCAGAGCATATGCCCTGGCTTTTGCTGAAAGAGGAGCTTCAGTAGTTGGTAAGTTTTATCTTAACTAACTTGATCTAGACAGCAACCTTTGCCTTTTCACATAGCTTGCATTCAACAGTCCATGCCCTTTTTGACAGTAACCTTTGTTACTTGATGGTTTTCTGTCTTATCTTTTGCTGTTTAATTTTGCCTCTAAGCTTTATTTTCTTATGGAACAAATTGCCCATGTTTGTCCAAGGGCTCACTTTTGCTGGAAGGCCAGTTTGATTCAAATAATTTCCTAGATTTCTTTCATCTATGCCTACAAGTCTTTACTGCAATCTGTAGCCAGAGAGTATGTTGTTTTAGGTAAATACTTCTCAGAAGCTTCCAGTATGACCATTTGAATATGTGAATATGTTGTCTTACAGTGCCTTCTCCCAAGAAAGAAGTTACTGAAATGGAACTCAATGGCATTGTTTCTTTCTGTGGCTCATGAGACAGAAGAGCATCTGGTTTTGGTGTCAGTGCCAAATAGCTGTCAGTAAAGGATTTCTGGTGGTTTTGTAGTTCCTTGGTTGAACCTTAGCAGGGCATATTTAGTTGTGAAAAATGCTGTATCACAGGACAATCCTGAAGGTTAGGTTGTATTTTGGTTACTCACCAGCAGTCAGCTTTGCCATTTTTAGATTGGCTCTTAGGAAAACTTTATTCACTGAAAGGGTTGTTAGGACCTGGAACAGGCCAGGGAAGTGGTTGAGTTACCACCACTGGAGGTATTTAGAAGATGTGTAGATGTGGCACTTAGGGACTTGGTTTACTCCTGGACTTGGCAGTGTTAGGTTAATGGTTGGACTTGACCTCACAAGATGTTTCCAACCTAAATGACTCTGTGATTTTATGATTTTGCTGCCTATGAATGAATTTGTACAGGTATTGTTGATGAGTTCAAGATAAAATGTTTAAAGAGATTATAGGCAAGAACTTGCTCACTGTTTTTGTGTAGTTTTCTGATGGCAATTGATTAAAAATGAGTATGTCTGTAGACAACTTCAAAAAAATCGAAGTTGTTTTTTCTTTTTTTTTTCTGTTAATTGCCATCTTTGATACTTGCTGTATTTACTATGGATGTGAATAATTCACATCGAGTTCTTATTTAGCAAAAGTTATGTCACTAAAGCAAACCAAATATTTTGTAGGGACTCTGTAGATGGTGGTGGTCTGACTTTTCCAGAATGATCTGAAAGAATATGCATTCTGTTGACTGACTACATCTAATTCTTTTTTGTCTCTTGGCCTTATTGTGTAATAACTAAACGACACGTTAGGAATTGACTGTAAGGGCAACCTCTTGTTTCCTTTTGGAAACTTCACCACACTTCAGCTTGTCTTGCAGTATTACTTCTTCATGCTTGTATTTCTCTTGTTCTCTTACAATTCTGACTTCAAGAGCTGAGAGTTTACTTGTATAAACATTCAGTTTTTTAAAACTCAAGCAGATATGAGGCTCGTATCTACCTTGTCTCTTTAAAACAAGTTCCCTTTTATAAGTTACAGAACTGAAGGTATGTTGTAAGAACAGTGATCAAATACTTTGGAGGAGTATTTTGAGTAGTTGGAAAAATAACAGTAGGCCCCAACATGACACCTTTGTCCAGTCCTGCATCTCTGTTGAGTGAGTTGCTGTTGGTGTGGTTAGGTTGACAAGAGCAACCTAGGTGGAAAACTCCCTGTTCTCATCACCCAAAGGCTGCCTGCTACCACTGTTTTTTTGTCATTCTTAATCTTTTTCATGCCTCTTACCAGGAAAAGCTGAAAGAAGGAAAAAGGGATGATTTACTTTTCTCTTGCATGCTGTGTAATGCCCAGGTCTGCTGTTTCTTCTGGTCTGTCTGAGGGCTCTTGGGTGAAACATCTCTCCTGTTATGTATCCTATTTGTATTTTTGTTTACATAGTGAAATGGTATTGAATTGTGTGAATCCTTTAAAATACAAACCAGAAGATGCAATCTATCAGTGCACCTGCATTGTTCATCCATGTTTGGTTGTGACACCAGCATACCGCAAGAAATGAGCTGGCTTATTGTTTAAAAAACTTGTACTGTTGCTGTCAGGTGCTCTGGACCAACTGTTTCACCGTTCAGACTTGCTTCTGTTACTCTGGTAATGACACACTCATAGCCTTAGAGGAATTCTTCCCAAGGTTCACACTATAACTATGCTCTGCCAAAACTGCTGCAGTCTTTGGCTCTTTTTGCCTGCATGTTTTCAGCTGAGAATTGCATGATGTAAAGCTTGGGCTTAAAATAATGTTTTTTGTCTATTTTGTTGTTAGGGTTTCTTTTCATTGCTCTGTCATAGAGTTACTATTTTCAAAGCCTAGAATAGCTCAACTCTTTCCTGCATACTCATTTTTGTTTCAACTCCATTAGTGCCTGTGTTTGGCCTAAAGGTACTTTACTGCCTCTGAAAACTTTACCAAATATTTAATTAATGTTTCCTCAGGAAATTACTATTGAAGTGTGGGATAAGCATGTATAAACTTGTGTGTGGTAGAGCGTTGTAAGGTCTTACGAGACAGAATGGTTTGTATATGTTTACCACCCAAATTGTTCACTGTTCTTTCCCAGGTGTTATTCCTGACTTGCTTTCCTTTAATGTTATGGATTTGCAGACTGAACAGTCTGTCTGTGTTGCCTATCCTAACACATCACTGCACTTAGAAATTTTCCTTAATGCCACACTTGAGTTGTGTTGGCTGCATGTTTGGGTTGTCAGATACTGATCTTTGTCTCTGTTTTTTTTGCATCAGTCTGTTAAGGTACTTGTACTTCCTGCTTCAGGCTGGGCATTTTTTGGGTTTGGTTTGGTTTATTGATGGTTGGTTGTTTTTTCTGGTTTTTTTTGACATGTCATATCCCTCCCTTTTTGATACTCACTTCTTCTGGGCTTCGGCATTTTTATCTACTCAAAAATTTTCTGCCATGGTTCTACATTTCTCTTGAAGTGCTGCACACAAAGCTGAATATAGAATTCCAGATGAGACTTCTTGATGTGGATAATACAGAGTGATTTTTGTGGTGTGTCCTGCAACCTGTGTTCCTGTTTACACGGAGAGTTAAAAATACCAAAACCACAAAATGGGTCTATTTCATTCTGCAATGATACAACAGACCTGGCATTGCTGTTTTTCATTAAGACCAGCAAGAATATCCTGTGTGTTTTGTGGATTTCACTGTGTTTGGCTTCTTTAGGTTAGAAGGCAGAAAGCTAGAATTCACCATAGCAAAAGACTATTTAGCAGAATACCAGTGTTAGATGTAAATTCAGTCAATTCTGGCTTTCTTACAATTCCATTTTGAACCCATTTAAACAACTTCTTACAATTTTTGGAAGTTCTTTGTCCAAATACAGTGTTTGTATGGGATTTTTTGGGAGTGTTTTTGTTCCCCTGGTGATCCTGTGAAGCTGTGGGATGTGCAAATGCAGGAGTACAGCAGAATGTGGCAGCCGTGCATTCCAGCTGCCCTTGGTGACGCGTGCCCAAGCACAAGCGTGGAGAGCAGCCTTGAGTAGCTCTGTGTCAGGTGGGCCTGTTACCCCACAGGAGCAGGATCTGGAGCTCCAGAGCAGGGTTCTCACTTTGTTCCCACCGCTGGATCTCTTCTGTGGTGGTGTTGACTGGTAATGTTTAGCTACTCTATTAAACAGGAACAAAGTCTTGCCCCTTTTGCTTGTGGTTCATGCAGTAGTTAGAGAATGGAATAAATTGCCTGTGATTGGTGTGTAATCTGGGTATTAATCTCTGAACTGCAACACAATTACAGAGGTAGTGTGGGCCGGGCAAGCAAGCTGAATTCATGGTAGAGGGGGGAAGGTTCTCTTTTCCATGTTATTTGGTAGGAAAAATGGATAATGTGTATTGCACTGCTTTTCAAAAAATAATCTTATGTCCTACTATTTTTCTCTTGTTGTCTGTGGTTTTCAGTAAGATCCAGATGCAGCAGACTTTATTAATGCTCCTTATAACCCCCAGTGTGATAATGAGGTAAGGACAGACCATGAAGTCTGAATGTTAACAACAAAAATTTCATTTCTTTGTCATGCACAGTGAACGATCTTGGAGGTGATTTTAAGGGATATGGCAAAAGCTCATCAGCTGCTGACAAAGTTGTCGATGAAATCAGAGCGAAAGGAGGGAAGGCAGTACCCAATTATGGTATGTTATTTTTCCAGATGAGTGTAATGCATTACCTGTAGGAATAGTGAACATGTTAAATGAAAAGCTGATGCTGCTTAGTGGAAGACTGCTGCCAGTTTACCAATCAAATACACATTAAACAGTTGTAATATTGTGTGGAGTGGGGAGACAGATGCTAAAAGCAAGTGCATTAATTGCTTCTTTTAATTAAGATTTGTCTACTAACGCCCTTCTCTTTTATCTGATTTTTTAACATTGAAATATTAAGCAGCTGTCTATCTGCAGTTTCCAGAGGCAAAATGGGAATGGATAGTTCTTGCTTGCTTTGCTTTGTGTTTTTCTTGGAATGGCAAATATCGTACCATTTAGACTTCTGTGTAGTATTTGCTTTAGGTCATATGCAGATAATGGCTGGATTTGAATTTTGTTTTCACTGGGACTGTACACAATTTTTTTTCTTAGCTCTAAGTGGAAGTAGTTGTTAATATCTTGGAAGTGCAGTGTGTCCAGTTAATTTTATTTGAAAATTTGTACTTTTTTCTTACAGATTCTGTGGAAGATGGTGAAAAGCTTGTGAAGACAGCCCTCGAGGCTTTTGGGAGGATAGGTACAGTTGCTTAATTCCTGTTGAAAGATGTTTGCAAGTGCAAAGCCATTATAAATACTGCAATTAACAACATGTATATGAAATATGTTTTGATGAAGTGTAGTACTCACCAACCCTTGATGCTCAGTCAGTGAAATCTGAGTAAGGGGCTTCCAGCTTTTAATCTGAAAGGTAACTTTCCTGGGTTTTTCGGTGGATTTAGCAGAAGTTTAAAGCTTAGTATATGATTCTTATTTTCCTGCCCTTCGGATTTTTGGAACTTCAATAGTGGTTAACAATTTATGTCACAAAGCACAGTCTATGGAGTCTTATAACTAGCTGCATAGAATTAACATAAATAATGTTATTATGAAAGCAACATTTCATGTTTTGGAAGCACTTCTGCTTATATAAGGTCAAAATGCATTAACAGAAATGGGAAAATAACCCCCTGAGGTAATTAAAGTTCTTTTTAGCCATGTGATTGCCACTATTTAAAACTACTTGATGATTTTAACTAAGCGTTAAATGGTTAAAAGTACATGTTATCAAAACCAACAAGAACCTAATTAAATATCTGACAAGAAATTGTTATGATCCAGGTCACTCTATCAGCTTTGTGACTCTGTGGTCTCTCTAGTTTTCATTTGGGCTACTGCAGCAAAGATGGTGGCACAAACTGCCTAATCGGAACATTCTGAAATTCAAAGCAGGCTTTGAAACTGTACAGGATGGCTGCATCCTGCATGTATTGGATTCCTAGGCAGCCAGCACTTCACAGCTATCCCTCCCTTTCAGGCTTTGTCCCACTGAGGTCCCTGTCAGGAGACTTGCCTGTCTTGAAAGTATTATGTTGTAGTTACTGCCCAAGGGTAGAATTCAGTAATTAGGACAAGGAGCTATAGAATATATGTAATATCATGTATATATCCAGTGTTCTTGTCTGTATGTATTAGAAGTGAGAGAAAAATAGAAGCAGGCTTGTATTTTATCAGTGCATTGATTTAGTTTCCTCTTTTAATTTCAGATATTGTTATAAACAATGCTGGGTGAGTATACCTGAGGGTTTTGTCCTGTTTGAGTGTGGGCTGTCCATTTTGTGTAAACAAAGGTTGATCTTGTGTTTGTTTTGTTTTCCAAATGTTGTATTTTAGGATCCTGAGAGACCGTTCCTTTGTTCGGATAAGTGATGAAGACTGGGGTGAGTTGATTTAAAAATGACGTCAAAATGTACTTTCTGTGTGAAAGGTGACATGTACATCCCTCCCACGGGAACAAGAAAGGAGGCAGGGAAGACTTAGCTTTTGCCCTTCAAGCTTAGTGGCAAGCTGCTTATGTTCAGTCTGCAAAGCAGGTCTGTGCTGCAATGCATGGTAAGTGTATGTAGTTCCAAAGGGGAAGAAGGGCTTTTCTTCCCACTCCTGGTTGCCAAATGCAAGAAGAAAAAGAGCTATGTAAATTACACACAATAGTTTTTGTGAGCAGAACATTCCTAGTGCCAGCATTGAGTGGCAGAATACTAAACAGGCTTAAAAGACCTAGAACTAGCTAGAGAGGAAAGCAAACTGATGTGCCAAGGGGCAGAAGAAAAAGCAAAACCTTCAGTGAGATGGTAGATGGTAATAAGCCAGTGGAGAAACACTGTCTTTGCAAAAGTTATCTTCTGTAGTTCTTGTCTGAGTCTGCTTAAATGCAGGAATTTTGAATGCTTTTGAATTCTGTACAGGAGAGCCCCATCCAAAAGGCTGTGTATGTGGGCAGCCCCTTCATGATCAGTGTATGTTCAGGCAAGTACTGAAAAATGGTCTGTCAAGATAAAAAAAAAAAAAAAAGAAAAAGCCCATCATTCTTTTAGTAATAGTTTCAGAGTATGAAGAGAGTGCATTTTTGTCATGAAGAAGAAACATGGTGCATTTCAAGCTGGGAGACAAATCCTGGAATTACTGAACTGATGCCAATTTGTTCCTAGATATAATTCACAGAATTCATTTGAGGGGGTCATTCCTGGTCACCCGAGCTGCATGGAACCATATGAAAAATCAGAAGTTTGGCAGGTAAAAATGTGTCTTCTGTTTTGCATTTTACAGTAGAGTATAACAGACTGATGCATGGCCAAACATTGAAGGAGGCATCTTGCATTCTTTTCTTTCACTTTCTCGGGGGTGAAGCAAAATCAGTTCAAGTATCTTTTCAGTTCTGATGCCTCCTCTCCACTTCCTCAGCCAAATGTGTGAAGCTTTTTCTTCCAATAAATTTAAATGTATTTTTCTGACTTTCCGAAACAGAAGTTGTTACAATGCAAAAAGACTATTTCTATTAATGGGGGCTGGTTAGAAATGTTTGTTACTTGTATGTTATTGCAAATTTGAGGGACTCTTGTTCTGCTCCTTCTTATTCGAATGACTGATACATGCAATTCTGCTTTTAGGTCATGCATTTTTTTGTTTGATGTTTGTTTGTCATGAATTTTCTCTGTCGTTTTAACCCTTTGGACAAATGTACTTGTCTTAAAAGTTATGGGAGTGTTCTTTGTTTTGGTATGTATTACTGTCAACTCAAAAATAGTGCAGTGAAATCAGATCTTTTTTTTAATTTTTGTGATTTTATCAAAAACCTTATCAAAGCACTGACTTAACCGTACCTACATGTTGAAAACTGTGTGAACTGTTTCCTCATCCTCTGACCTAAATAACATTCATTCTCATCCAGGGAAGTGAACCGTGAGGATAGTGAAAATCTTAAATCTGGGAGTTTAAAATTAAGTTATTTCTTCCGAAACAGCATAATTCTAGAGCTGCATCCATTTAAGATAATGCTTCCCTTGTCTCCTTTTCTGTATTTGCTCAGATAAGAGTGGTAGTGAGTGCTTCTGCAGTTTATGGATAGATATGTGCCGTCTGCAAAATTCTTGCTTTACACAGAGTTTGTAGCTTTTCTTCATCATATTGAACCAGTACTTGCAACACATCTCTTTACTTAGAGATGTGTTTACTTAAAAACATTAGATTATTGTCAGTGAGACAGATGAAAAAGTGAAGTTATATGTTGATCCCAGCTATGCAGAATGTTTACGAGTAGATTTGAACAGTGTCTGGTAAGGCTCTGTGCTGGTTTTGCATGACCTAGTTTTTGGTAGTGGGGGTATCACAGAGGTGGCTTCTTTGAGAAGCTGCTAGAAGCTTTCACTGTGTCCAGCAGAGCCAGTCCCTGATGGCTCTGAAGATGGACATGCTGCTGGCCAAGGCTGGGCGAGTTAGATGGTAACACTTCTGTGGTAACAGATTTAAGAAGAAAAAACAAAAGGACACACAATTTTTTCTACCTAGAGAAGAGGAGGAGGTGAGAACATGTGAGAAAAACAACATGGAGATACCAGGGTCAGTGGAGAAGGAAGGGCAGGAGGTGCTCCAGGCATCAGAGCTGAGATTCCTCTGCAGGCTGTAGTGAGACCATGGTGAAGCAGCTGTGCCCCTGCAGTCCACAGGGATCCATGGGGGATGCAGAGATCCACCTGTAGCCTGTGGGGGAGGTGCCCATGGTGGAGCGGATGGATGCCTGGAGGATGCTTGATCCTGTGGGAGACCCGGTGAAGAGAGGAGGTCCCTGCTTCCAGGCTGGAGCAGCCTGTCCTTGGAGGACTGCACCCCATGGAAGAGAGACCCATGTTGAAGCAGTTTTGGGAGGACTGTATACCCATGGGAGTGACTCACATTGCAGCAGTTTTAGCAGGACTGCTGCTCTTGAGAGTGGACCCATGCCAGAGAAGGTCACAGAGAACTGTGACCTGTGAGAGGGACCCCATGGTCTCACAGGGGAAGGACTCCTCTTCCAGAGCAGCAGAAGAAAATCTCAGTGATGAACTGACCAAAACTTCCTATCTCGCTGCGCTGTCTCTGGGAAGGAGGGAGGGGTTGAGGGAAGAAAAGGGCTTACTTTGCTTCTTATTATCTTTCTCTGTCTCTGTTAGAAATAAATTCACTTTAGACATTTAAGATGAGCATGTTTTGCCCTTGGAGTGTTTTCTCCTGGTCCTTAACTCATGAGCCTTTCGTTAATTTTTTTCTCTCCTCTGCCCAGCTCTGGCAAGGGAGGGTGAGCAGGCTTTCGTGGGTGTCTGGCATTTGGCCAGNTGTTGAAGCAGTTTTGGGAGGACTGTATACCCATGGGAGTGACTCACATTGCAGCAGTTTTAGCAGGACTGCTGCTCTTGAGAGTGGACCCATGCCAGAGAAGGTCACAGAGAACTGTGACCTGTGAGAGGGACCCCATGGTCTCACAGGGGAAGGACTCCTCTTCCAGAGCAGCAGAAGAAAATCTCAGTGATGAACTGACCAAAACTTCCTATCTCGCTGCGCTGTCTCTGGGAAGGAGGGAGGGGTTGAGGGAAGAAAAGGGCTTACTTTGCTTCTTATTATCTTTCTCTGTCTCTGTTAGAAATAAATTCACTTTAGACATTTAAGATGAGCATGTTTTGCCCTTGGAGTGTTTTCTCCTGGTCCTTAACTCATGAGCCTTTCGTTAATTTTTTTCTCTCCTCTGCCCAGCTCTGGCAAGGGAGGGTGAGCAGGCTTTCGTGGGTGTCTGGCATTTGGCCAGTGTCAATCCATGACAGGCTTCCTTTGAAAGTGAAGGTGTAGACCCATTTCTTTTGAATTGAGATGACCTGCAACACATTGTTTTCTTGCCTAAAACCAGCTGTGAACTGTAGTGGTTTTAGAGCTCTAGTGTGAACAGTTCATTCACCTCCAAAGCAATGACGGGGACAGCAAAGAGTAAGACTTCCCTTTCATGTCTTCTGTCATGCATTTAATGCATGTTAGAACTCTTTGAATGTGAATTCTTTGAGAATATATCTTCAGATATTACTATGTAGATAATATTAAGGGAAGTAATTTTCAGTAAAGTAATTTTCTTGTGGGTGCTGAAACCTTTTATTAGTTGTAAGAATAATACCACCTGAAATGCAGATAGAAATGAGAAGAATTTACTTTCTCTATACAGGACAGAATGTCTTTCCTAGTGTTGCAATATCACTCAGAAAGCCCTCATGACTTTGTTAGTTTTCTGCTACTCTGACAATGCATCAAGATTTCTGAGATGTTTGCTGTCCATCAGACATTAAATTAACCTGATTGTTAGCAAAACCAAAAAACAGTCTTTTCTTATTTGCTTACTTTGTTTTGTGGAATATGGAGACTATAAGGCCAAAACTGGAAAATTTTGTTGTGTAGAATCAGATAACTTTAAGAAATAATTTAACTTTTTTCTTTCTCTTCTCCCCTAAGAATAATTATGACATCGTCAGCTGCTGGAATATACGGAAACTTTGGTCAGGCAAACTACAGTGCTGCTAAACTTGGCCTTTTGGGTCTTTCAAACACAATTGCAATTGAAGGCCGGAAGTATAACATCCACTGCAACACAATTGCTCCTACTGCTGGATCCAGGCTAACCCAGACCGTCATGCCACAAGGTGAATAATTTAAGGTCTACATGTACTGGTATTTTTCAGTGAATTGAAGTACAACAAACTTTCTCACCTCTTAGAAAATGCAAGTCCTTCACACTTCATGTACTACCAATTAATTTTTCCTATCTTTTTGTCTTTGAACTGTCAACTTACTTGCTTTGTCTGTTGTGAGGAATTCTTACTTTCTGCCACAAGATATGAAGCAAGTTTTCTCATTTGCAAAACCAATTTCATAGGGCAAGGCTCTTTAATTGTAAGCTTTTCCAAGATCCTCCTACACTAGTGGAAAGGCTTGTTTGTTTCATCACATGTGACATTAAGTATGTGCAGAAGGTGTCTGCACTTGTTACAATATTGCCTAATTGCAAAATACTGGGTTTTTGCACAACATGTCATGTGTGTACTTAGTGGTTCCATGGTCAGCAGGAGATGATAGTGAACTGAGTTGCTTAATTTTTCTTTATTGCACAGCTGCTCATCTTTGGAAGTTCGAACAGTTTTAACAGAGTACTGCATTGGGAAGTTCAGTAAGGAACGTATTAGATTTAGCATAAATAGATTGACTAATTACTTTGGCAAATGACCAGAAGAAAGAAAAATAATTTGAAAAAAAAAAAAAGTCTGTTAAAGGAAATTGCTCTCAGAAAATCTTCTAGAATCAGCCTATTGCATTTCACTCCTGACCTTTTCTTCCCTTAATGATGGGCAGATTTCAAAGCCCAGAAAATCATCATGTTTGTCAGACCAGTAGACAGGGTATTGGAGAGTAGTATATTTTGTATGTTATGTACAGATTGAATGCTTGATTTTATTTGACTGAAGTAGCCTGGTTTAGATCTAAATAATCCGGGTGGTCATGACTCTAGCAGTCTGATCGGTTGTAGGTTCCAGTGATTTATTGCAATTGTTTATAGAAGATCCAAATACATGAAGCATGCAATGTAAACTGGATTACGGTAGCTGGCAAGTTCTGAAGCTATTTAGTCTGCATAGGATGATAAAATGTACCTCATGATTTTCTTTCTTAATCACTTTAAGAAGAGGGAGATCCTTTGGTCTCACTGTAAGATACAGCTCTGATTTATTTGTTACCTCATTCACTCCATCCCTCTCCAGTTTTTCAAATACTGTTTACAAGATTTGAACACCACAACTTGAAAAACATTTTCCGATGTCTTATCAAATTATCCTTGCTATCTTAGTCAGGACTTTCCTATTTGTCTTCAGATGTCTGCAGGCACCTATACTTTTTCATTACTATACATTGTTAAGTATGTTCAACTTGACCCACATATTCTTGTTCTTGATAAGAACTCTTAAATGCAGTTTGCATTTTTCGTATGGTTGTTGTTGTTTTTTTTAAACTCCTACTACCTATTTTTTAATTCTTTTAGGAGTGGATTACAAGCATTAATGATAATAGTATAGGGCTAGATTTTGAGACTAAATTTTGTATGACATGAAGTGGAATACTTTGGAAAAACCTAAGAGGTTTGCTATGCACTTACAACATGCCATATTAAATGGAATTCAGCTTTCTTCTACTTCTTTATATCTTCTAAAAATGAGCTTCTGTTTACCTTAGTTTTGCTATTAAAGAAGTATTGTAGTGATAAGCTTTCCTAGCTTTTCATCTGGGAAAATCTGGCTATAATTGAAAATGCTTGATGATCTTTAGCTGAGGAACAGCTATATATCTACTGCTGTTGAAAGACTGATATTCTAAAAGCTGAAAAAGGAAATTAGGCGACGTTGTTAGTCAGACAGAGGATAGAATATGTGATAAGAGCTGCCTGGACAACCATACTGTTCCATGACAATGTCTCTATTTTCAGATAGCTTTCTGTTGTGCTAGATGTCAATGAAAATCCCAAAATAGAATTCATATATAAATTTAGCAGGGCTGATAATTGTCTATATTATTGGGAAAAATCAGCATTTCCAAATGAGATAATTCTTAAACAATCAGCAGCTGCAATTATTTTCATAATGTCTTGTCTATATAGCTGACTAGCATACTAAAATGGAAACTGCTCACGTACATCTCTGTCAAGATTATGTATAGCTGTCTTATCTTTGGTTCGGGCTGCCTGTCAGATGGAAATTGAGATAAGTTATCTGGCTTTGCAGTCTGCATGTAACAGTGTTCCCAACAGTTAAACAGGCTTTAATCTCTCTAGCTAAGAAGCCATGTCTTGTGGTTTGGCAGCATATACACATCTTACGAGATGTTCGTATTTACTGAATCTTCAAATGTTTCATTTAGTTTGTCCTTTCTTTTCATGACAGAACACTATTGATAAAATTCTCTTGGTTCTGCTGTTCATAAGGGGGTGTTAGATTAAATAATTAGGTGAAACTGTAGAGTATTTATATTTCACGATTCCTCCCTCCGATTTGCTCTAGATCTGATCGATGCTTTCAAACCAGAATATGTTGCTCCTTTAGTAGTTTGGCTTTGTCATGAGAGCTGTGCTGAAAATGGCAGTCTGTTTGAGGTAATTTTTTTATTTCTCCTCTCTCCTTTTCTTCTTTTGCTCCTTCCCCCAAATTGTTGTTTTATTTTGTCAAGCCTTAAACTTTTTGCTGAAACTAAATTATTATGTGTGAACTACATACCCAGCATAGACAGAAGAAATACTGATCTGGTTGTGCAGTATTTGATAAGTACTTCAGGCAGTAGCAGTTCTGTTCAATATCAAGTTCTGTTCTGTGCTCAAAATGCTACCAATTTGGTTGTTAAAATTCTTATTGTACTCTTTTAAGAAAAGATACCAAAATTTCAGAGACATTTTTGTTCTCAAAATAATTCAAACATAGAAAGTAGCTTGCAGGAAGGAGTAATTATTTAATTATGATATTCATTATAGGTATTGGCATCAAACTGCGGACTCATATATTGGATGGAAACTGTGAAACTGTTTTATGTTGACCACATGCAGGTGTTTAACTGAACTATTGAATGCAACCAGCAGTAGTTCAGAAATTGTTAATATATTGAGTTTGGTCTGAAGTGTAGTTTTGTTTCCCAACATTACTAATGCTTTGCTTTTTGACATGTCATAAGCTGATGATACTCTTTTTTTCTTGGCAGGTGGGAGCTGGGTGGATTGGAAAATGTAAGTACTTTATGTTGTGAGATTGATCTTGTTTTGGAATTTACATCCAGACTGTGCAAATTTTCTTTAGACTTAACCTGTATGCTCAAGACATTTTGTACTCAGGCGAGAAGATGAATAAAAGCCTGGGGTTCTGAGGAAACTGCTTATATTCAGTTAAAGTAAAAAATTTAATTTCATGTGGGAAAAACTGGTAACTTAGGTTTGTGCATTGTTGTGCATTTGAACAGTAACTGAAAATCTGCCTAAATAACTTTAACTCCTGGATCCTGGGCATAATTTGAAATAGAATTTGTGGTGCTAAGTATATGTTGCTGCCTTTTCTTGATAGCTTTAATTTTTCATGACATGAAAGTATCACATGCTGATAAGCAGGCATGTTTTTCTTTTTTCATTTCATCCTTTTTCATTACTTTCCACCTTTACTTATGCTTCTATTAAAATATTTGTGTATGAGCATGTTGAGGCAATTAGTCTTCTTAGAAAAACAGTAGCTATGCTGAGCACTTACAAGAAGAAAAAATATTCAGTGTATGAGATGATTTTTTTCCTAGATCCATTGGACCTAGTACAAACACTATTTTCATAAACTGTACAACTTTTCAGCCTACATGAGTATCATCAGTGGGATGGAAGTAGGGCTGTTAATTCAGGAAGTCATTCTGCTTTCTTTTAATTTTTTTTTCCAACTTGATAACCATTTTGTCAATTTTTAACTGCAAGTGTTCTGTGTAACTGAAATAGTGTTTCCAAGAAGTGTGGTAAACAGATTAAAAGAAGCAGGGCAGCAGCCCAAAATGTCTTTCTGCCCTTCACAAGCTGTTAGGTTTTAATACAGTTGAAAATCTGCACTTCGATCAAGAGAAAATACTATTTTTCACAATTATGATGGCTATTGTTGAAGTTACTGAAATGAAACCAGGTTGTTAATGAGGCACCAGTATGGCCTGATTCATTGCCTTTGGCTAATTAATGGCAAACCCAACATGACTGGTTAAGTGTTAGAATTACAATCCATAAGTCTGTATCCTTATGGAACTAATTTCACATTGGCCTAACTAGTTTCTCTCAGGTTACAGTATTGAAATACAACTTCAGAGACCGTTTAGAGGTGCTGGCTGCTGGTATTAAGGTCCTTTTATTGCTAGCAAGTGGTTTTCACTTTTTCCCTTTTTATGCTTTCAGAAGATTCCTAAGCATTAATAGTCGAAGTCATGTCAGAAGAGAAAGCCTGTAGATACATACTAGCTAAAACTTTTCAGTAGACAGAATCCTAAAACTACTGTTTCTGGAGAGCACTAAGTCTTTTGTAGCTTCAGTGAAACTTAAAACCAGTGCTATTCCCTTTCTGAATGCAAGTTAAAGCAAGTAAGCCCTTTTGGTCCAGCTGGAAGTAATACTGCTGAGTTACCTTGGAGTACTTAAAACATTTCTCTTACTGTACTGTCTTGAAGGTGGTGGTCTATATGAAAGTTACCTAAAGAAATGAAAAGCTTTGTTTGTTAATGGAATTCTCTGGCTGTTTCCCATTAGTGCGCTGGGAGCGATCCTTGGGTGCCATTGTCAGAGGAAAGAATCAGCCAATGACACCTGAAGCGGTGAGAGATAAATGGGAGAAGGTGTGTGACTTTGATAATGCCAGCAAACCCAGAACCATCCAAGGTAAGGGAGACTTTTAAGTTGGGGCTGTTCAGCCTGGGGAAGAGAATGTTCCTGGGAGATCTTATTGTAACCTTTCAGTATTTTATGGAGGCCTCTGAGAAATATGGAAAGATGGGACAAATGTATGCTGCTGCAATAGGACAAGGGGTAATGGTTTTAAACTAAAAGAGGATCAAATTCACTTAGATGTAAGAAGAAAGATTTTTACAGTGAAGGTGGTGAAACACTGGCATAAGTTGCCCAGAGAGGTAGTAAGTGCCCAGCGCCTGGAAATATTCAATGTCGGATCAGCAAACTGATTACTTGAGGATGTCCCTTCTTGGGAGTTGCTCAGGGGTTTGACTAGCTGACCTCTAAAGGTCCCTTCCAACCCAGACTATGCTTTGATTCTCTTTATGTGCATAGCTTGGGTAAGCAAAGTTTGGAAGAGAAGGCTTTCTTTCAAATATTTGCTGAAACTTCAAAATCTACAGAACTAGTGAATTTTCATGTAAATGTGTTACATTAATAATTTATTGTTTCAGTATGGTCAGATCTTTGTAAAGCAACTGCTATGTTCTTACCTATAGCATTAAGACATGATTTATCTTAACAGTTTCTAGAGAAGTGACATTGTTGTCATTGTAACCATGAATCAGACTGATGACAGTATTTTATTTGATTGTGCCTACATGCAGACAGCATAGTGTAATAGAGAGATTGTATTTTCTGTCCTGGAATCCTGGTTTTTGGCGAACATTCCACTACCAAAAAGCTCTGGTTAAGTCATGGGATATATCACAGCAAGGAAGTTCTTATTGTGCCTTATATTCTTAGGTCACATCATCCTCTTGGCTGGTGACCAAAATGATTTTCTCTTTCAATGCTTTGTTTACCTTCCTGGTTTCTTGCCAGCATTTAAGAGTGCAGGGCAGAAGGGAAAAAAGCAGCCTTATGTACAATGTCAGTTGAATTTCAAAGATACTTAAATTCACAGTAGATGTTTAAGCTGTTGGTTCAGAAATCCATTAGGACACATTTTGTTAAAAACCTTTGAAGATATCTTTTTAGATGCCTATACCAAAACCAGAATAGTACACGCTTTGTCCTTTCCCTCACATCTTGGCATGTTGAGGAATGTAACCATCCAAACATTAGTTCTAGGTCACCAGACTGGTCTTTGGCTTACAGATACCCTGTTTCCAAACGTATGCAAGTTTATACATGTTCTCTGTTCTGCTATGGAATGGTATTTATAACAACGTAATTCCAGCTTTATTGCTTCTGATCTGTTCTAGGACCTGTCACGTGTACTGTGTTACTTTTATGGGTTGCTAGCAAAAAAGTGTTGTAGGTGAGGATTTCTTTTCAAAGTTGCCTCCACATTATATATGGTATTTCACATCTGCCATTTGATGCTATGAGGAGAAAAAGTGAAGAAAATTTTGGACTTCAAGTAAAAGTGCTTACAATACAGTATGGCAGGTATCTACAATCAGGAAATCATAAATGTTGCATTGGCATAGTTCCATGCCTTAGCTTTTGTCTTGTTATGAACTAAGTCAAGAAACAGCTTTTTCCTTTCAGTGCCATCAAGCCACAGATACTGAATAAAAACTCATGCATTAGTTGTTGTATTGTGTATATGTGAGAATCAGCATAAGGGTTGTGGAAAATTCTCATTAGCTGAGGAGAATTTTTGTTCTATTAGAAGTTTCTTCTACTGTCAAATTCTCCACTTTATTGCTTTAAGGTATTTGAAATACCTGTGAAATAAAGGAAACTAATTAGAGTACTTGCAATAAGAATTAAAAGGTACAATGCCTAACATTTGCAAGTTAAAACTCTTCCTGCAGATTTCCTTAATTTGAGTAATATGATGTTGTGAAGAGCATTTGTGTACTAAGTATTTTGTGCAGTAGGAAAAAAACCCAAAAAACAATTAGATAAAATATTTGCTTTTAATCTAGTAGAAAATCCTGTAATCCAAGATGTGAATCTTGTTTCATGTTTTAGTAATAGTGATAAGAGAGGCTTGACTTTATAAGACTTTGTATTCTGTACATAAAGCAGAAAGACCAAATTAAGTGTGATGCAGAAGCTTCTGAATGTGTGGTGCAGGGTGCAGTAGGTCACAGTTGCACCATGCATTGCATGTTGGTATGTTTTCTGCTTGCCTTCATAGCATACTACTTGCTCTTGTGTCATTGTCCAATTCTTCCTGTTGTGGAAAGGGAATCAGACTGTGTTGTGGTAGAGCAGAGGACAGCCATCCCTGTCTTGCACACTGTACACTGTACACAGCATTCTGTAGTATCTGTTGCACAAGTTAGTGTGTTGTTCTGTTATCTAGGGAAGCAGAATTTATTGTGTCTCTATGACCTGTGTGTGGCACTCTGTTTCAGGCTTCAGTTGGGAAAATGTGAACCAGTTTAATCTAAAGGTCTGTAATTGGCTCTTAGAAATTTTTGTACATTTTAAATTCTCTTAGAAGCTATCTATTTACAGAAAATAATTTGATTATTCTCATTGTCTGACTTCTGGCCCATCTTAAAAGCTTATGTCTGATATAGAGCAAATTAATATAAAACACATCAAAGGTGTGTGTATATATGTATGCACACTTTGTGTGTATGTGAAGAATTTGCAAAAGAGAAGAAGTGTTCCAGCTTCAGTGTCAGCTTTCCTTATATGTGTTTATAAAAAGTTTAAACACTTGTACTGTTTCATCTGTTGTTAAGGGATATGGTTCATGTGCAATGTCCCCTTATTGGAAAATGAATACTTTTGGAAAGAGTCACCCTTTGCTGTGACTATTTTCAACCTTTTTCTCCAGCTTAATCTTTTCCTTCTCTCTGCTAATGATTTGCTGTATAGTAGCAGACCATTCTGAAGTGGTGAACATTTAAGGTTTTAGAGTTCCCTGATAGTTTCAACAATTTAAAAAATACTCTTATACCAATGATAAAATAATTGTGTTAAATAAGAAGTTTCCTTCTTTTTTTTTTTCCCCCCCAAAATTATACTCTTTGGTATAATTGTATATTTCTTGGGTCTTAAAAGAAAGGTAGAAAGAAGGTTGGGAATTACCATCCTATCCTGTCAGTCTCATCTCTGTGTGTGGGAAGGTCATGGAGAACAGGGAGGTGTTTTGAGACAGCCAGTACAGATTCACCGACAGTGAGTACTGTCTGACTAACCCAATGGCCTTCTGTGATGGAGTGACTCCATTAGTGAGTAAGGGAAGGTCTGAACTTGTCTAAGGCCTTTGACACAGCCTCCCATAACATTTGTCTAAATTTCTGAGATATGGATGTGATGGATGGAGTGGAGGAGGTGTTGGTTGGATGGTCAATGTCTCAATGTCCACGTGGAGATCAGTAATGAGTGGTGTCTCTCAGGAGCCTATACTGTGAACAGGACTGTGCAATAGCTTAATTGATGACATGGGTAAGGAATTGAGTGCATCCTCTGCAAACTTGCTGAGTGGTGCTGTGACACACCTGAGGGATGGGATTCCATCCAGTGGGACTTGGATAAGCCTGCAGAGTGAACCCATGGGAAGCTCATGAGCTTCAACTATGCCAAGTGCAATGTGTGGAACCTAGGTTGGGGCAAGCCCCAGTATCAATACGGGATGAAGGCATCAGAAACATCCCTGTGGAGAAATACTTGGAGATGCTGGTGGATGAAAAGTTGGACAGAAGCTGGCAATGTGCACCTGCAGCCCAGAAGGTCAGTTGTATCCAGGGTGCATAAAAACAAGTATCTCCAGCAGGTTGTGGGAAGTGATTCTGCCCCCCAGAGGTCTCCTCTCTGCTTGGAGTATGACATCCAGCTCTGCAGTCTTCAACACAGGAAAGACATAGACCAGCTTTGGAGCAAGGCAAGAGGAGGGCCACAGAAATGATCAAAATGATGGAACTCCTCTTCTAAAAGGAAATGTGTTGGGTTTGCTCAGTCTGGAGAAAAGAAGGCTTCGGTGACACCTTTTTGTAGTCTTCCAGTATTAACTTTTTGGCAGGGCCTGTTGCAATAGGATGAGAGGTAATGGCTTTAGACTAAGGGTTGATTTAGATGAGCTGTAAGGAAGCAGTTTTTTACAAAGAGAGTGGTTAAACTCTGGGACGGGTTTTTCATAGACAGGCAGTAGGTGCCCCATCCTGTAAACATTCAAGGTCAGGTACAACAGGGCTCTGAGGTACCTGGTCTAGTTGAAGATGTATCTGATCATTGCAGGGGAGTTGAACCAGCTGACCTCTAAGGATCCCCTCCAACCCAAACTATTCTATGACCCTGATTTCCTTCATGTTCAGCCAGGCACTAGCCAGCTCACCAATTTTATAGTCCACTTATGTCAAACATTCTGGAACAAAGACTCCTTGAAAAGGAGATTGTGGTATTCTGCACCATTATTAATTTACAGGTTACCTTTAAACTGTTGGTCTTAATTATGACAAATTATTTTGTCAAAAATGAATGTTGTTAATCTTGAGGTCTCTCCATTAAAAGTGATCTTTATATTCCTGCATGTAAGTAGTTTGTGGCCCTGCGAAGTTGAGGAAACATTCAGGTTTACTTGGAGGTCAAACGGTATTCTCCTGTGAAGATTTTAAAGCAATGTGAGACCTTCCCTTGGTTCATGCAGAAAAAGTAGAAACAGTTTGTTACTTCTCCCAATAGCTCTATATTGCTTTTCTTTTATTCATTTAATGAATGAACAAAGTGATAAAAGAGATTACCTTTTAAAAGGTTCTTAAAAATTACAAATCTTGTTTTGCACATTTTCGCATTATGTAAATGTCATAACTTCATGTCATATTGTGACAGAGCTTGTATCCAAAGAGGAAGCTTGTCTTTGTCAGAAGAGGTGACAACATAGGTTTGTTTCTTGGATGTTCCTTTTCTTCACAAGATTCAGGCCACAAACCAATGTTAGGATGATTCTGGCAGTGAGACTGGTAAGCAAGAGATAGTTTAGGAAAATAGGATTCTGCAGGAAGGCCTGCAGTTTATCTCGGAGGGTGTTCAGAATAGCGCTGTGTGACAGAGCAACATTGTGTTAATGCAACCAACAGTGCAAGTCAGTGTGGGCCCAGGGGTTTTGAAGTGGAGGGGAGTGACTCTGGGTTAAGGTAGTTAAGTAATGATTTTGCAGTCTTCTGATTTAAACACATTTTTATTTTTCTGTGCAAGATTCTCATCACCTTCTGTTTGATTCTTTGTAACATTTAATATTTATTTTAGCCCTATTAAGCTTCAAGGAACAAGCTGTTCTTGATGGCCTGACTTTACTATAGTTGAATTCAGCCATGCATTATCTCATTTATAATTTTGTCATTGTTCAGTCTCAGACTTACTTACTTTTCTATCTATCTGTCTGATTTAGGAAAGAGGGTAACAATCAGGAGGTTAGACCTGTGACTTGTATTGCAAATAGTTTTCATGATAAGAAAATCATTAGTCGTTTTCAGAGATTTGCTTCTCAGACAGTTGAAGCATACAGTGGTCATTATCTTTAACACATTGAGATAGGTGTTGTGGTTGACTTGTGGGTGCAGAACTGATAGAATCTGTGTAGAAATCACTTTTCCTCTGCTTTTGTGTGGATGCTTGTAAAATGCAGCACCATGCTCAGTTTGCAGATGTATATTTACTGTGTTTAAAGGCGAACTGAGAAATACCAGGCTATCTCTCATTTGCTGATTGATATGTGTTATGTGTCCGTAACTGGAGTGTGCCATGTATGTTTATCTAAAAGTGGGTTTTTTCAATTCCTTTCTCTAGAGTCCATAAGTGTATTGAGTGATGCTCTGAGTCAGATAGAATCTCAAGGGAATGTTTCTATGAATTCAACAAGCTCTGGATCAGTGGTCTCTTCTTCTGTTGACACAGTAAGTACATCTGTCTACCAGGTGTGCTCAAATCTGGGTGAAAACCTTGAGCAGAGGGACTTGTGTTGCTGCCCAGCTTGTACTCTGGCTTGCTGTCTGCAAAAAGAAGAGTGGGGTTTAAACTGTGAAGTGAGGAAGCAGAATGAAAAATGTCTCCAGTCTCTATTTTTCCTATTGATGGTAGGAAAACTTATGCCTGAATAGACTGGATAATGCAGAATCTAAGTGCTTTTAATTTCTGTTAAGCCTCTTTGATTAGGGTATTATTCAGAAAAGCAACAGAGCTTGGGTGTTGTTGGGCAGTGTCGTTTTGCTCTGGCTCCTTCTCTATAGATAATTTTTCCTCATTTCAATCTTATTATTGTGTTAATTATTTCAGTTGTGGTTTGTTTTGGAAAAAATCTTATGCATTGCTGAGAGGGCATCTGTATGATGTTACACCATTTGTACTTGAGGTAGATTGCTTGAAGCAAGGTATAATGCCTTGCATTTGGGTTGCTTGTATTGCAATGAATACATTAATATTTTATGGTGTATTTATTACTCATACTTTGTGTACATGTGACTGTAAAGAAAATGCTCAAGTGTCAGGTTTGGTAGAAGAACTACAGAAGGAATGCAGGTTCAATATTAACTGGTTTTGATTTTTACTTTATGCTGACTTCTTATTTCCAGGCAAGCATTGTTGGCCGTGAATTGGGTACCAATGTGTATAAATACACTCACTTGGAGCCTATTCTATATGCACTTGGTGTGGGAATGTCAACTAAGGATCCAGACCACCTAAAATTTCTATTTGAAGGAAGTGAAGAATTCTGCTGTTTACCCAGCTTTGGAGTAATTCCTGCTCAGACGTCAATGTTTGATGGTGTTCCTTCTCTTTCAGGACTAAATATTGATCTTGCAAGGGTATGGAAAAGTAAAGTAGCTAATTTTGCTTGTCTCTCATATATCTGAAAGGTGGCTTCAACTAGCATTTTTATAATATTGTTAAGTGCCTTTTGTTCCAGAAAGGAAAAATTCAGTAGTTTGTATTCTTACATCCTAAGAAATCATTGATTTACTTCAGTTGTATAATATGTCTTCCTATGATGAGATGTATGATGAATTTGATATTCAATTTTACTTTGTGTTCATTACACTTTTTTTAAACCATAAAACCTTAAAACTTTATTTGAAAACATTCCGGGGTTGAAGTTAGAAAAACAAAAGAATAAAACTTGGGGTTTATAAAAGTTTATTTCCTCTGAACACTTTCTAAAATAGCTGTGCATTGGCTTGGGGGAGAAAGCAATCTATTGATTGTTGTTGCAGTACTGTCTTTCTTTACATAGATGCTGCATGGTGAGCAATATCTGGAGCTTTTTAAGCCATTACCAACCTCAGGTCAGTCCTTCTGTGTTTCTGATTTGTCTTTCACCATGACAGCAGTTCTTGTAGCCATGTTGTAAATGAAAATAAGGAGCTTTGCAAACTGTAGTACTGCATATCCTTTTTACAAGGAGTGGGGGAGAAGAGAGATGAGCTGTTGGGTTCTTGGAGGAATTCTGAAACTGTTTTTGTTATCAGGTGTTTTGAGATCTCAGTATGCTAAGTATACTTAGTAAAATATGCGTAATCTTTGGTACAATAAGAAAATACGCTACATACCTATGGATTATTCATCTAATTTGATGCTAATTGCCAGAACTTTAAAATACTCCAGTAAGGTTGTATCATAGAACTTTTGGTATGTTTACCTAAGAATTCTTCAACATTGATTGTATCTGTGTGCCTGTAAGAGGATAAGACGTAAATTATGCATGTAGAAAAAAAATGGACATCCTAATAAGGAGGCTAAAAACCAGTAAGTTTTCTTCCTGTCAAAATTCTCAAGGTATTAGTTACTGCAGTAGCAAATTCTTCTCAGAGATGGCTGAGTTTTCCCGGATTACAGCGTCTGAGAGTTGCATGTTGCATGCAAATTCTGAATTAATGTGTCTGGGTTTTTTCATTAGTAGTTTTTAAAAATTAAGTTTTTGAGGGAATAGCAAAAAAAAATTGCAAGCCACAAATAAATGGCAGAATTTCTTGTTGAAACAAAAAAGAGGTATCTGAAAATTACATTTACTACAAGGGAGTCTGATTAGTAATGGATTGCCAGGACTTCATAAGGGTTTTTGTTTTTGCATTCCATAGGCTGATTTATAAATGCATTGTGTCTCTAAAGCAGTAACCTCGATGGCGAACTTCAGGGACCCCTGTGCCCAGGCTCTGATCTGAGCTTCTCTTCTGTAGGGCTGTGGTTGCCTCAGCCCTCCTGAAATCTGCGGACAGTCCTTAAATAATTGGAGCTATCTTTGAAGATAGCAATGTGTTAGTCTAAAAAGTGATGTGTTTAGCTCTGAATACATGAACTATAGCAAAATTCTATTTTAAAAAACCCCCAGAAGTTACAAAAATATCCCGAGCAAAGCAACACTCAGATCTTCAAACCAAGATTTGCAAAGATTTGCAGACACTGTTATAGTCAGGATGATTGTAATTAATGTGACTATTACAATGCTTATGGTGATAATAATAACAATAACAATGGCAGCATACTATAATGGTAGTAGTCGGTAAGGAAGTTAGTGAGTACAGTAGTTAATAAGGGAGTGTAAAGAACTATCTGTCGGCTTCGTTCCTGAAGCAAAACTTTACAATGTGCACATGTTTTTTTCTTACAGGAGAATTAACTTCAGTTGCTACTGTAGCTGATATTCTGGACAAAGGATCAGGAGCAGTCTTGCTAATAGATGGTAAAATAGTTTATGGCTTTTGATGGAGGTGCAGTTATATTTATTAGGCTTCATTTTTTAACTATCTGTACCAATAACTGCCGGCCCTTTCACGGAAAAGACTTTTAGCTTATTAAATCTCAGTGAGATTTAGCTTTGTAATCGTTCTTGGTCAGTTAACCTATTGAAATAGAAACACTTTCTTCCTATGTAGGTAGAACAATGCACCATGCAAACTGATCAAAGTGTAATTGTTCTTGGGTAGTTAGCATACTGAAATAAGAACCCTTTCTTCCTGTGTAGGTAGAATAATGCAGTATGCGAACTGGTCAAAGTTCTTAACAATAATAATACCTTTCCTGCCTGGAGGCAGCCAGTTTATATTCTACCACCCCACTGTAAGGGGTCTGTGTCTGTATGTTTGCATGTGTTTTGTGGGTGGTTTTGCAAAGGTTAATCATATAGTTATGTTGTGTAGACCCATCTGCAAAGCACTGGTCTTTAACAGCATGTCCTGTATTCATTTTTTATGTCTACATTATTTTATTCTAAACAAAACACATTTCCTTCCTCTTGTATCCAAGTTAGAAGATGAGAATGTCTCCAGAAATTGATAACCTGTAGTTTTCAGAATCTTACTGTCATTACATGTGATTATGCCAAGGTCCTTTGTGAAACTGGATAACAAGACAAGGTTTATAGGCTGTGCATCTCTAAACACTGTTGACCTTTTATTCCTTCAGTGGTCAGATAAAATTGTAAAAGGTTTTTACTGACCATTCCTCATAGGTGTGTTTTGCTTTCATACTGGGTAATACGAAGCTTCTCTATTCCTGCAACATGCAAAAGTTCTTTTTTGTGAGCAGAGTCTCAGTGGTTTTTAAATTTCTTCCGGAACTGTAAATGAACATTATTAACAAAACAGTGCTGTCAATTCCAGTCTAAAGTGTAAAGGAATGAAATAGATATGAACCGAAATAGGAAGCTGAATCTCAGTTCAGTGTAAGAAGTCTAACTTGTTCAAAAGAAGAAACAGGTGGCCTTAAACTTTGAACTTTTCTCATGCAAGGTACTAGTACCACTTTTTGTATGGGTTCATAATCTACTTTACACACTGGGTATTCTCAATAGCTTTTAATATATCATATTTTATTGTACAGTTCTGTACTTAAATAAATTGTTAATACAATCTGAGATGCTGAAATAAATCTATTATCAGTTCTGTGTTGTCAGATATTTTTAGCACCTTGAATGTCGTCACCATTTTGATGGCTCATTTTTTAATTTTAATGCTTTAATATAGATAAAGTTCATGATACTATTTGAAACAGATCATTAGTCTTCCCTACTAGGGAAATTACTTGCAACAGTGCAGTGTGAAAGTGTGACCACTGTTCCCTGAGTTGTTAAAAATGAGCTTTGTCAGGTTTCCAGCTGAACTTGTCTCTTGTAACAGCGCATGATGGTTGTATGAAAAAGGAGATTGAAGACAATATATGACCTTCCTCTTCTTTGTCTTTCAGTGAATACCTATTGTGGAAAGGACCTAGTGTGTTACAATCAGTTCTCTTTGTTTTTTATTGGAGCTGGAAGATTTGGTGGAAAGCGAACATCAGAAAAGGCCAAGGTAAATCCACACATACCCATATTTAAAAATCACCAAACACATAAAGACTTCTGTCAGCACTGCAAGAAAAATATTTTCTATATGAACTAGAAAGTATAAACTAGCATTTAAGCAGTGTGGCTGTGCAAACTCAGATGGAATTTAAATACTTCCGTTCACTGCAGAGCCTGAGTGAAAAGGTACTGTTCAGGTCTTGGGAAAGCAGTGGTTTTGTTTTTAGAGTTAGGGAGAAAAGTGGGTTGATAAACATTACATGGATGAGATATTCCTACCCTGAAATATTTGAAATGGTAGAATATCCTAATGGAAAGCGGTATTAGGGTTGAGCTTGCAGTTTCTAGAGAAGATTTCTAGGTGCAGCTCTCTCTAAATCTATGTATTTGCATGGAAGAGGCTTGCTAAGCATAAAGAGGAAGAGAGAAGTAGCGTTATAGTTTGGAGCTGAACTTTTCTGTTTTCAGAGAGTTAGCAAGTACCGAACATTGTCACATGAGCACAGAGTGTGTATGTCGAAATGCTTGAAGTAGCTGTTTGGGTACCTGACATTGTCCCTTTCAATGCTGTGTTTGAGGGCAGTGTCAGCTGTGACTGCATGTTGTTACTGTGAACTAGAGCCCTGAGGCACTACAGTAATAAACAGCTGAATAGAGGGTATGTTAAGCTGAGTGTTTTTGAACATTTATAATGAAATACGTAGGTTTCATGTATCTGAAATACTGTAGGTGATGTTCTTTGGGATTTTTGCATGTAAAATTACAAGTTTTTTAACTTAAATCTGTATTAATTATAGGGAAGTTTTACCATATATAAACTTTACAAGTCACATGCTGGCATGCCTGCTGCTGCAAAGACTCTCTGTGGAATATAAAAAAATTCACAGGAAATTGTTTCAGGCAGTGTATTGAGGTCTTTGAAGGAACCCTTAATTCTTCTGTAATCAGATTTTATAAGCAGTGCATGTGAAAAACACTGTGGTTCAAGGCTAATCTGTATTTGTGACATCAGTGAGTCCAGTGTAGTGCTTTGGCTAGTTAAACATTGGACTGTAGGCAACTGCAATTTCTTCACTCTATTCCGTGAAGTGTGAGAATGTTATATACATTATTTTTACATTTTAAAATATGAAGAATATCTGTTTCAGGCAGCTCCTTCCCATGATAAAAAAAATCCCACAGATGTTGTCTCATTGAGACAACACAATAATACAGCAATTTCAACAGAGGCATCAGCATGCAAGAGGCCAGTTTCTTGTGGTGAATTTTCCTGCTTTTTCCTTGCAGACCTTCCCAATTAAAGAGAGTTTCATGCCTCTCTATGCAAAAAGAAATCCCAAGCTGAACAGACATGTACTGTAGTGTGTCTTTTGTCACTTAACACTTTTGTTGTATTTGAAAATAGTATTGCGAGTCGAGGAACAGATTTCCAAGTTGAGGTCTGTAGCAAGCAACATGTTCTGCAAGCAACATGACACATGACTCATGTCATATGTCTCTTCTTTTAGTTGAGGATTTCTTGACCTGTGGTTAGAGGGATTTCCTTGATTATTCACGTGTTGGCTAGTTTTGATGGCTCAGTAGGTCAAGTTGAGTTTCTTTAGATTGGCAAGTCATGCTTGTTTTGAAAGCTTGTTTGGGTAAGGTTGTTATCAAGCTGATTGTGTACGTCCACTGTGATTCTCAGACGTAACAAGAGGAGTGCTGTCATCAAGTCTTCCACCCAAGAAGTGGTCTTGCTCTGTGTTAGTAAACAAGGAAGAGTCTTTGCTTTTATTAGACGTGAAACTACACAGCTCTTGGTTTCTTATTATTTCTCTTTTCTTTGGTAACAATCTTACATAAATTAAGATAAGTAAAATTACTACAGGTGAGAATCAATTTGCTTCCTTTCATTTTAGAGCTTTTGCCAGTTTCTTTCTGGGCTTTTTTGTTTGTTTTGAAAACACAAGGAGTAGAGGAGAAAAAATATTTCAGCTACTTTAATAGCTTCAATTGGTTATGGTGTACTTTGTCATGATCTAGGATGTTCTCTGTCAGTATGTTGGTAAGATTAAGGTCTTGAAAACTGAACTATGAAGCTGTAGATTGCACAAAGAGCAGCTTTTTTTGCAGTAAGGTGCTTAATATGCTTAATATGCAGCATGTAATTGCACAAAAAAAAGTAAAAGAAAGTGTAAAACAAAAAGGTGCTGGAAGTGCGTAAAGGTGAAAAGTAATGGAACATACTCCACAGGTGAGGTAGTAAATAATTTTGTTCTTCATTGTGCCTTTAAAAGTATTACTTTAAAAGCTTCACTTTTGTTTATATGTTCCAAAGCATTTTAATATTCTGTGAGACAGCTATTTTTTCTGAGTGAATCATTCTTGCTTGGCTTTTTTGGATAATTTGGAAGAAATGTTATCAAACTCTTCAGGCGAATCATGTAGCTGTAGGCAGGATCTGATGCCTCAGAATCACTATCTTTATAAGGCTAACCTTGATAAGAGACCTTTTCTGGACTGAATATCTTTATTTGTCCATAAATGTAGAAAGGATAGGAGGAAGCTTACCAAATGGTAAATATTGTTTGTTTTTGTACATAACTGATATGTTCTGGAATTAGGTATGGATAGAAGATTTTTGCTGTGAAATATTAATAATATTATTACTTTTGCTTTAGCCAACAGCAGTTCCACCCAAGAGACCCCCTGATGCTGTAGTTTCTGATGTTACAACAGTTGATCAGGTAAAGTCTTGTCTTCTTTAGGTGTGGAAATCTTTGTTTTGTTTGGAGAAAGGAGTGTTAAATGATGTTAACTAATAGTTCAGGTTTTCTGATACACCTCAGGTATTTATACTTGTTTATTTATGTTTATGTGTGTGTATATATATGTGTGTGTATGTATGTATAAAGCTAAAATTTCTTCTAGCTTATGACGTGTGTTCAATGTACTGTGTAAAGCATTATTTTCTTAAGACTGATGAAATTTTATAGTTGCTTATTACAAATTTTGCATAGAACAGGAGATGAATGTTTGTATTCTGTTGTACTTTCGAAAACAAGGTTCAGGCTTCGTGAAATTTACAAACACAATGCAAACAAACACATTATGGCAAAATAAAAAAATAAGTGCTTGTGACTCACAGTTTTGAAAAAGTTAAATTTGTGTAGTAGGAAGAGTCAAGGGAAACCTGAAATACTGACAGACACCTGTCCAGGTATGTTTCTATTTGTCCACATTCCCACTGGTTCACAGGCATGTGCTTTCCCCATGCAGAAACCTGTACGAAGAAATACAAGCTCCTTTCAAGGTAAACGTGGAGGTGTCAGACAAACAAGAAAGGAAAGTCTGGAACTACCAGCGTTAGAACACTGAGTGGTGTTTCCAAAATCAGCTTATCCATGGCAGGTGGCTGTAGCTTTTGAAGATTGAATTAAAATGTTGAGCATTAAGTGAACTAATTGCAATGTCTGCTGAGCATCTGTCTGATTATATATGGAGTAATTAAGTCTCATCCAGATGATTCCTGTGCTTGAAGTCCAAGTTAGCCCTACCCACTTCAGCTGGGAAAGAAAACCAAGATCAGCATTTTTGTTTATGTCACTGGTTTAGGCTGCGTCCCAAAATTCACAACGTTAGTCTAGGAGGTATAGGTGTCTGATTCTTCTCGATAGGCTTCATGGAAAATTGGCAAGGTGAGCAAGGAGCAGGGGATGATGAGGGAGTACTTTTTTCCTGGCAGGTGGCGAAATGTAGTGGAATGTGCTTTCTGGCAGCCTTTATTAGATAAGATACATCTCTAAAGGTCCAGTATTATTTAAAAGTATTTGCTTTGAATGTTGGAAAGATTCTCCACTGTATGATTATATTGGAATTGATTCCAGACTCATCAGTTTTCACATGGTACTTATGATTGCCTTGTTCATATGGTAATTGTAGTTTCTGAGCCTTAAACCCATATGTCCATAATAGTTACTGTGCATAAAATGCTCAAAGTTCATGAGATAAAAGATAGTAATGACCATATAATGCAGAAGTTGGGAAACTTGCTGTTGCAAAATTGATTCTTGGAAATAAAAAAAGTAGCAGAGAGTAGCCGCTTCACTTGTTTTTTTTTTTTACGTTCTACTCTGACAGGTAAATATATAAATTCTCTGGTTAGAAGTTAGAGGAGCCACAGCCAGTAGACTTTCATAATCACAAGAAGGCTTCCATACCTAATTATTCAGTAGCATTTGTGTTTCAGTGATGATGACAGGAGGGGTGTGCAGGAGGGGGGAATGTGTAACACTCAGGAACTTTATGTACTGATACAGACTTTCATGGGAAGGACAGCTTGGGAAAATTTTTTAGATTTACCAAGATTGTACATTTATGTGTCTGTAGAATGTCACGTAAACACCCAAAATCTTCTTCAAAAATGGAAGCTGGCACACAAATTGCTTCAAAATTTCTGAATGTCTTAGTGTTTAAATGAAAAGTGTGTTGACAGAAATGACTGTTGCCATTCAGCTATTGAATTGGTACAGAGTATAGGACAGACTTGAAGAGTCAGTTTGCAGAAGGCGTTTGATTTAACTTAAACTGTACTAATGTGATAGTTGTGACACTCAGTTTTTGTGTTACCATAATTACATGGCTAAGCTGCTCGTCATAATTAGCATTTTCCCCCTTTTCATATCATGATCATGTAGTAAACCATCTGATAAATAGACTTCCATGCATGTTTTAGAAATGTTTACACACCTGTCTTTCACTGAAGGTAATGGCTGTGGTTACCTTGAAAGTTTATTCAGTTCTAACTCTGCTGCAGTGGGTTTTTTCCAAGAGGAAGAATGTTGCAGATGAGATTAAGTACTGTTTAGTGAGGAGGATGCTGGAATGGAGGGCTAAATAACTGTTTCTGCCCATCACCATGTGTTCAGCAGAAGAGAGGGTACAGCCACCTACAGTTCCTGGAAAAAATTTTGTGCTATGTGACCATTGACAGAACAAAGTAATCCTTTTGGTTAGTGGTATCAAAGACTAATAGCAGGAGGTATAATATGTGTTTATCAGTCTCAGATCTGTACCCATTTCTGAGAAGTTCTTTGAATTCCAGCCAGTGCTTATGAATGAGTTGCAGTACTGTGATGTAAACTGCTTAAAGGTAAAAGTGGCTAAGAAAAATTTAGAAGTATCTGATCTTCTAAAAGCCTTTAAACCTTAAAATTGCATCTTGCTGAAGGACATTAAATATTTCTTCTGTATTCATGAACTCTTCTGCAAAGAACTAGATGACAGTTTTTCCATCTTGCCCTGTAGAGATGTGCATGTGTGGTGGTATTTTTCTAGCTTGTTCTCTCTCTGTAACCTGAACTTCACTTTACTAGACACACTGCCATAAATCTTTTGAATAAAATAGACCTTCTGACAGAAGATCAAGATGTCTAGAGGGTGTTTGACTATTAGCCATTAGCAAGGAATGAATCATTCAATTTCAGCCCTATAGGGAATGTTTAATGCAGTTACAGAGCTTTTGTCCCAGCAGTTTTCAAGCTGGGGGCTTAAATTAATCAATCAAACTGATTTTGCTGAATGGTTACTAATGCAGTGAAAAATAACACACAGGGAATGACCTGTATCTCTGGAGAATTTTGTCTGCATATAGCTTTCACAGTTGTCCCAAATACATTGTTTTCTTGGGAAGTCATTTTCTGATGACGCATCAAGTAAGCTGCAGTGCTTATTTAAAGTGGATAATACCTTAACTTATACAAGTCACTTCTGCAGATGGAAACAAATAAGTTGTCTTGAATTTGTTGTGGGCTTTCTATGGTTTATTTGTTTGCTCATGGAAAAACTCACAGTTTTCTGATACTCTACAAGTTTCCTTCCAAAAAACTGTTCTCTATCTTCAGATATCAGAAATAATATTCAAAATACACAGTGTAGTGACAACAAATAAACAGCTTAACGGTAGTGCACAGAATGAAAATTTTCACCAAGTCATTTTTGTTTTACTGTTCTCTGTTTTCTTTCACCTTTTTCTGAAAGCTACCTGTTTTGTTTGCAGTACAGCAGAACTAGAGCTGTAGTATGTGGAGTTTTGCAGGACTTCCAAGTTTTTGTTAGTGTCAGCTCATCTCAATAGAACATGAAGTAATTTTGCAGAATATTTGCCAGTAGGAAAATTCTCTTTGCTTGCAACAGTATCATATATTTCTCTAAAGCATTCTCCCACACTGAATTCTGACTCTGTGTGTTTTTTACTTATATCAGTAGGGAGAAATAGACATGACAAAAAAGTCAGGAACATTTAGACAGGTTTGATTACAGGTCTCAACCTGTAATGCTTTTGGAACAGCTGTGTACATGCTGTGAACCCTTTAAGACTCTGCAGTGCAGCATCATGTGAGCTATCACATGTGGATTTCTGCCGCAGCTACTTTTCCATGCAGTTTGGAGATCTCAAGGACACAGTACTTCTGCTCTGAGGCTTCCAGCGTCATGCAGTTAGGCTATTCTTGCTTTCAAGAATTTTTAAATTCTTCTTCAGAGCTGATGAAGCTGAGCCTGATAGTGGTTGGTTGAAGGACTTGTTTATATCCTGTCATTTTAAAGTTGCTTTAATTTGGAAAACTATGATAGTGTTTTAAGTGTTACAGATGTCTAAAAAGATAAAAATTCTAAGTAAAGGTTGTGGGTTTTGTAGTCTTAAGCTGCTTTGTGTGCAGTGTTTGATGATACAGTTTTCAGTGATGCAGGTAGGAATGGTGTGTTTGTTTCCCTCTTCTTCAGGAGCTCCTTCCACATGCGAGGAAAAAGTTGTCGGCATAAACTGAGACAGTGTATGAAGTCAGTTTTCCTGTGTTACTTGTTGCAAGAAGTTACATTCTGAGAAGGAGTAGTGAGAGGAAAATTATCTCATGGTTAGGGACTGGTTGGAACTGCAGTTGTTTGACAGGGGATTTTCTGTACTTTGGTCTGTGGGCCACTGTTGCCCAGATATCCCAAAGCACTCAGACATGTATACTTCTTAATCAATGACTGGTAGGAGAGGATTAGACAATAGAATTTGGAAGATGTAATTTGGGAGTAGGTCTAGCTGGAGGATATCTGAACATCACAGAATGAAATTGAAATCCCCAGAGACTGTTGTACATCAAAAATGTGAGTGCTTTAAAAAACTAGGCCTTCAAATTTTCCGTTGGAGAGCTGGAATTTGTTTCTGTTGCTGACAGTCACAAACTTTTCTCCTTGTATTTTCTAATATGTAAAGCAAGGATGTTTATAAATGTTTGAGGCATTGAAATTGTACAGAGAACATTTAAATGAGTGGCATACAGCATTGGATGGTGATTTTTCTGGATGTGATACAGTTAGCAGCATAAAAAAGAGACATATATGTATACACTATACAGGTGAATATGATTCTTTACTAATTTTGAGGTTTTGAGAGAGATTCAGTAAATCATATGAAGACTAATCTAAAAAAAAACTATGTAAAGCCCTTCTGTTCCAGGTATAAATCTAGCACTGATTGACAGTATGTGAAGGAATTGCTGGTTTTCAGTGTTTTGGGGTTTTTTTCGAACATACAGTTTTTGTTTTCTCTGAAAGAGGAGAAAATAATTGGCCCCTGTCCTGTTTGAAGTAGTGTTATCAGCATCCTGTGATTAAGACTGCAGGAGTAACCTTCACTTCCTGAGTCATTCTCAGTCCTGCAGTACTGCTCATACCGCAGCTACCTGAGTTTAGTTTTTCAGTGTGTCAAATTCGGCTAAAATTATGGTTCTTATTTTAACTGGAAACAATTGTAAAGACAATTATGCAGAAATCTAGTTTGTTGTAAAAGCATAGAATTTACAACAAAAATTTACTAAAAAGAATTCTTGGAACGAAAGAGGAGCATAGGAAGCGTTTAATGAATGCTTAATGAATTATTAAGCTAAAATCTACTGTGAAATGTTTTCTGGCTGTTGCCAGTAGGTCCATTATTATGAGGCTTTACTTTACATCTGTGAATGGCATGATAAGACTCTTCCAAGCTTCTGTGTAGTTGGAATGTGAATCCTTACCTGTGGAAAGCCATCTTTTGTTGTACAATCTTCGTATGTGTTTTATTCTGAAGCATATGTAAATATTTGTGGTTTTAGAGAATTTAGGGAATGATGAGGGAAGAAACAAGAAGACACAAAAAAAGATCAATAGCTGGCTGCGAGTCTGGTGTCAGTGGCAGAATTTTGGCCTTTTTGATCATGGGTCAGTTTGCACAACAGCAGACCTGCTGTCAACAGATGGGGTACACCTGTCTCAAAGGCATAAAAGATCTTTACACAGGAGTTAGCAGGGCTCATTAAATGAGTTTTAAACTAGATTTGAAGCAGAAAAACGCTAAAACCAGGGTCACTAGAAATAAGCATGAGGGCAGCATGACAGTATTTGAGGGAAGATGTCTCAGTGGAGATGGAATCTATGTCAGCGGAGACAAAAAAGTTACTAATGTATTAGAAAACGTGGAAGCATTTGAGAGGTAGTGTAGGAATTATGTCTTCTTACCTACAGAAAGGTAACGGGATCAGTAGCCCAACTGAAGTGCATCTACAACAATGCACACAGCATGGGCAACAAGCAGGAGCAACTGGAAGCCATTGTGCAACAAGAAAGTTGTGGCATAGTTCCCATCAAAATATGGTTGTAGAACAAATTCTAATTTATATCCTATTCTGTAAAGGCTATAGTACAGCATTGCCTAAAATTGTGTAAATTTAAATGAACTTCAAGTAATAGCACAAAAGAGCCTCCCGAGAGAATCCGGTGATTTTTTTCTATTTGTAGCATAAATAATTAGTTTCATGGTAGAGAAAATGATGTGATACGAGTTCACAAATATGGATAGCATGACAGAAGAAAAAGTACTGGCTAAGAAAGGATGATAGAAACCAAAAAAAGGGATGTGAAGCCTTTGCTAAGATTTGGTAACCTTTCTGTCATTTGTTTAGAAGTTTCAGTGTGCAGAAATGGTACTCCCAGAACTGTTGTGAAGTTAGTGCTTGTAATAGTAATTACTTTGAAAGTTTGTTATTAATGTTATTAAGTTTTATATAACCCCCAGTCCTTTGTGTTTAGTCTCATTGGGAAGGTCAGAATATAATTTTTTAATCATGACAATTTTGATATAGTTGAGGGCTTGGATTATGGTAGAATTTTGTATATTACGGTGATGAAAAGAAGAAAAGGTACTAGTCTGGCAATCAATTTGTTTAGACAAGATGGTATTCCTTACCGACTTTGTTTCCTCCCCTTATCTATACATGTCTTAGTAAAAGCTATAAAAATTGTTAATCCGTTTGAAGTTCCCCAAAATGAAGTAATTTTTTAATTAAGAGAGATGTTGTTTAGGGAAAGGCTTCTTGCATATTTGTCATGCTACTGAAAAATGACTAATGTTTTGTGAAGTCTCTGTCAGAATATGTAAGTTGATACTAAATTTGAAAAACATTTGATATGGACAAACAGAAAATGCATGAATAGTGCGGGGTGGGGAAGTTATATGTACAGTGAATTATTAAGTACTGTGCTAAATTTGAGACCTTGAAGTGTCAACACTGCCATTTTAAGTGGAACTTTTCGCTGTTCTTAATGTGATCAAGAGCCCATTGGCATACGCAGATGAGATTGTGGATGTTTTCTTCACAATATGGCTTGTGATGACTTTTTCTTCTAAATAAGCTGTAAAAGCATACATACTTGCATGTCTATGCCCGTCCATACGTGTATTCATATATACACACATTTACTTGGTAAGGTAAGCTTTTGGATAAAGGTATTTTTCTGCCCAGTTAGAAGGGAAAATACATGGCTAGTTGGCTTCCTTTTTCATTGGCTTTGCCACTGACCTTTATTACAGTCTGCAGGAAGACTGAAAAATTGGCACAGTCAGGTTTGATAGTGCCTTTTCTTTTGTGGTCTGGCAGAATTCCTAAATTGTTAGGAAATGAGACTTGACAGTTTGTGTTACTAATTGGAAAACAATTTAACCATATTATTACTGACTTCAATCTAATGCTCTACATCAATTGATTCTTGTGATCCTCCAAGGATGCATCTTGGGTTGGTTGCTTGGTTCCTTCCCCCCTCCGGCCCGATGTCCTTATTGGAGGAATATAGAAAGTAGAGCCAACAAGGCAATAAAGCAGTTCCCGTTTTCATATTGACTGTAGTTTATTTGTATAATGAAGATTTACCAAAGACTGTGGTAAATGAAATTTGTTGGCAGACCTGATTTGGCTGCACTGAATCTGAAAAAAACTACTGGAACTGTTTTATTCACTTCTGCCTGTGTTTTTCTAGCTGTGACCAGTGTCACTGTAGTTATTGAAAATATTGAAAGACAAGTATCATTTCCCAGATTCATATGTCAGACTTTTAGTTAGATACATTGACCACATTTAATTCTCTGGACCCAGTTGTTTTCTAACTGCTACATTTATTTTGTTAGCAAAGCACAAGTATTTTTTACTACAGTAATTTTGAAAGCATTCAATACAAGTATTGTCTCCCTAGTAGTGCTTATGATCACTCTAAATAAATGGTTAGTTCTTACTACAGTTTTAGTAAGCAACAGCTGCATAGCTAGATTCGAGTTTTGGGCTTAACACAGAAATTTGTCCTTTTTTTATGATTCATAAATTGACTTTTACAGTACTGCAACTAAATGTTATTTAGCTAGAATTGAAATTTATTACAACAGCTCTTTTGTGAAAATAGCCTCCTGACAGCTTTTGTAAAAATTCAAGTTAATTGAAGAATGACAGTAAGACCCTAGAATTTTAATTTAACTATGAAGTTACTTAATTATTTAATAATTTAATATCTGGCATTTTTTTCTAGTTCTTGACTAGCAATTTGCTGTTAGATTTCAGACTCTTTTGATAGAAAACTTGAGTAACGAAGGGGAATAATGTACTTCATTGAATTGTGTTGGAGAATTCTCTTTATATTGTTAGATTTATATTACTTGTCTGAAAAAAAAGTATGGGTCTGTCCCTCATTAGAAATCTCTTTCATAGTGTTATAACTTTTACATATTCAGCAAATTATTTGCCTTCTCTGGTCCTTTTCAGAATCTCAAACACAGACCCAGCTGAACTTCAGTCTTACACTAGTATTAAATTTCCAGTCTTCACTACTTTCCTAAGAAATTATAGGACTAATTAGAGGATAATTGAAAAAAAAAAGTTATAATAAATACACCTTTTTGGCAAAAGTAAAACTACAGTTAGAAATTTCAGATCCACTGTTGTCTTTTTTTTTTTTCTGGAAAGAAAAGTGTTTCAAAAACAGTAAATGAATATGCAAACTGCCACAGAGAAGTATTTGCTTACTGTTTGCCTTTCTAAGATTTCCATGCTTATGCTATAGTGCAGTTTAGGATTTTCTTCTCAGCTGTTTTCAGTGTTCTGGTTCCAGCTGTATTGCTGTATGGCTCATAGCAAGAAAATGGCTATGAGAAATGAGAGGTAGAGCTTCGTGTTAAAGCTGTAGATAGGTGGAGAAATGACCTGAATATTCACGGATTAAAAAAGAAAATGGATTATGGTTTAAAATGATAACAAGAGTTCTAGTTGCACTGTCTGCTTCAGATTTAATGGAAAAACAGTGTTAGACATATATTGGAAAATTCTTCCTTTTGGGAATCTGTTTTTTTTCAGCCTTCCCTTTGAGAAACCTGCTATCTTCTTTCCTCCAAATGGAATTTAGTACAGTTTACCCTCATTCAAATAAATACATACTATTTTTTCTAGTTCTAAATGCTGGGAAAAAATTTTTACTGACAATGGGCTCCAAAGGCCAATTATACGCTTGACTAAAATACAGTTTGTTTTCAGTTTAAAAGCCTTTTTCAATTAAATCCGTGTTCAGTTTATATATGTCATCATAATTAAGCTGCTAAATTCTTGGAATCTTCATTAGTTAATGTGATGTACTGATTTTCACTGTACTTCTGGGAAATTTTTTACTAGAAAGTGCTCCATTGTCATTTAGTCACTGGATTTCAGTGTAATCTCTAGACCAGAGAAGAAGGTTTTATTTCAGAAATTTGCACAGGTTGGCTTTTGATATCTCTCATAATATGGATTGCTGGCTGCTCTGCATGTACAGCAAATACAAGATTTGATAATGAAAATTCTAAAGCTACACAGGGAGAGGAACCTGAAGTACAGTAGCCATATTCTTCATAGTTTCTCAGGTTTATTCACATTCACAGTATATAAAACACACTAAGTCTGTATTTCTCTACTATTTTAGTAACAAAAGAGAATATTTAACATGAAGCAAAAATCTTCTAGAAGGCTTGGAGTGTTATTTTTGGGTTTTGTTTGTTTTTGATACTGGGATCAGCTACCCATGAATCTCCTATGAGAAATGTATCATAACTTGAAAAAAAAAAAGGATATTTCTGATCCCTGTAAGATGAATCTGTTGTTGGAAAAACATGATGCTGTGTGTGTATGTTATTTAAAAAGTCATATATATCCATCTGTTTTACACTGTGGATAAATTTGTCAAAGAAAACAGTAATAATTAGTTTCCATTTTACGTGCCTTGTTGTAGAGTGTATTATGTAAGGACTAGTAGAATAGATTGTGATACGCTTTTTAATCTGTTATGAATTTCTGGGTAGCTCCTGCTTGTTCTGATTCCTTCTCTGTTTCTGCAGGCTGCCTTATATCGCCTGAGTGGGGATTGGAATCCTTTACATCTGGATCCAAGTTTTGCTGCTCTTGGAGGTGAGCTGATGGGGATACCATTGTGTTAATATTTGGATGAAGGATAATGTAAATGTATTTTTAATCTATTTTTCACTATGTACATCTTTAACAACCTGGAAAAAGTAGTGCTTGTTTTATAGCTGTTCTTAGAGTCACCAATTACATATCTTCAAATTCTGCGTGACACTTCAGTTTGGAGCATTGCTTCTTGTACCTAGAGATGGGGAATGGTGTTTCGACTTTACTTACAATGAAAACGTACTTTCTAACCTATTTTCCTTTAGATCTTGTTTATTGCCACTATCCTGTTTCTACAATATCTGTTTTGTAAGCAGAAATAATTACCTATCAAAGCTTCTGAAGGAATCCCATAAATTTTCTGATACATAGTTCTTTCCTTCTAAATAATTTTGAGATTATGTGGGTCTCAGTGGAACTTTTTGTTCTTCAGCGTAGTCTTCTCAATCCCAATAAATGCAGGAGGGCAGGAGAGAGGCAGCTTATTAACACTTCTTTCTTATAAAATTGCATGACTACATCTCTTGCTAGCACTCTGCATGCCAAAGCACGAGATCAGAGGCTGCACTAATTCTTGAAGAGATGTAGTAAGTGAAAAAGGATGTTTTCTTGAAATTGTGTTGTAAAGTTTTTTTTTTGGACTTACTTTCAGGCCTAGCAAGTAGAATAGTTTGATTACTCCAGGCAGATAGCAATTTGATTTACTTAAGAAATTTTCCTGAATATGTATGGTATCATCGTAAACATTACGTGAAACTACTAGTATGTAACAATTATTCTGCAGTTTTCTGATGAATTTCTTTTTATTATGCAAGTATCACTGTATGGCGTTCTTACCAAGATACTTAGAGCAGAGCTATGCTTCCTTGTTCAGATCACACTTAACATACTTTCGCAAATTATCTCCTTTTGTAAATGTATACTAATTGATTTGTTAACTCAGTTTTGTATAATTCTATGTAAATTTGTGTTCATAAGTAATGACCATCAAATACTAGAGTCCAAGAAGAGATTTCTCCAGTTTGTTAAAGCATTATGTTTGTTGATCATGTTGGTTTGTTAATGATGGTGATGGAGGTGACAAATACATGTTCGTAGTTGAAAACCCAGTGTTTGGAATAATAATGATGATAATACTTTAAAAACCTTACAAAAGAAGAGAAGTAGAAATCTTCTACCTGCTCACACAAAGAGCACTGGCACTTAGGGAAAATGAAATTAATACTGTAGATAAGATGTCTCTTTATCTCAACATAAAGCTGCTGCACTGGATTTTGTAATTCTGACAGTACCCTGCCTATACTAAATGCAAGTACTGTCAAAGGAGAAATGGCTAGAGGTATTCCACAAATTTTTTTTCTGGGTGTGCAAATGTTTTTTTTCTTCAGAGCTATTCACACTGGCTCTTACAAGTGTGAATGGGAAACAAGCATTCAGCATAATGTATTCAGGTCATTCCAGGATTATTGTTAAGACTTTCCATGGGTAGTGTTTCAGAAGACATACACTACATGAAAGCACCTGTTTATATTCTTATGCCTTTATTCCTGTGTCTTGTATTTCCAGATACTAGAAAGGAAAAGCAACATTTACTTTGGTTTTGTTTCAGTCTAGATATGAAGTAACTTGATTAGCTTACTGAATTTTTCTTTGAGTATGCATTAGTTTTATGAAGAAAATACTGGGGAAAAATAGGATTGGGTATATTTGGCTGTTTCTGAGTTCTGAATAGAGTGGATGGTTTCTGGTTCTTTCATGGTGAATTGAACTGAGTTTTTAAGGAGCTAGATGTCGCTGTAACATTCCGAATGAGAGATACTGAAAACATGATGTTACAACACTGCAGTAATCTGACTACATAGTAACTTTGTGCTTTCAGGACAGTGCCCATTGTATACAAAAGAGAATGCTGTTAAAAGTGTGCACACTCAAATATTTTACAGGAAAGAAATGACAGAATGATCAGGCTGGAATACTTAGAGTGAGAATTCATAGACTCATATTCCTTTAAGCCTGTCTTTCTGTCGTGTCTTCTGACCTAATGCATCAAAATTTCTCTTTCTCACCTATAATTCTGCTAGCCTTGTCTTTCCTTTGGTCTCATAATTCCCATCTTTCCCAGCATTTAATCTTCCATGGCCTGACTTCAGCTTGCAACTAATTACTACACAGCCACTTGCTAATTCCTTAACTCTCCCCTCCCTGTTTTTATCTTCACTTCCCTTTCCTCCCCCATGCCCGCTCCCAGCGGGATGGAGAGTAGAGTTGGAGAGGAAAAAGGTAAAACTTGTGGGTTGATATAAGAACACTTTAATAACTGAAACAAAGGAAAATATTATACTAGTAATACTAATGCTGCTGCTACTACTACAATTAATAATGAAAAGGACAGAGAAAAAGTGAGGAGTAAAACCCAAGTGAAACAAGAGCACAACACGTTTTCTTATCACTTGCTGACCAATTCCCAACCCATCCCTGAACCATGATCAGTGGCTCCTGGCCAGCTTCACCCAGTTTATATCCTGGACGTGAGGTTCTTTGATAGAGAGTGTCCTTTTCACCAGGTCAGGTCAGCAGTTCCAGTTATGCTCCCTTGCAGCTTCTTGTGCACCTGCTTGGTGGCAGATCATAGGTCACTGAAGAGTGTTTGGCATATGTTAGACACTTCTTAGCAACAGCTGAAACATCAGTGTATTATCAGCATTACTGTCATGCTAAATTCAGAGCACAGCACTATACAAGCTACTAGAGAAAATGCGTTATAGCCAGCCAAAACTAGGATGGAGTCCTTAAGGCTTTTTTATCTCTGTCTTGATGGCGGTTTCTTTTCTTTTCTTTTCTTCTACATCTTCCATTTTTCTGCTGAATAGACTTTCTCTTGTCTCCTCTTTTTTTGTTTGTTTAATTTTGCTTTTGGTTTTTCTCCCAGCTGTTGTTCCTTGCGAGAACATTTTGTGCTGTGTAGATGCTATGAGAAGTTGTTTAGAGCTAAAGAAAAACAGACTCTGGCAGACAGGAGTAGCATATGAGTTCTGGGCAAAGCAGCTGGTTTCAGTGCCAAAGCTGGACAGATCTGTCTGGATTCCATGGGCTGTTGCAAGTGTGATCAGTTACTGTTTACCTGTCTTGTCAGGTCAGAACAACCTGTTAATGTAATCGGAATGTACAAGCAGCATTTTTATAACTTAACTGTTGCACTTGAGCAAACTGAGGCCAGTTGTTAAAGATTTATTTTGTCAGATTTTGACGGTACTGGAAAAAGATGCAATGCTAATATAAAGCTTATCCTCTGCCAAGGTTGATCTCCTGCTTCAAAATATAGGAGTGTGAGGAAATTTGACAAAAATGTCAATATAAGAAAAACAAAAACACTGGAAATTTTCTTGTATTTTTTTAAAATTTCTAAATAGAGGTAAATTAATCCTAAAGCAGGCATTGTATTAGAAGACTTTCACCAACCATGAATAATAATTCAAAACAGAAAGTATCAAATAATCTTAGTATTGCCACTTTTTAATGGTTATGATACCTCTTACTCTTAAAGCACCATACTTCCATTTTAATTGCATGTCTGGTGTGCCTATGCATATGTACTAAAACAAATAATCTCCTTATTTTTCATTTTTTCACCTCTACAGACAGGGACTAATTCTACTTCGGAGTCTCGCAGAACAGAGGCAGTGCAAGTGTCACTTGTTTGCTCTACTTTGCCCAAAAGTAGAGGAAATAATAAATAGTAACAGACATTTTTTTTACAGAGATAAATTAGGTTAAAAAGAAAAAGGATTAAGAACACTAATGGAGAAAAATACTGTGAATAAAGTATAGATATTAATAGAAGCTGCATTCAAGGTCCTAATATTAAAAATGATAAAATCTTACCTTTTCAAATAGGATTTGAGAAGCCTATTCTTCATGGACTATGCACCTTTGGGTTTGCTGCTAGGAACGTTTTGAAGCAGTTCGCAAATAATGATGTGAACAGATTCAAGGCAATCAAGGTCTGTGTGTTCATTCCTTGCAGTAAATTTTCTTGATTTTTCTGTTTTTAGTGTCAAAAGAAATCTTCAGTGTGGGGGATGTCTTTCACAATGTCTTAACTGCCAGAATTGCTTTTACTTACAGCTGCATGCATTTTAATGCCTCTTGTCTTGTATGTTTACTTGAATATTTAGGCTTTCTGCATTGATAGCTGACTTAATTTTCCTCTTTACTTTTTATCATTTCAGTAGAGTCAATGTATTTAAGCTTTACATTTACATATGACAGACAAATCTTTTTGCAACTCAATTTTTTTTTTTTCCTGCTTTTAGGTTCGCTTTGCAAACCCAGTCTATCCGGGGCAAACTTTGCAAACAGAAATGTGGAAGGAAGGAAATAGAATCCATTTTCAGACCAAGGTCAGAACAATCTCTTCATTGTGGTCTTCAGAGAAAGATGTATTGGTTAAAAGACTGGGGATATGAGGGAGAGAAAGAAAGATGACTCATTAAGCAGTACCATTGGTAAAAGCTTTGTAAAGAAATGAAGTAAATAGAATGGAATAGTCTTATTTAATGGTGTCACTAGGATTCTAATGGAAGTACCATTATAATCATAGGACTTAATACCCTGATATTAAATGAGAACTCCCTTCATTTTGTTGCATTTTTTGTATTTGTCCACTGGACAAGATAAAAAAGCAGTCATCCTCAGGTCATCATAGTGTGTACTTATTTTCTGGAGTTACTCATAACTTTGTGTGTTAATCTTTGTTTTTACATTTATTTATCTTAATTGGCTCTTAAGAGTTTATGCATGTAAGTGTGCTGCAGATTTAGCTTAGATTAAGTTAAACTTAAGCTGCACCTACACAGAACAACTTGCTAAAAATGGAAATTTCATGGCAGTTGAACATAGTAACTACAATAAAACAGAGTTTACACTTTTATGAAATCTGGGTTTGCATTATTCTGTTTTCTTTGGTCTTGATATTAGCATTTTATGTGGCTATCGTGTAATCTTCATCTTCATGTCATGGGATACTTAGTGGGAGCTAAGGGTAAATGTCTAGGTGAAGGGCAAAAAGTAAATGTTCATCATTTCTGTAGCATCATATGACATTTCCACTTTCTTAACCTATGATTTGATACTGGTATTTGTCAATATTTGCTTTGGCTTATGCAGTGCGAGTTACATTGCTTTGCTGGCCTAAGTTTTGCAGCCTCATCTCCATCAAAATTTAGCCAGCTCTTGATTAGTGGTTAGGGCACTGTATTCATACAGCTTTCTGGGATATACGATGAAGGAAGCAAATTTTGTTTGCAGACCTGATGTTCATTAGAAGCTAAAGAATTTCAGAATGATAACAGTGTAGAGACTACTGTGTACAAACTCTTAATTTCTAATTACTAGTAGTAAGTAAATAAGGCAGTTTGGTGCCTCAAGTGAGCTTTGGAGATCACTGTAGCTATATTTAAAAGGTACTGTCACCCAGTCCTGACAGAATTCCTAGAATTTGTATGTTTACTTTTGATGGTTTCCGTATACCATTGTAATTAATAGAGTTCATAATATGCTTCCAAGCCCTTCCAAATTTGTAAACTCGGTGAGTTGTTCCGTTGTGGTTAAAGGCAAAATTTGTAATTATGCATAAAAAACTAAGGTTTTTTCTTCCACAACTTCACAATAATTGATTTTGGATAGCATTTACAATGTTTAACAGGATTGTATTAAACCATCTTAAACAGTTATGAGTTGTGCAGAGTTTTGTTACTTATTGCATGTTGAATTTGTAATCGAATTTGTATTAACTAAAGCCATCTTTGTGCTGAAATAAACTGTGGTTCAATCTAACTATGAGTGGACATAAAACTTTGAGAGGGTGGTTTGAATCCATTTTCACTGTTGTCTGACATGCAGTGGCAGCAGGTGACAAGCTGTTAGGCATGATTTGAGTAATAGTTAATGTACAGCAATAAACTAGGCTGTGATACTTGATATTTCTTCAGCTTGGCTATTTATCATACACCTCTCTATATCCATTATCGGTAAATCAATTTGCCATCTTCTGTTAGCTGCCATAGGTCAGTATGGTTTGTAACATCCCTCAAAGAGACAATGCCAAATTGAAACCCATTTTCTTCTCTGAATTAACTACTTCAAAAAATTAAACCAGGAGGGAATTCAGAAATTTTCCATCATTCTTTTTGTAACCTTTCTTGTTTGCAATGCATAAAATGCTGTTTCTAGTACAAGTTGTGGTATAAGGCATGTGGAGCCAGTAAAATAATCTAAATGGACTCTTGACAGCTGAATATCTACCTCAAGGAAAACCATTTTAGAACAATGTCTTTTTAAGAACTGTTTATGAAGAAATATTGACGGCAACTTGTAACACTGGAGGTAAATAAGGTTTTTCAATTGTTTTGTGAACAGAACACCAGCAATATATTTTGTTACAGTTTCTCTAGAGGAAAAGAATTATTTTGCTTGAAGAGCTGTTTGAAAAACATTATAACAACTTGCCTCAAGACTACAGCACATTTATGAGGGTTTTTTTTTCACTCAGTAACTTTTATGTTTTCTCTTTTCATCTTTCGTCTTTCCATCTCTGATTTTTAAATATCTTTTGTGACTTTCTGCGAATAAATCACCTCTTTAATGTATTTTCCTCCCAATACAGATCAAGGAGACTGGGGAACTTGCCATTGCAGGGGGCTATGTGGATATGGTAGCAGCCTTGGAAAAGCCCTCTGCTCAAGAGACTCTGATGGTAGGTGTAAGCAATGGAAGTCTTACCTTGCAGAGAAGCATAGTTAGGCTTTATTTTGGTGAAAAACACAGGAAAAATATTTAGGTCTCTTACCAATCTTGCAGTATTTAGAGGAGTTATGAGTTCAGAGATGTTAACATGCACATTGTTTAAGATACAGATATTAATTGATCTGTTTGAGAGGAAAATTCCAGTTGTTTTGAGATACACAGGATGGCTGATGTTTGATGTGCTTGATGCTAATTAAACTCTCAGGATAAGCGTTGTGCTGTATGTTACAAAACGAAGAAGGGCATGTACCAGTGAGGGCCACATATTTTGAACACTTGCATAGCTGAAAACAGAAATTATTTCATGTAACTTGGATGTGTATCTGTTGAACAATGATTTTCATATTATTTTGTATATGTTGAAGACCAAACTCTGTGTAGGACGTGAAAGTGTGTGAACTGATCAGTTTTTTCAGAGACATGGGGACAGTGGCAGGCAGGCATTTAGCATAAGTGAAAATGAGATAATGTACTGACAGAAAAGAAGTTTTGTCATTAAATCATTTTGAAATAAGACTCTGAGAGCTGTTTGTACGTGTGGTTAGGTCTAGCACACAATATGCTATTTATACTGTGTTTCTTTTTAAAAATCATCTGCATATATGCATGCATGTCTTAAGCCTTGGGTACCATATTTGCCACAAAACACAGAATTGTGCATGCAGTAGTGAGGATGACCTGGGTTCCTAAGTCGCTTAAGGCAGTGCATAATGTTGCCTTAATAAACTGTTACCTATTTTCCCTATTGATTCCTGTGTGCAAACAATGAAATTTTAATAGTTGGAAGTTGATGAAATACTGAGATGGTGACATTCATATGAAGTTTGTGAATCAGAAAATGGAGAATATTGGGTGATACTTGGGCTGCATCCAAAGCAGCATGGGCAGCAGGGGAGGGAGGGAATTCTATACCTCTGCTCTGCTCTGGTGATACCCCACCTGGAGCACTGCATCCAGCTCTGGGGTACCAGCACAGGAAGTGCATTGACCTGTTGGAGCTAGTCCAGAGGAAGGACATCAGGAAAATTAGGAAAATTAGCCTCCCCTGAGAAAAGGCTAAGAAAATTGGGTTTGTTCAGCCTGGAAAAGAGATAGCTTCAGAGTGACCTCATTGTGGCCTTTTATTACCTGAAGGGAGATGGAGAGGAGCTTTTTACAAGAGCATGTAGTGACAGGATAAGTGGGAATGGATTCAAACAAAAGAGGATAAGTTTAGATTAGATCTTAAGAAATACTTTACTGTGACGTTCATCAGGTACTGGAACAGGTTTCCCAGAGAAACTAGCTGCCTCATCGCTGGAAGTGTTGAAGGCCAAACTGGATGGGGCTTGGAGCACCTTTGTCTAGTGAAGTGTCCCTGTCCCCAACAGGGAGGTTAGAACAAGATTATCTTTAGGGTTCATTCCAATTCAGGCCATCCTATGATTGTATGATTTATCTGGGAACCTGTTTATTTTTGCTGCTTGCATTTAATCTTCTGACACATTCTGAATTATTGAATGAAGTTCAAACATTAGAACTTTTCTGAACTGCTCAGATTCTGTTTTTTTTTTAAACTTGGGCAGAACAGGTGTTTTTCTTTAAGCTTACTCTGAGAAATTAAAGTGCTTTGGCAGAGATTTGCTGACAGGGTCAGACACCCACCAGGGGAAACCAGCCTGGATGAAGATTGGCAAATTTAAATGCCATCAGGAACCCTTTTATGTAAAGGAAAATGTTAGGCTTAACCAAGGAGGTGACAGAATAGCAGCCTGAGTGAGGAGTCTTGAGTTATGCTGTACAGGTAGGTACAGCGAACAACTAAAGCTCTGAGACCTTCTTTGCTCCAGTTCTAGTTAGATGAAAAATGTCACTGAAGTAGCTTCCTAAAGTGTAGCCTTTTATCCAGTACAAATATTTGTTAAAAGAAAGACAGTGAAAGGCTTGCAAAATAATGCATTTGGAAGAGTTGGAAATGTAAGTGTAGCTAATGCCACTCTCAAATTTTGTCTGCACTGGAGTTTTGACTGTTCATAGTGCAGTATGTTTTCAACATCTTTCATGTCAAGTTAAAGTAATGTACTGATAAAAAATTTTTTTTTGTTCTGAAAACTAACATAACATTCACTGTGGAAAAAGTGACAGTGGTCATCCTCCGAAGGAAAAAAGGGCAATTTGGAAACTTAGAGCACTAATTAAAAAACATGTCCTAAATTGTAATGATAAATGACAAAAACTATAAAAGCAAGATTTGAAATAATTCTAAATGAAAATTTGAAATCAAGCATTTTCTGCTTGAATGTAGTTTTTAGTGCTGATGGTTGCTAGAGGTGATTATTTTGTGGTAGAAGAAATCTCAATTGCATTTAATAATTCTGCTGTAGATAGTTGAAGCACTGTGTGCTAGAAAGTAAAAGTCATATTCAGTGCTTTTTAATGAAGTTTCAATTTTAAAATCTTCATACTTTTTTTTTTTAAGACTGAAGGGCTGCAGAGTAACCTTGTGTTTGAAGAAATTGGTCGTCGTGTAAAAGAAATGGGAAATGAATTGGTAAAGAAAGTAAATGCCATATTCCAGTGGGACATCACTAAGGATGGAAAAACAGCTATGCAGTGGAGTAAGTTGTAGTGTTTATGTAATACCCTGATGCATTTTTGCTGTGAAATGTGATTAACTGTAATAATTCTAATTAAACTTGATAGCTTGAAATTAAGCATAATGTAGTAGATGAATATGCAGTGAGACCTACAGGTATTAATGCATTCTGGATGCACAAATGACAGAGGTCAGATAAAGTTTACTTGCCTATTTAGATGTAGGTATAAGCTGCATCATCCTTTAGAACTTCTGTGCGTTTCTATTTACATTTTCCAGATTAGATTGCCACTGCACTTAGGAAAGCATCCTAAATTAGCCTAGTAGGAGTGTTACAGTAATTAGTCTGCTGGTGATGTACATGCTAACTGATCTAAAACAAAGAAGTAATTATTGATGCTGCGTTGTTCTTGTCACTTCAGTGGAAATGTAGCCCAATTTGTTTCCATATAAAGTTTCTGAGATTGAGGTTTAATGGAGGCGTAATCATGATTTTGTGTCATTTAAGCATGGGACTCGTTGATGATGAGAAACTAAAGCCTCTAATAGCAATGGGTGACAGCAGAACCTTTTCCTGATTAAATGAATAATAGAATTATGTGAAGTGGTCTGATGGGGGCAAAACTACTTCCTCTAAAATCTTTTCTTCTTAAATTCTCCTTTGCTCTCTTGATAAAGATATGTATTTTTGAAAACAACCCCTAATCTACTTCTATTAATTGGATAGATTTTTTAGTCTTTGGAATTTTTTTTTTTTTGTTTGTTTTTCAGTTGACACCTCTACTGCTGTATTGGTAGAGTGCAAAGTTTTTCCAAAGGGAAAAAGCTTAGTAAGGTTGTACCTTCCAGGCCTTTCTGTGGAGAAATGAAAGTCTTTGGGTCAAGTCTGTTGCTTAGACTTCTTCTTTTTGATTGGTCTCAGTGGTTGGATGTAGCCAAAAGAGTTTTGAGGACAGTGCAGGTGAAGAGGCTGCCCTTTGGCAGGCTGAGAGGGGAGATTCACAATAGGTCAGATCAGGTCTGCATTACGTTTTTGTCTGTACACTCTGACTTTCTTTAAACTATTGTTGAGCAATTTAGAAGCCTATAATTTCACTTAATCATTTCCTGATGTTAACTAGCAGAGATTCTGAGTAGCAAGACTGCTGCTAAGTTTCAGGAAACATATTATACATATATTGATCAGGATAGTTGTATTCTACTTACCTTGTTTTTGAGGGATAAAGAGTATTTCAATTTGGATAGAAGTTAATAAGTATTCTGAGTGTACCTGTGTAGATTATGCAAGGTGATTGCCTATACATCAAAGTGAGACAAGGGAAATACTGAGAAATCCAACTCAGATGTTCTGTCTAGAAATTCATTACTGCTCCTAGTCATTTCTACTGTCTCCAGTTTTCTGTTTTTGTGTGAAAGTAATTTAAATTATGGACATGGTTAGAACTTGGAGAGAAGACTCACAGAGTTTTACTTGTGTTCTTGCTTACATTTTTAGGTGATAATTAGAAGTGCATTGGTTAAACTCCTGAATGCTTAAGTGGAAACTCGTGTTTGTTAAGGAATCACTCTGTACTCCACGTCATCCTGTCTATTGTTTTGTGTGTAACTAAATTTGATATAAGTGATGGGCATGTTTATAATAACAACTAGAAAACTATTTCAGGTTGATTGATCATTGACTTTTACTTTGGAACTGTTTTATTGATTACCTTAATTCAGTATTATGTATGTCCAGAGAATAGAGGAACAAGTCAATGGAGGAGAAATCTGCTGAGAGGTGTTTCAAGATATGAATAAAATTGCTCGTTTAGGAGGTTCTGAAACTGCAAATTGCTGAATGCAGAACAAGCATACTTAAAGATTTAGGCCTGAGCAGTGCCCTTACCTGCCTCTTCAGACCATAGTTAATTAGAGGGAAAATAGGTGAATGTTTTTTGCTATTGTAGTCAGATCAAGAGAGTGCTCCTGCTTAAATAAATCAATAGTCAGCGTTTTGTCCTCTCCTGCTTCCCCTGCTGAAGCAGTAGAAGGAAGTTACTGATTTCTTCCTGTTCATATATCTCTAGCTAAAAGGGATTAAATAGACATAGGCTTTGTTTGTCCTGTTCCCTCTGCTTCTGTTGCAGTGAAAATTTTCTGCACTATTATATGAACTTGGAAAAAAAGCTCCCAGTGGGATGGAGGCTGGAGGAGAGCTCAAGTGAAACATTTCCAGAATCTTGGAAAAGTTACTGTGAATATTTTTACAGTGTGGTCAGTTCCTTAAAGCTTAGGAGTTACTGTAGTCTTTGTGATGTAGTAAGTATGTAAGGCTGAATGTAAATATCTCAATGAGCCAGTTAGGCATTTGTAGAAAATGTTGTTTACTTTTCCTTTTGGGAGCATTGGTATGCTAGTACTTCCTTTTTATATAACTTTTTTCGTAAGAACTTTCTGTATCATCCTATTTCTGTATTTGTTTATGTTTTCAGAATATTTTTGTGTGCCTTTAGATTTCAAGTACTTACTGGATGAAGAAAACTTGGTTAGTACTAAAATAGTTAAATGCTACAAATCATCTAAATATTAAACTTTCATATTGTCAATATGAAGATAGTTACGAAAACTCACTGGCAGAATTTTAGGAGTTATGACAACTGCAGTGTCAACCTTCACTGTTTATCCTTATATGGACCAAGAGCCTATTATTGTTGGTGTCTATTTAACTCCAATGGGTACATTTTTAATGGCAAGGTATATATATGCATCTGCATGATGAAATGTTTACTTGGGGAATATTTTAAAACACTTTCCAGCCATTAAAAAAGCATATACCCAAGCAAACACAAAGCAAAAGACCTTCCAGAGGCAAGTACTTGAAATTTATAAGCAGTCGCCAACTTAATTCTTTTTGCGTGTTTGGATATGGTACATTATTATTCAATATTCAAGACCATGATCTTGTACTGTCTCGTCTACCAGATGCAGGTATAATTCCTTTTCATTTTCCTTGGTAAGTGCAGAAGAAGATGGTAGTTTTTGAGTTTCAGAGGAGGGTACCTTTCTTGCATTTAGGATATTCTCAATAGTCCAAAAGATTTCTGACTTTGTGATCTTTGCAAGATCTCTGTGTGGTCATCCGCAAGACTTTTGTAATGCAGATGAGCAATGATAGTTCAGAGTATGTGGCATTGATAATGCCATTTGCTTACTTGAATGCTTGACTTTTTCAGTTGTTGATGTAATGTGAGCTTCTGTACAAAATTAGAAATTTTAACCTTTGACAAATTAATTTTTTAGTTTAAAAACTGAAGATGACAGTACAATGTTACCTTTCGATAGCTTGAATTTATTTCTGTGTCACTATTTAGACTGGTTTTCAAAGGTGCTTCAGATTTTAATATTTCTTGACTCAGTCCATAGAATTGCACTTCTTTACCATATATTTAAATTTGGCCTGGTGGTTATTAGTTGATCTTCTGTGTACAGAATTTTAAATCATTTTTGTAAATATTATGCTGCTAGATTAGATCAATTCTGAATTATCCTTCTACCTTTTCTAAGTAAAATTGCCATTTTGGAGGGTCAATCCCATGATGTACATAGCTACAGGAATAGAAAAAGGCAAATATGACATTAAAATTAATTCAGTTAGATTCATGTAGCTAAATATTGCATACTATTTCAGTGTACAATCAAAATTCTTGACAAGTTATCACTGAAACAACAGGTATGTGAGGAAGAGTATTATTTTGGCTGAGTTTTTTGTTTTGTTTTAAGCTGTGACTTGATGTTAATTAATTCATGATCTATCCTTTTTTAGGCCTCATTTTGTAAGGGCCTCCCAGGCCTTTAAAAACAGTTTCTTATTCTTTTGGGCTACTGGTAGGCCTCTTTCTCTTATTTATTTGGATATGTAGTTGTTCTGTCTTGTATTTTAATTTTTTGACTTGTCACTTTTAAACAGTTTTGTGCAGCTGTGATAAGTGCAGCAGTTGACAGTGCTGGAAGCAATCTGGGCCCTGCAGCCCACTGCTGCCTTACTCAATGATTGTAGCTCCAGCATCTGCTAATGTCCTTCAGCCTCTTCACTTCTGGGAAAGAAGCAGATGAGAGAAGGCAGCAGCCACAGCTCAAGTGCTGTGTCCGTTTCTGGGCCCCTCAGTTCAGGAAAGACATTGAGGTGTTGGAGTGTGTCCAGAGAAGGGCAGTGGAGCTGGGGAAGGGTCTGGAGCACAAGTCTAATGAGGAGCAGCTGAGGGAGCTTGGGAGTGTTTACCGTGGAGAAAAGGAGGCTCAGTGGGGCCCTTACACTCTCAACAACTGCCTGCAAAGAGGTTGTAGCCAAGTGAGGGTCAGTCTCTTCTCCCAGGTAAGAAATCACAGGACCAGCAAAAATGGACTTCAATCATGGGATGCTTATGTTGTACATCAGGAAAAATTCTTTCATGGAGAGAATGGGCTACCCAGGAAGGTGCTGGGGTCACTATCCTGAGGTGTTAAGGAAGTTCAACTTTAAGAGTGTGGCACTCAGTGGCATGGTCTAGTTGTCAAGGTATTGATCAGTTAATACTTGGACCCAGTGATCTCAGAGAGCTTTTCCAACCCTGACGATTCTCTGATTCTGTGAAATTTGTTCTCGTGTATGCAATCTATCTGGTATTTTTCAAACTTTAAGGAACCAAAAAGTTCTTCTTTTTAACAGTATGTTTTCATTTATTTTTTCATGTTCTAACTACAACTGTGACCTCCTGATGTCTACTTTCTGCAGTAAACCAGGACTTTCCGAAGTTCAAGTGAAGTGAAATTTGTGAATCGAGTTTGGCTTTTGTTGTTACAGAGAGACTTCTTTATGGAGGCACTAGTGTTATAACACTAGTCTGTTTAACCAGCAGTGGCCTTTTGTTTTATGTAGTTCTCTGTGGATAGTGTGAAGCCATGAGGAGGTGTAGTGCAATTGACTGTGCACTGAGGATGTGAAATTTTGGACAGCTCATCTGCTCTGTAAACAATGTTGAACTGTAACCCGTGACAACTGGCCTTAATTAGTGGTATTTCTGTATAAAAGCAAGCTGTTCTAGTTGAAGAGGATGCTGAAAATCCTTCTAAAAGAGGTAAAGCAAGTATCAAAACCTAAGAAATAAGTGTGTTGGTACTGAAACTACCTTCATGTTTTAAGAAAAACCTTAAGTGATAACCCACCTCAGCTTTTTCCAGTTTGCTTCACTACCTAAAGCATACTTTGCTCTCTCCTGCATATATATTACTATACAAGAATTGCCTTTTTTCCAGGCATTATAAAATATTAATTTTTTTAGAGTTAAGGTTTAATTTCAAGTCAACTTTCTGTACAGAAAAGGTAGTGCTGTTGAGATCTGTTGGCTGATAGTTAATGACACTGTAGCACAGTACTCAGAAGAGTTTTTCCATCTGTTGCTTTTCTTCATGTTTCTGAAGTTACTGCTGAAGGCAGGAGATGTTTCTGTTCATTCCCAGTTCCCAGAATAATAAAATTTGTTAAGAGAGCAAGGAAGAAATTGTTACATGTAGTTGGTTGTGATCCGCTGAGAAATTAACGTGAAATTGCTCAATGATTTATGATGCAATATGACTTCAGGCAATGAAGAGTGTGTGATACTGTTTTTCATTTGCTTAGAGGTTGAGTCTTGTATTGCTCTCACCCACTATAAAGCAGAATAAAACCCAAACCAAACAAAAAAAGTCCGACTGTTAATATGCAAAAATTTGAAGGAAAACTAGCATTTCATTCACTTGAACTTCTTGATTCTACTTTTCTGCTGGATTTGTAATAGAATATATTCTAGAAGGCATGTAAGAGGGCACTCTCTCTGGTCACTGGAAAGCTAGGATTTTTCTGCTCTGATGCTTGGAACCTGATTGAGCTTATTTCTTTCATTGCTAGTTTATTTGTCCGTGAGCTAGTGCTCTAGTTTAATCTTTAATCTTTAATCCGGTTTAATTTTTCAGTGTTCAAGCATAGGTATAGGTCAAGAGGGAAGAAAATGGTTTGCCAGTGTTTCTAATCCTTCTGTTTTTCTTACGTGCAAAAAAATTGAATGAGCAAGTTTTTGTGGTAGTTTTTCATTCATTATAAGGCGTGGAGTTACTTTCCTTCTCTAAATACTAACATTTGATATATTTTGGATCACTCCACAGTGGCACTTTATTTTTTTTTTAACTACTTGCATTTAGAGAGGTCAACTCATTTATGATGAAGCCTGTGAAAAAGGATGGATCAAGTAACAATAGAAGGTTCTCCATGATTTTGTAGAAAAGACAGTTTTGCTGTCACAGACTGCTTTGCTTTTGTGGCTGCTTAATATTTGTTTCATTCTTTTCTTCTTTATCAAAAAATCTTAATGTTCTTTAAAAAGAATACAGGGAAAGTGGAAATAATGTTTTTGGAAAACAAATGTACCACTACATTGGTCTTTCTTTTTTTTTTTTTTTAACTTAGAATTTCTAGTAAGGTTTAACTTGAGGTGGACTTAAAGATTTGAGGTGATCAGCTTGAGCTTGGTGCCCAGCAAGGTTATGGAGGAGATAATCTTGACTGTGATACTCAGCACCTCTGCATCAAAGCCAGCACGGGTTTAGGAAAGGCAGGTCCTGCCTGAACAACCTGGTCTCCTTTTGTGACCACGTGACTCACCTGGTGGATGTGTCTGCCTCGGCAAAGCCTTTGGCGCTGTCTCCCACAGGATTCTCCTGGGAAGGCTGGCCGTCCACAGCTTGGACAGGCGTAAGTGTCCCCTCAGTCAGTTCACAGATGATACCAGTTTGGGTGGGGGTGTTGATCTGCTGAAAGGTTGGGAAACTCTGCAGAGGGATCTGGGCAGGCTAGATCAATGGGCCAAGGCTAATTGGATGAGGTTCAACAATGTCAAGTGCCCATGGGTAACAACAACCCTAGGCAGTGCCACAGGCTGGGCAGAGTGGCTGGAAAGCTGCAAGCTGCCCAGTGGAAAAGTATCTGAAGGTTTTAGATGACAACTGGCTGAGTATGAGCCAGTGTATGCACAGATAGCCGAGAAGGCCAGTGGCATCCTGACCTGTATCAGAAATAGTGTGGCCAGCAGGACCAGGGCAGTGATTGTCTCACTGTACTGGGCACTGGTGAGGTCACAGCCCAAGTGCTGTGTCCAGTTTTGGGCCCCTCACAAGAAGAAAGACTTTGAGGGGCTGGAGCAAGTCCAGAGAAGAGTGGTGGAGCTGGGGAAGGGTCTGGAGCACAAGTCCTGTGAGAGGCAGCTGAGGGAGCTGGGGGTGTTTAGCCTGGAGAAAAGGGAGACCTTGCTGCTCTGTACAACTGCCTGAAAGGAGACTGTTGCCAGAGGGGGTTGGCTTCTCCTTCTGCTTCCACAGCCATTGACAGGACAAGAAGAAATGGCCTCAGGCTACATCACAAGAGGTTCACAGTGAAGATCAGGAGAAATTTCTTCACAGAAGGGGATGGAATCACCGTCCCTGGAAGCATTCAAGAAAAACTGCTGTATGTGGCATTTAGTGCTGTGGTCTAGTTGTTAAGCTAGTGATCAGTCAGAGGTTGAACTCAGTAATCTTGCAGGTCTTTTCCAACCTTAGTAATTCTGTGGTTCTGTGTGGGTCGAATAGAGACTGTCCCCT